>JADRCH010000114.1:157815-408852 GCA_019843965.1 Rhynchomys soricoides
AATGCATGAACAAAACAACAGAAAGGGTAGTTCCAAAAGGTGGCAAAAGCTGGGCTTGGTGGTGCATACTCGTAATCCCAGAACTTGGCAGGCAGAAGACACAGAATCATGAGTTCAAGCCCAGCCTGAGCTGCATAGCATAGACTCTGCCTAGATAGATAGATAGATAGATAGATAGATAGATAGATAGATGGTTTGTTCATTTGGGACAGGAGCTCTCTATGTAGTCCTGGCTGTCCTGTAAATCTCTAATATAGATAGACCAGGCTGGTCTCCACCTCACAGAGTTCTGCCTGTCTCTGCCTCCTGACTACTGGGATTAAAGGCATGTACTACCATACAAACCTGGCTAAGTTTTTTTTTTTTAAATGAATAAACAGGAAATGACTGCTGGGCAATGGTAGCACATACTTCTAGGTGCCAACACACAGGAGGCAGAGGCAGACAGTCTCTGTGAGTTCTAGGACAGCCTGGGCTACATAGTAAAATTCTGTCATGAAAAAACAAACAAACAAACAAACATGATATGAGGTTTTATCCCAGAAATTCATAGTGTGAAGAGAGAATTGACCTTCAAAAGTTGCCCCTGTCCTCTACATGCACATTTATGTACACATACACACACACACACACCACATATACATCATATGCAATAATAAACAAAATAAAACTTAAAGATATCCAGTTGCTTACATTTTTTCCTTTGCTGTGATAAAATACCCTGGCAAAAGCAACCTAAGGGAGAATGCATTTGTTTGGCTCATGATTCCAGATTGCAGCCCATCCTGTCAGGGAAGTCACAGCTGTAGAAGTTTTAAAGATCTGGTCACATTACATCCATTTTCACGAGCAGAGAACAATTGACTCCTCCATGCATTCTAGTGCTCAGCTGGCTTTCTCCAGTCTCATACAGTTAGATTCCCCTTCCTAGGGAATGGTGCCTCCCACAGTGAGCAGTTTCTAAGGGTGAGTCCCAGAATAGCCATACACAGGGAAACCCTGTCTCAGTGGGGGTGGGGGTGAGGGTAGGGGTAGGGCAGACATGTCTGTAAACTCAGAGCTGTGAGGGACAGAGACAGAGGACCGACTACTGGGTCTTGCTGGCCACCTGCCTACCTCCAGGTCCAGTCTCATGAAAATAAGACACAGAATGATAAAGCAGGATATTTAACATCCTCCTTTGGCTTCTCTGTACACACCACATATATAACACACACACATACACACACACATATACACACACACATACACTTACCACTTAAACACACATACATACACACACACAAACACACACATATACACAAACACACACACATACACACACACAGAGAAGACTGGTAGGATGCCTGGGGAAACATTGCATAAGGCAGAGGCAGGGAGGGTGCTGGTGCTGTGTTGATGAAGCTGGAACTGCTGGGGGATTTATTTAAAGCATTTGTGACTCCCGTGAGTCAGAGAGGGAAGAGGTTCGGTTAAGGGAAAAGGTAGACTGGGCTTCAAGCACCACAGAAGCCTTTGCTTTCTCCCACGCTCTGGAGCTGGATGTGCCCTTTGGGAGAGCCTTGCTTTGCTCCTGCTTGAGGTAACGGGGCTGGGACTTTGAACCACTCTTGAACAGCCGTGGGCGAAGGGGCCAGCTGTCTGTCGATGAACAGTCACACCTGTTGCTGCAAGTGCTCTCTGCCACTGGAGGAATGAGAACCTCACCCCAAAGGGGAGATTTGGGTGACACACTAAAGCATCCATTACATATTCTGACATATGTAGGGGCAGAACTGTGCTTAGTTGGTGGAGACACAGCAAGAAGCCAGTGCTAGGGGACGCTGAATCAGGGGCAGTGTCAGCATAGCAAGCAGAGAGGTGGGCAGAGCCCACTCAGAGGAACTTCCTGCTGAGAGCTAGAGAGAAATCTGCTGATTACCTCATGGGGAAAGACCCTGGGTGGAGGTGTGGGCAGAGCATGTGAAGGGTGTGAACAGCCATGACTTAGGACATGAGGCATGAGAACTGGGGTGAGGGGCCTGGGGAGAGGCTCTCACTTGTCACAGACTGCCATGGTGTATTGCAGAGATGTTTCTAGCATTCCATGGTGGTGTTAGATTTTTTTTCCAACCTTAGAAGATTCTAGCCTTTTGAGGGTTTGAGAAGAAACCTCAAACCAGCTCTATTCCTTTAGGTGGGCAGTTATCTCATTCCTAAACCTTGGTGACAAGTAAGCACAAAGCTCTTGTGTGCCCCGAGGGAAGGAACCCTCTGAGGTTTGATCTTTCTTCTGGAATGTTCCTTCCCAGAGTTGCCTCCTTGGAGCTGCCTCCAGGGTCCTCTGTTTTACTCCACTCTGACTGCATCTGTTCTGCCCTTTCTGTCAGCTCCACAAGAGTGAGCACATGGGCCCTCTCTCCATTCACACCCCGTTACTGCTGAGTCGCCATCAAATGGAGCCTGAGCTCTCACAGCCAAATGATGGAAAGACAGACAATGAAAAGGTTGAAGGTGGAGAGAGTGTGGCCAGGTTGCCAGCAGGAAATGGGCAGTAGTCGAAAGGATTCCATGAAGAGACTAACAGAGGTTCAATAGTTGGCCCTCTGTGCTCTTGGGCTCTGCATCTAGAGATGGAGCCAACCACAGAGCAAAATGTACAGGAAGTAAGTGCCAGGGACATAGCTCAGTAAGTGGCATGCTTGCTTGGTAAGCATGAAGCCCTGAATTCAGTTCCTAGCATTGCATAAAACTATATCTATATTCCTATCCTTTAGGAGGTAAATGTAGAGGGGATGGAAGCTTAAGGCCAGCCTGGACTACATGAGACCCTGCCTCAAAACAAAAAAAGAGGCCGGCTTGTGGCACACACCTTTAATCCCAATACTCAGGAGGCAGAGGCAGGCAGATCTCTGAGTTCAAGGCCAGCCTGGTCAACAGAGCTAGTTCTAGGGCAGCCAGGACTAAACAAAGAAACCCTGTCTCAAAAACCACAGACATTCTTTGTGATTACTCTCTGTTCTCCAGACGACAGAGTATTTCTATAGCATTTCATTGTATTGGCTGTTGAAAGGAATCTTGAAATGACAAAGTTACACAAGAGGATGTGAAGGTTGCCTGTAATTAAGGGACTTGAGCATCTGTAGGTCTGCCTGGGGTTCTGAAAACAATCACTCATGGATACCAAGGGACCACTGCCCTCAACATAGATGAGGAGGGCTAAGAAATCCTACAGGAAATGGCGAGGTCCCCTGAGGCAGAGGGCATCCTTACCTCTAGGTTCTGACTGGGTGAAAAGATTATCATAGAACCAGATAAGCAATGGAGCCCTGGAAGTGGGCCACCTAACAGAGCCTTGATCCCAGGGGGTAGGGAGAGGGATGGGTGACAATTCCTCTCTCCTGCTGAGGCCTCCTGATAGTTGAACCCGAGGTGGGTTTCCTAGGTTCATGGAAATCAGCCTTTCAGACAGGGAATTGACAAACAGTGATAGGAAACAGGCTTGGGGGAGCATTTGGCCCAGAGGTAGGCAGCACATCTGTATTCTCAGAGTCCACGGAAACGATCGTTCAAATGATGCATTTAGGTTCTAGGAGCATAGGAAGAGTCAGCAAAGGGCTTGGGAAGAACTCACAAGAAAGGAGCGGGCACCTATCAGAGGAGTGGGAAAGAGGGCCCGTGAGATGGCTCAGAGATAAAGGTGCTTCCTGCCAAGTGTGATGATCTGAATTTAATCCCTAGAACCCACATGGCGGAGAAAGAGAACAGACTCCTGCAACTTGTTCCATGGCCTCTACAAGTGCACTGCAGCATGTTCACGCACGCATGCACACCTGCACGCGCACGCGCACACATACACAGAGTAAATAATGAATAAAATGAAAGAAAGGAAGGAAGGAAGGAAGGAAGGAAGAAAGAAAGAAACAAACAAAGAAAGCCAGCCTGGCATAGTGGTGCATGCCTTTAATTCCAGCACTTGGGAGGCAGAGACAGGAAGATCTTTAAAGGCCAGCCTGGTCTACCTAGAGAGTTGCAGGACAGCTAGGGCTATGGAGAGAGACCCTGTCTCAAAAAGAAAGAAAGAGAAAGAAAGAAAAGATGAAAAGAACATTCCAGAACAGCACAGGCAAAGGCTGGAGATGGGTAAGAACTTAGCTTCTTGGGCAGGAGTGAACAGTTCTGGAGTAGGGGCTGGTGTTAAAGAATGGTGAGAAGGTTCCAGAAACCTATGCAGTAGATGTGAGTATCGATCTCAGAAAGATTGCTGTAGGAACAAAATAAAGTCACTGGACACCCATTAGCTTATTTAAAATATTAAACGAAGCCAGGTATGATGGCGTCCGACTACAATCCCAGTACGCAGGAGGCTCAGGTAGGTTCTGTGGCCAATTCAGACTACATTGGGAGTTCCAAGTCAACTTGAGGTATGACAGACAAACAAACAAACAAAATTTCAAGAAAAAAAGTTAATAAATGCTCTAGCCCTTAAAAGAAGTCAGATTGTTAACTAGAGAGACAGCTCAGAGGTAAATCATTTGCTTAGTAAGTGTGAGGGCCTGAGTTAAGATCTCCAGAATTCATGTAAAATTCCTCTGTGTAATCCTGTAGCTGGTGACAGAGACAGAGGTGCTGGCTTCCATAAGACCCAGCTGTAAGGCGTTTCCTCAGTACTGATTGAAGGGGAGGGCCCAGCCCATTGTGGGTGGTGCCATCCCTGGGCTAGTGGTCCTGGGGTCTATAAGAAAGTACAGTGAGCTTTTTTTCTTTGTTAGAATGATGTGTCTGACTGTATGTGAACTGTGTGGGTGCCTATGGAGGTCAGAGACATTGGATCCCTTAGAGCTGGAGTTACTGCAGTTCTGAGCCACTTGATGTGGGTGCTGGGAGCTGAACTAGGATCCTTGGGAAGTGCAGGGAGTACATGCCCTTAACTACTGAGCCATGGCTCTAGCTCCATATTTCCTAAATCAAAAGAATACCATTTGAATTATAACTACTACTTATGTAAAAATTGAGAACATAGGAGCTATTGAGATGGCCTAGCAGGTAAAGCACTTACTGCCAAGCTTGACAGCCTAAGTATCTCAGATTTTCTCACATTCTTGAAGGAGAACACCGATTCCTACACACGCGCGTGCACACACACACACACACACACACACACACACACACACACACAAACGTAGCCTGGAAGCGGTGGCATACAACTTTAAACCCAGCACTTAGGAGAGGCAGGCAGATCTACAAGTTCAAGGCCACCCTGGTCTACAGATGAGTTCCAGTTCAGCCAGGATTACACAGAGAAACCCTACCTATAAATAAATAAACAAACAAACAAACAAATAAATAATAAACCCATCAGAACCCAAATAAATGTAATTACTTTTAATTTAAAAAATTTGAACATTTCTAATGTCCAGAATAATCTTATGTCCCCATGTAGCCAAAGCCCTGTAAAGTAACCAGGGTCACAGGCATGCTAGACAAACATTCTGCCACTGAGCTAGATCCTCAATGTTCTTCTTCCTCACTCCTTTTCAGTTTTGGAGACCAGGTCTTTTTACATAGCCCAGGTGGGCCTTGAACTCACAGAACTCCTGACTCAGCTTCACAAGTGTAGGATTGCAGGTGTGTACCACCATACTGAGCTTGGTGCCTTTTCTTTTGTGTATGTATGTATATGCATATGTGTATGTGCATGCGTGCTTGTGTGCTTGTGTGTGCTGTGTGTGTGTGTAAAACTCTTTTCTTACCAGTGAATGGCAGTGACCTTTTTCACATATGAGCGATGTCTCTAGAGTCTCTGTTCTGTGTTTCTGACCTATTTCTCTACCCTGTCTACTGAAGCTTTATAACGAAAAAATATGGGGCTAGAGAGATGGCTCAGTGGTTAAACACTGACTGATAAAGTAAATCTTTAAAGAAAGAAAAATATTTTTCTTTGAGACAGGGATTTGTGGAGTCCAGGTTGGTCTGGAACTCTTTATGTAGATAAAAATGACCTTGAGGTCTCAGTCCTCCTGCCTCGACAGTGTTGGATTACAGACATGTACCACCATGCCTGGTTTAGGAGGTACTGGAGATGGTGTTCAGGATTTTGTGCACGCTAGCTCAGCTCTTTCCCAGCTGAGCCATACCCCCAGTGCCCGCTTCCATCTTTCTTTTTCTTTTTTAAAGAATTATTTATTTATTTTATGTATATGAGTACACTGTTGCTGTCTTCAGACACACCAGAAGAGGGCACCAGATTCCATTACAAGTGGTTGTGAGCCATCATGTGGTTGCTGGGAATTGAACTCAGGACCTCTGGAAAAGCAGTCAGTGTTCTTAACTGCTGAGCTATCTCTCCAGCCCTCTTTTAATTTTCTTTTCTTTTCTCTTTCTTTCTTTGTTTCTTTGTTTGTTTGTTTGTTTGTTTCTTTCTTTTATTTTAGATAGAAACTCATAATGTAGACCAGACTGGTCTTGAATATGATGATCCTTCTGCATCAGCCTCTTGAGTTTAAGGATTCTAGGCATGTGCCTCCATACCCAATCACAATGAATCATCATTTGTTATGGTACAAACCCTTAAACTTTGTGCTCTGTCAGCATTATAATTTATTAGTTTCTTTGTATTTTCATGTAGATTTTGGAATTCGTTTTTTATCTTTTACTTTTTAAAAAAGATAAAATCTTTATTGAATTTTCATTGTTATTTGGCCAACATAAAATATGACATTTTGAGGTTTGTTGTTGTTTTGAGACAGGTTTCCTATAGTGCAGGCTGGTCTTGAAGTCCTAGGATTACAGGCATAGACCACCACGCCTGGCTTATGCAGTGCTGGAGATCAAACCCTGAGCCTTGCTCATGCTAGGTGAGTGCTCTACCAACTGAACAACATTTACAGACCCAGTTTGGACCTCAGTTTCCCCCAAGGGCTCATGTGTTAGGACATGGTCCTCAGCTTTTAGAAGACGGTAGAAACTTTAAGATGTGGGGCCTTGTGGAAGGAAGTTATATCACTGGGGTGTGTCCTTAGAGGGATATCAGATCCTGCCATGTTGTTCTCTTTCACCACAGCCCAAAACAACAGACCCAGGAGACCATGTTCTGAAACCATGATCCAAAGAAAACCTTTCGTCTTTATATGTTGATTACCTCAAGTAATTTGTTACAGTGATGGAAAACTGACAACACAGCATCTATGTGGGTGGTGGTTGTATTACCCTCAGGCAAGGAGACTGTAAAGGCTGATGGCTGATGAATCCTGTGTGGGTGGCTAAACCACAGCTGGCTACACAGGACTAAAGCTCAGAGACGATCTGGAGAAAGATGTTGACGTAGACGGTCTTTTTTTTTTTTTTTTTTTTAAAGATTTATTTATTTATTTTATGAGTACATTGTAGCTGTCATCAGACACACCAGAAGAGGGCATCAGATCCCATTACAGATGGCTGTGAGCCATCGTGCAGTTGCAGGGAATTGAACTCAGGACCTCTGGAAGAGCAGTCAGTGCTCTTAACTGCTGAGCCATCTCTCCAGCCCTGACATAAATATCTTGTGCTTAGAAGAGATTATTGAAGTCTGGGACCAGAGGACATGTCCTGGGACAGAACACAGAGTATATCAAAGAGAGGTCCAGAACAGATCTATGAGAGGGAAATTGAGGACTGGAAGGTATGGGAGAAGTTAGAGAAAGGATGAAGGAACCCAGGAGCCTGAGCATCACAGAGCCAGGAAGATCACATCCCAAAGGAAGATGGGATGCTTGGCTGTGAAAGCAAGAGCCAAGAGGTGAAACTACTGAGGTATAGTGGCACATCCTATAATCCTAGCAGTAAGAAAGGCAGAGCCAAGGGTGGTAGCACTCGCCTTTAATCCCAGCACTTGGGAGGCAGAGGCAGGAGGAAATCCAAGTTTGAGTCCAGCATGGTCTACATAATAAGTTCCAAGTTAGCCAGGGCTATTTAAAGAGACCCTGTGTCAAAAAAGAAGAAAAAGAATGAGGAGGGAGGAGAAGAGGAAGAGAAGGAAGAAGAGGAGGAGGAGGAAGAGAAAGAGGAAGAGGAGGAGGAGGAAGAGAAAGAGGAAGAGGAGGAGGAAGAGGAAAAGGGGGAAGAAGAGGAAGAGGAGGAGGAAGAAGAAGAGGAGGAAGAGGAGGAGGAAGAAGAAGAGGAAGAGGAGGAAGAAGAGGAGAAAAGGCCAGCCTTGACTACATAGTGAATTTGAGGCCAGCCTGGGCTATAATGAGACCCTGTCTCAGAAAACCAAGCAAAACAAATAAAAAAAAAAAAAAAAAGAGCGAGAATGGAACCAGCTGGGACTTAGTGGCAATCTCTTGGTTTGGGTAGTGGGAGAGGAGAGGACAGAGGCAGAGGGTGGCCCCACGTTAAAGAGGGGGTCTTAGGGCTGGAGAGACGGCTCAGCGGTTAAGAGCACTGACTGCTCTTCCAGAGGTCCTGAGTTCAATTCCCAGCAACCACATGGTGACTCACAACCATCTGTAATGGGATCTGATGCACTCTTCTGGTGTGTCTGAAGACAGCTACAGTGTACTCCTATAAAGAAAAATAAATAAATCTTTTAAAAAAGAGAGAGAGGGTCTGGTTCAGATGGATGCAGACGTAGACATGATTTCACACATGAGGCTGAGTATAAAGGAACATCTTCATGGTCACATGTCATAGCTACAACAAAACAAGGACCAGTACCCTGTCCTCCAAACCCCAGCCAAAGGGGGCCAACAAGAGGGCTCAGTGTATAAATGTGCTTGCCACCAAGCTTGAGGAATTGTGCATGATCATGAGACCCACAAGAGAACTGCCTCCCATTTGTTTTCCTTTGATCTAGATACACAGAGAAATGAATGTTTAAATACACACACAAATACACACACACACACACACACACCCCGGGCAGTGGTGGCACACCTTTAATCCCAGCACTCGGGAGGCAGAGGCAGGTAGATTTCTGAGTTTGAGGTCAGCCTGGTCTACAGAGCGAGTTCCAGGACAGCCAGGGCTACACAGAGAAACTCTGTCTCAAAACAAACAAACAAACAAACAAACAAACAAAAAGTTTTTGCCAAATTCTAGGCACTGTCCTAAGCATTTTCCATTTGCTAACTGCTTTAATCCTCAAAACATGTGGTGGGTACCATTATTTTTCATTTCACAGATGAGCTAACTAAAGCACAGAGCAGTAACGTTATCTACCCTGAGGGTACAGACCTGATATTCCAGATACTCGGACACCAAACCAGGAGGATTTCAAGTTCCAGACTAGCATGGACAACTTATTAATACCCAATCACAAAATTAAAATGAAAAAGAACAAAGGTTGACCAGGTGTGGAGGCATATGCCTTTCCAGAGGTAGAGATGATGAGAATGCTGTGAATTACAGGCCAGCCTGGTCTACACAGAGAATTTCAGGTCAATCAGAGCAACATAGTGAGACCTTGTCTCAAAATGAACAAACAAAACATCAGGGGCGCTGGGCAGTGGTGGCGCACACCTTTATTCCCAGCACTTGGGAGGCAGAGGCAGGTGGATTTCTGAGTTCAAGGCCTGGTCTACAGAGTGAGTTCCAGGACAGCCAGGGCTATACAGAGAAACCCTGTCTCGAAAAACAAAACAAAACAAACAAACAAACAAACAAAAAAACATCAGGGGCTGGAGAGGTGGCTCAGTGGCTAGAGGACCTGGGTTCAATTCCCAACACCCACTTGGCAGCTCCTGACTGTCTAAACCTCCAGGTCCAGATGATCGAATGCCCTCTTCTGACCTCTGTGGGTACTGCATACATACACATGGTAAACATACATATAGGCAAAACACCCAAATACATTAAATTAATTAAATTAAATGAACAAACAAAAATAGTGCTGCATGCTGGTAGGCAGATGCTAAAGAGGAGCCAGCCTAGGGCTTTAACGTGGGCAGAGAATACAGCTCAGAGCATTTGTCTAGTGTGTACATGTGTATTATATATTTATTTATAGTTTGTTTATTTGTTTGTTTTGGGATAGGGTTTCTCTAGAGAGCTCTACCTGTCCTGGAACTCACTGTGTAGACCAGGCTGGCCTCACATTCACAGAGATCTGCTTGCCTCTGCCTCCAGAGTGCTGGGATCAAAGGTGTGTGCCACCATGGCCCTGCTGTAATATAGTTCTTAAGCATTTCTCTTTTACTTTACCCAAATAATAAAAGCTGTCCCTCATCCTGGATCTAAAAAATAGGATTTTACTCTCCAGCCCTGACTTTTGAGTCTGTAATCACTCACCAAGTGGTTGGTCTTCACCAAGTGATGTTCAAACCCACAGTTTCTCTCCTCTGGTCCTTCTGTAGTTTCTTATTGCCTATCCAACCTCTAACTGTCTCCAGTTCTTCATGATCTGCCCAGGACATATCCCTCACTCCATCACTCAGTATAGCATTTTGCTTCCTGGTGTGCGTGTGCGTGTGTGTGTGTGTGTGTGTGTGTGTGTGTGATCTTCCAGAAGCAGAATCGACTCAGGCCTGTGGGGCCAGAAGTATCACTTGTTGTAGGTTGTTAAACAGTTCGGAGAACCATCCAAAGGCAGAGCAGCATAGAGTCAATTCCAGACATTGCTCCTAGGCACATGGTCCTCCACACTGCCAGGACCACCTGAGGCTATAATCCAACCATGAAAGCAAAGACCTCAAGTGCCAATGTCACTCCCACACAAGGACTCAACCTTGAAACCAGTGAGCAAAACAGATGTGGTTCCACTACAGCAGCCCATGCCATGAGTGTGCCAGGGCTCACTTTCTCATGCGGTCTGGTCCCCTCTAGGTCAAAATTTCAGGGTAAGGGAATTTGATTGGTAGAGCCTCTGTCATGTGCATGCAATGTCTCTGTTGCTGCAAAGGAGGATGGGAGCTGGAATTCTAGCTTCTACCTTGGGGAGGGAAGATCTCCTTAAATACAGGAAAGCCACTGGCTGGGGATGGTTGTTCAGTTGGATGGTGCTTGCTTCCCTAGCATGTACAAGGCTCTATGTCTACTCCTCTGCACCACAACAAAGGCAGGCGTGGAATAGCCTTTCAGTCTCAATGAACTGAAATTCACTTTCTAAGGTATCCTGAAGAATCATCTTCAAGGAATCCTTCCCTGACTTCCACCACACTCACTCCTGCCTAGTGTCCCACAGACCTCCACAGCTCTGATCAGAGCATGTACACCTCTCTGCTGGAGTGATGTGAGGAGCACTTGGGTGAGTGAGTCTGTGATGCGTCTGGCTTCCCAGAATCCATCTCTACTTGCACACCCATGCACCACACAGTCCTGTTTTCTTCCTGCTTTCGGACACAGATCACATGCTTTTGAAAATGTACTATTTAATTCATGTTTTAGTGAATTAAAACAATGTTTAAAGGAGTTTAAGAAACTACTCACTATAGGCAGGCAGAGGGAGAAATGCTTGGAACCGCAGCACTTGGGAGGTGGAGGCAAGTGGATCAGGGGTGGAAGGACTTCCTAAACTCTGACTTTGAGGCCAGCCTGAAATACATAAAAACCCTGTCTCAAAAACAGTCAATAAGCTGGGCAGTGGTGGTGCATGCCTTTAATACCAGCACTCGGGAAGCAGAGGCAGGCGGATTTCTGAGTTCGAGGCCAGCCTGGTCTACAGAATGAGTTCCAGGACAGCCAGGGCTATACAGAGAAACCTGTCTCAAAAAACAAAACAAAACAAAACAAAAAATCAACAAAACAGGATCACATGTTCAAATGCACACCAGTGCAAAGCAACTGAGGACTTGGACATAAATTTGTAAAGCAGAGCATAGCTATGAGTAGTGGCTCACACCTTGAATGGCAGCACCGGGGAGGCAGAGGCAAGAGGTTCTCTACAAGTTCAAGGCCTACTCTACAAAGCAAGTTCTAAAAGATGAAAGAGAAGGAAAGCAGAGGAAGAGTACAGTGATAATGGAATACCATAGGGGGAGCATTAGAGAGGAAGGTGGTCGGTTCTATCACTTTATCTGTTCGTATGCATTTCCCTTTCTTTATTAACAGCCCTGCCCATGGGTCTCCCCTCAGAGCACAGGCTGGCCTTGAACTCTTCACCCTCTTACCTTTCCAAGTTCTGAGATTACAGGTGTTGAACCAGCACCGTGGGTTTATAGCCAGTTCCAACTAGACTGACCTCAGGTTGGCCTGGTGGACCAGAGTATTTACCACATTGAACACAGCAATTGGCTCAGAGATAGAAACATAATCCAGGTCTGACCAATGAGCAAAATCCCTGAGATTCTTGGCTCGGCCTCAATGGAAAGCAATGCCTTTGTGAAACTTACTAAGCTTGTGGACTTAAGGGTGTAGGGCCTTGGCCTATACTGGAGCTCTCGGTAGCCATCTTTGGAGCTCTCTGGGAAATGACCATCTCAGAATGTAGCCAATAGGAACTTAAGCAGAGAGAAGAATCAGGCACAGTGGTCTAGTGGAGTGCTAGAGGCCTTGGGCCCAGCTAAGCATGAAGCCAGAACTACCCTAGGTTTTTCAACAAGGTGAACTATTGCTTAAACTAATTTAAGTTAGGTTTCTTTTATAGTAAATCATTAATGGTTACTTTTTTTTTCCCCCCTTCGGTTTCAAAAGTTACATTAGAAAACAGGGCCGGGCAGTGGTGGCCCATGACTTTAATCCCAGCACTCAGCTGGCAGAGACAGACAGATCTCTGTAAGTTCAAAGCCAGCCTGGTCTACAGAGTGAGTTCCAAGACAGCCAAAGCAACATGTGTACCTTTGGCTTTAGCAATCAAGAAGGAGAGGCAGGAGAGTGGAGAGCTTTTGGCCAACCTAGGCTACAGAGTAAGACACCTTCTCAATAAAGAGAGGGGAGGAGGGAGGGATAGGGGAGACGAGAAAGAAAAGGAAGGACAGGAGGGGAGGAGGAATGGAGAGCAGAGCAGGAGGCTCCAGGGGAGCCCTCCTGCACTTGGGAAGTAGGTTTACAGTTTTAAACGTTTGACCACACTTTTTCAAAAGAGCCAGTCATTTACATTCAAACCATGTAATTGGTTATTTAAAGAACAATAAAAACAGTTTGCTCACTCACCTAAACAAATGTATTTATTTCCTAATTATGTTATGTGTTTCTAGAAAATTTGAAAAATACCAAACTATTGTAAAGAAGGAAATTAGAAGCATCTGTATAACCCGACAAGCTTCGGCTTCTCCAGAGAATGCCTTCTGGTCCATCTTCGGTTGCTCGTCATGGTGTTTGTGTATTTGTTTTTTTGCTTTTTTTTTTTTATTTAAAAAAAGATTTATTTATTTTAGGTATGTGAGTACACTGTAGCTGTCTTCAGACACACCAGAAGAGGGCATAAGATCCCATTACAGAGGGTTGTGAGCCAACATGTGGTTGCTGGGAATTGAATTCAGGACCTTTGGAAGAGCAGTCAGTGTTTTTAACCACTGAGCCATCTCTCCAGCCCCGTGTATTTATTTATTTACTTTTTTTAAATTTTTTTTTTTTTTTTTTAATTTTTTGAATGTGGTCTTTTTATGTAGCCTTGGCTGTCCTGAAATCTGGCCTCAAACTTGAAGGTCTTTCCTACCTCAGCCTTGTGCTGGGACTGTAGAAATCCACAATCAGGTGTGAGTGTGTGTGTGTGTGTGTGTGTGAGTGTGAGAGAGAGAATGTGGGTGCCTGAAGAGACCAGAAGAGAGCATTAGATTCCCTGAATCTGCAGTTATAAGCAGTCCTGAACTGCCCCACATGGGTGCTAGGAATCCAACTCTGGTCCTTTGCAAGAGCAACAACACTCTTAGCCACTCCTCTAGCCCCTCTTTTTGATTTTTTTCTTACCCTTTTCCGAAGGTCTCTCTCTGTGTAACAGCCCTGGCTGCCTTGAACTCTCTTTGTAGGCTGGCCTCGAACTCAGAGATCTGCCTGCATCTGTTCCCAGAGTGCTAGGATTTAAGACATGTACCACCATCACCTGGTTTTTATTCACCTTTCTTTAATCCCTAACAGCAATGCTATGAGATCAGTATCTACAGTATTCCATTTGCAGAGGAGAAAATAAAATACTTTGACCAGAAAAGTGGCTTGTTCATGGCTACTATTAGATGTGTTTGCTATTCTCTCTCTCTCTCTCTCTGACTACACACACACACACACAATGTGTATATAATTTGGATAAAAATTGTCAAATCCTATGTAAGTTGTTTGCATTCTTCCCCCCTCCCAAGCTGGAACTCATGGTTGACCATGAACCCTCTATGCAGCTAAGAATGATCTTGAGCCTACTGTCTCCACCTCCAGGTACTGAGATTTTACAAGCAAGTACCACTACACCCAGCTGTCTGTTAGTTTGTTTTGAGTGGGGGTTAAGCTTGCCTGGAACAGATTCTGTGGCTCAGTTTGGCTACACAACAATTTTCCTGCCTTAGCCTCCTTGACCTTGACTACTAGGATAATAAGACTCAGCTGCCATGCTCAACTCACAGTTTCTGTAAGAGTGTTGTGAATGATGGGAATATCTTAGCATCCTTGCACTGATCAGCTTTCTAGTATGTGAACATGCCCGGTTAACATTCATGATTTTTTTTTTTTTACTATTATAATTTTCTGTATATGAATACGCTGTAGCTGCCTTCAGACACACCAGAAGAGGCCTCAGATCCCATTACAGGTGGTTGTGAGCCACCATGTGGTTGCTGGGAATTGAACTCAGGACCTCTGAAAGAGCAGTCAGTGCTCTTAACCACTGAGCCATCTCTCCAGCCCAACATTCATGTTTAATTTCCAGAAGTATACTTAATGGGCCACAGAAGCCCTCCTGACACAGGCTGCTGCCTGCTCTCCAAAAGGGCTGGTGCCAGGAATAGACCCAGCGGTAGCCAGAAGATGCCCCAGCCCTAACGGCCTTGGCAGCCTCACTATTGCCCTTGTCCTTCTCTGGGAAGGAAGTATCCACATGTGCTCTTTCTGTTCTCATACCGAAGCACGAGGTCTCTTGTGCACAGGACTACAGGCTTCCCAATTTCTCTTACCTCTGTCCTATCTCTTACAATTCAGGCTTGGATCCTCGTAAGAAGACCCACCCAGAGGCTCAAGGTAGTATTTGGCAGCACATGTGAGGCTCTGTGCTCCACCCCCAGCCCTGAAATAGAGCAGTTGGGAATGTAAGGGACAATTAAAACAGCCAGTCATTAACAAATCAAGTGCTTGGGGACCTACATGTCTAAGTTAAGTTTCAGAAAGAACCAAGATTTTAGCATAAATGGTAAAATCATAAAAGTTCTGGAGAATAGCTTCCACATGGGACTCCACTGCCCAGGAACCTGCACACACTCAGGCATGACAGAAACCTAGACACTATGAAAAATAGATGGCAAGACATTGGAGAGCATAAGAAATACATTAAGCCAAGCACAGTGGCTCATGTCTATAATCTCAGCATTGGGGAGACTGAGACAGGAGGATTGATGTGAGTTTGAGGGAAGCATGAACTACCGAGTAAGTGCTAGGCTAGGTTCCACCATGTCTTAAAAAAACATATTTCTTTTCATATCACAGGAAAGTACTGTAAAGGTAAGTAGCAAATAATTATACACAGAAAGGCAGGGGAGTTTCTTTTATAAACAAAAGCCTAACTTTATTAAAGTAGAAGTAATCTCCACAAATTAACAAAATAGACAAACATAAGGTGGATAAAGGATGAGGCTGAGTTAAGAAATGAAAACTTTGTGTATGATGGCTCACACCTAGGTGGATCTCTGTGAGTTTGAAACTAGCCTGGTCTACATAGTAAATTCCAGGTTACCAGAGGCACACAGTAAAACCCTGTCTCAAAAAATAAATGAATGAAGCCAGGCGGTGGCGCACGCCTTTAATCCCAGCACTTGGGAGGCAGAGACAGGTGGATTTCTGAGTTCGAGGCCAGCCTGGTCTACAGAGTGAGTTCCAGGACAGCCAGGGCTACACAGAGAAACCCTGTCTCGAAAAAACAGAAACAAAAACAAACAAACAAAAGAATGAATGAATAAAGCAAGAAAGACAATAAACATGCTAAAATAATAAAATAAAATAAAACATGCTCCGGGCAGTGGTGGCACACACCTTTAATCTCAGCACTCTGGAGGCAGAGGCAGGTGGATTTCTGAGTTTGAGGCCAGCCTGGTCTACAGAGTGAGTTCCAGGACAGCCAGGGCTGTCCAGAGGAAACCCTGTCTCGAAAAACAAACAAACAAACAAACAAACAAAACTCAAACAAAAAAACAAAAACAAAAAACCCAATCCCCCCCCAAACCATGCTACAATATGAACATTTTCACTTATAATTAAACGAAAGCAAGTTAAGCCAATGAGAAACTTGTTTCACCAGATTTTCAATTTTAAGTGACTTGCTAAAGGGCTACGATCTAGCACCAGGGAGACAGAGGCAAGAGGATCAAAATTCTTGGCCCAAAAGTGAGATCATGACTCAAATCAACCAAACAAGCAAATTAAAACAAATAACCAAACCAGGAAGAATGATCGTGACAGTTTGAAAAGAGAAATGTCCCCCATAGGCCCAGGTATTTGAGTAGTTTGTCTTG
This sequence comes from Rhynchomys soricoides, assembly GCA_019843965.1. NCBI lineage: Eukaryota > Metazoa > Chordata > Mammalia > Rodentia > Muridae > Rhynchomys > Rhynchomys soricoides. The sequence goes on from JADRCH010000114.1 coordinate 174,354, forward strand.
TTGGCCACTCTGTTTGGGGAAGTTGTGGAACCTTTATGAGGTGCAGCCTTGTTGGAGGAAGTACATCACTAAGGGATGGGCTCTGAAGGGGAACTTCTTGCCCTGCTTCCGGTTCACTCTCTCCACTTCCTGTGTGTAGATGGAAATATGATCTGCCAGCTTCCTGCTCCTGCCGGATGCTTCCTGCTTGCTGCTGTGCCTCCCCATCACGATGGACGCTCATCCCTGGAGAACGGTCAGCCAAAGTAAACACTTTTATCTGTAAATTGCTTGTGGTCATGGTGTTTGATCTCAGCAACAAGGTTAACTGAGAGAGTGGTACACAACTCTAATCCCAGCGCTCAGATCCGGGAAGCAAGAGGATCACAAGTTGTCCTCAGATAAATAACAACTTGGATGCCAGCCTGAGCTACATAAGACTGCTCAAAACAAACAGACAAAAGGAAAAAAAGTCAAAACCCAAACAAACAAAATCTTCTGAAATGGTGACAAGGGACGGCAGCTCATTGGAACACACATGTAATTCTTAGTGAAGAATAATCTTGGAAGGTCATTTGTTTATCGAATATTTTGAGATCCTATGAAGCTATTATAAAGAATGACAGGTTGCCAGATGGTGGTGCACTCCTTTAATCCCAGGATTTGGAAGGCAGAGGCACTTGGCTTTCTGAGTTCAAGGCCAGCCTGACCTACTACTGAGTGAGAGTTCCAGGACAGCCAGGGCTACACAGAGGAATCCTGTCGGGGGGGGGGGGGGGGAGTAAATAAATAAATAAATAAATAAAGTATATTGTTAAGTGGAATACCCCTAGGTTGGCAGGATGGTGTCTAGCATTCACAAAACCGAGTTCAGTCCCCTGACCCACATCATCCAGGCACGGTAGTTTATATCTGTAATCCTAGCAGTAGGATCTTCAGCACCATAGTGAACTTGAGGGCAGGTTAGAATTTGTAAGACCCTATCAAGAGAGGGATAGGAATGGAGAGTAAGCAGAAGGGAGTAAGAAATGGAGGGAGGGAGGGTGCAGGCAGGCTGTAACTGGTATGGAGGGGGGGCGGGCATGCTGTAATCAGTATGGAGGGTGCAGGCAGGCTGTAACCGGTATGGTGGGTGTCTCAGGGTTTTTACTGCTGTGATAAAACACCACGACTAAAACAATTTGGGAAGGAAAGGGTTTATTTTGTTACACTTCCATATCACAGTCTGTAACTGAGCAGTCAGTGCAAGAGCTCCAGGCAGGAACCTAGGGCAGGAACTAAAGTAGAGGACATGAGGGAATGCAGTTTACTGTCTACCACTCTCTCTGGCTTGCTACCCCCCACCCTCACTTTTTGTTTTGTTTTGTTTTTTTAAGACAGGGTCTCTCTATGTAGCCCAGGCCATCCTGGAACTCACTATGCTGATTAGGCTAACCTCAGATTCTGGGATAAAACATTGGCCTGCTTTCTTTTACATCTCAGGGACACCTGCTTGAGAGCAGGGCCACTCATAGTGGGCTGGATTTCCAGAAAATGCCCCTACAGGATTGTCTACCGGGGAATAGGGTTAGGGCAGAGTCTTAATTTAGGTTCCTTCTTCTCAAACAACTCGTGCTTGTGTCAAGTTGAAAAGAAGGAGATGGGGGGGGGGGGGGGGGGGAACTAGCCAGGATAATGGGACATGCCATTATCCCAGGATAATGGGACTTCCAGGAGTCAGGTGGCAGAGTAGACCTCAGTGAGTTCCAGGCCAGCCTGGTCTACAGAGTGAATTCCAGGATAGCCAGAGTGACATAGTAAGACCCTGTCTCAAAATGAAATAAAAAAAAAATAAAAAAGAGAAAAGCTCTGCCTCCAATTTTACAATATGACCTTTCATGAAATGTCACATGTCTGAGGTCACAGATACTCAGGAAGCTGAAGTGTAAGAGTTCACAACTAGCTCAGCAACCTCGTGAGGCCTGTGTCTCAAAAAAATAAATAATTTAGAAACAAAAAGGAGAGATGCCATAGGAAGACATTTTATTTGATCTGTTCTTTAATAGTTTATTTTTATGTTGGAGATGGAGCCCCAGCCTCATTTATGCTAATAGCAGGCTTCCCCACCCCACCCCCATCCCCAAGCTCTGCCCACAGCCTTTGCCCTCACCCTAGCATTCATTTAGAGGTTTTTGGTCTTAAGCAACAGAAACTGCCAGTGACTGTCGAGAGCCTAAAGGAATGCACTGGAAGGTTGTGATGTAGCTGGTCTTCTGGAACTGAGGAAAAAGCACAGTCATCAAAACTTCATGAGGATGATGGGTATAGCCCTCCAGGAGCCAGCCCAAGCCAGGCCTTTCAGGTCTACCCTGGGCATCATCCCTGGACCTTGCCTCTCCTGCCTGCTCTCCTTCCACTGTGGGGCCTTTCCACTCTGTTTGGGTTTGGACTCAGTGTGTACCAATAGCCTTCATCTGAAAATGAGGAACAGGTGCCTCCTATCCCCTACCCTTGCATGTCTGGTGCTGTCATCTGAGGTGTCTGTAGGTGCTGGGTCTTGACATGGGCAACTCAGAGAAGTGAGGTGCACATCCTGCCCAAGGCACTTATAACTCTGCCTTCCTTCAAGCCAACACTGTTCTGAGGCCCAGGCTCTCCTCCTTAGCTCTGAATGGGATGGAGCATCCATCCGGAATACACCACCAGGGTTCTTTCCCCAGTTTCTCCTTCTCCTTACCTGAGTCACAAATGCACTTCCTTCATACAAGCCCTTACTTGGGCATTTGTTTAGGGAGGACAGACTAAAACAAAGCTCCATGTTGGGGGTGAACTCACTACCTCATGCATAGGCCATGATTCAGATTCTAAGAGAACTAGGCATTCTGTCCTGTTATCCCAGGACTCAGGAAACTGAGGGAGGAGGATTGTAAGTTTGAGCCCAGCATGGTCTATAGAGTAAATTCAAGCCAGCCAGGGATACATGGCAAAACCTCATTTCAAAAAAGCTGTAAAGGGGCTTTGGAGATAGTTCTATGGATAAAGGGGCTTGCCCTCAGGGCTGACAACTTGAGTTCATTCCCAGAAGCTACACAGTAATTCCCAAACATGGTCTTCTGACTTCCAGCACTGTTAACACACACACACACACACACACACACACACACACACAAATGTAGAAATGAATTTTAAATAGCTTTTTAAAAATAAACAAGGGCTAGAGAGATGGCTCAGCAGTTAAGAGCACTGATTGCTCTTCCAGAGGTCCTGAGTTCAATTCCCACCAATCACATGGTGGCTCACAACCATCTGTGATGAGATCTGATGCCCTCTTCTGGTGTACAGGTATACATGCAGATAGGGCACTCATATACATAAAATAAACAAATCTTAAACAAACAAACAAACAAACAAACAAAAAACCAGCCATGTGGTGGTGGCACACACCTTTAATCCCAGCACTCAGGAGCTAGAGACAAGCAGATCTCTGTGAGTTCTAGGCCAGCTTATCTACAGCTTTAGTTTTAGGATAGCTGGGACCAACTACAAAGAGAAACCCTAACTTGGAAACAAACAAACAAAGTTATTTCAGAGGACATCAGGCATATTCAGGGTAGTACGGCTGTAGACACAAAGTTATTTCAGAGGAAAGCATGCCCTATTGTTGGCCTGGTGCAGACTGTAGTCCACAATTTGCTGAGACTTATGGTGGTGATCTCAAGATGGTCCCCAACTATAGTTCCCCAAAGCAAGCCTAGCTGGAGATCTGAAAGGGTCTGGAGGCCTTCTGGTGGGATGTCCCCCATACCACACCTTGTCTAGATCTAACTTTGTCTTCCAAACACTTCTGTGTGTTCCTCTCTCACCACACTGCCTTTCCGACGCCCAAGCCTGAAACCAAGTGGGAACTTCATCTTTTGTCCCCCAACGCCAGCTAACCATCCAGTCCAAGAACTCAGACAAGTTCACTTTTCTGTTTCCCCTCCCCTGCCTCCCTTTCTTCCTACAAGGTTACATATATCTTAGCCTGGTCTTAAACTCACTATGCATCTTAGGCTGGCCTTGAACTCTTGGTCCTCCTTCTTCCATTTTCCAGGTGCTAGGGTCATTGGCATATGTCATCAGGCTGGGCTTCCTACTTCTGGTCTCTTCTTGTTCCTACTTTCTATCTCCCTGCCCGGTCCTGCCTCTAATCTATCCACAGCCCTTCCCATTGGCCTCTTTACCTGTTCCTCTCTAGCTTCCAATTGTGCTAGTTAAAGAATGATCTCCCTAAGAGACAAATCTTAAAAGTCACCTTGCTGCACAGGACTCTTGACCAAATCAAATAAAAAAAAGATCAGCCCTGCCTCCAATACCCTCCAGGAAACAGTCTGGCATCTTCTTGGCATAATCTGCCATGCTTTGGCCCATCTGGCCTTTCTGTGGCAGCTGGCAGCATCACCTGCACTGGTCCAGCTTCTGCCTCGCCATACTGTGCCACAGAACCTGCTCTTTCTGTAGAGAGGGCCCAGAATGTCCTTTGGCAACACTAAGTGTGTTGTCCTGACTCAAACTGATTGAAACCACCAGAAAACACAGTACTTTCCTCCAGGAGTAAGCCAAAAGGGAGCCCGCTCTAGACAATCAACAGCTGAAAAATGCAGAGGAACCAGCTTTCTGTCTCTGTCTCTGCCACCCTCAGGGGCAGACTCATCCCTGAAGTCAAATCCTTTCAAGGATGGAAGATGTGGCAGAAGATACGAACCACATACCAGTCACAACAACAACCAGCAGAGGAAAATGACCCTTTTTTTTTGCTGTCTGTCTGCAAAGCCTTCTAGAAATGCGCAGCAGCCTCAGTCTCACAGGTCTCCTGCTAAATCAACCAGTAGCAACAGGAATCCCATTAGAATTGGCACAAGGGGTGCTTAGCACCCACCTCCCCTGTTGTAACACCTGCACTCTTTCATTTCTTTCTGTTTCTTTTTCTTTTCTTCTTCCTCCTCCTCCTCTTCTTCTTCTTCCTCTTCCTCTTTTTTCTTCTTCTTCTTTCTTTTTCCAGACAGAGTTTCTCTGTGTAGCCCTGGCTATCCTGGAACTCACTCTGTAGACCAGGCTGGCCTCAAACTCAGAAATCTGTCTGCCTCTGCCTCCCGAGTGCTAGGATTAAAGGCGTGTGCCACCACTGCCAGGCATGTTTCTCTGTTTTTCAAGACAGGGTTTCTCTGTGTAGCCCTGGCTGTCCTAGAACTCATTCTGTAGACCAGGAGGGACTTTTTCTCTCCTTAAGATATTTTTATTTTATGTGTGTGGGTGTTTTGCTTCTGCATGTGTCCCTACACCACATGCATATTGTATCCATATAGGGCAGAAGAGGGTATCCACACCCCTGGCGTGGGTACTACAGCTGCTTGTATGCCTCTGCGTGGGTGCTAAGAATCAAACCTGGGTTTTCTGGAAGAATAGCTGATGTTCTTATCTGCAGAGCCATTTCTCTAGCCCCCCAGTCTAGCTCTCCCTGACTCCAACCAAAGTAGTAGCGCTTCTGAAACAGTGGTTCTCAACCTGTGGGTTGTGACCCCTGGGTGTTGCCAAACCACCTTTTCACAGGGGTCACCTAAGACCATTGGGAAACATAGAGATTTACATTACAATTCATAATAGTAGCAAAATTACAGTTATGAAGTGATAAAAATAATTTTATGGTTGTGGGGGGGGGGTCACCATGACATAAGGAACTAGATAAAAGGGTCACAGAATTAGCAAGGTTGAGAACCACTTCATTTTAGAGTCTGAACCGTGGTCGAGAGTTACAGCTCTTGTCTACCCTACCAGACTAGAGCTCTCTAGCATCATAGAGCTGTTTCATACAGAATCATGATCACCAACACCTAGTGCTGGGATGACTAGTTTATAGTTTATCAAATATTTTTACAATAACATGATCTTTAAACCAGGCATGGTGGCACATACTTGTAATAATGGTACCTGAGTGGCTGAGGTAAGATGATAGCAAAGTCCTGGCAAAAGAAAATAAAGCACCATAAAGCCTATATAGTTTGTTACTGCTTTTAGGAGAAATAGTTTATTGAGTGCCCTGCAAGAGGGTAACAGTTGGCGGGAGCAGAATTCGGTCTTCAGAATAGGGTTATTGCCAGAGTTTACATTGTATCACATGATGTCAATACACTGTGTCAAAGGATTATTCCACCCACATGGATTATTTTGGTTTCAAGTGTCATAAACAACGTTATAATCAATTTTCTTTTACATTGAATTTAGAAATTATATTGTTTTGCTTATGATATAAATCCTTTAGCAGTGTATATATGGCAAAACCAAAACCAAAACCAAATCTGCTGGTTAGTTGCCCTTGGCTATAGTCTCAGCAATTTGGGAGGTTGACGCCAGATAATCACATTAGTCAGGAGTTTGGTTCCAGTCTAGGCAGCTGAGACCTAGTCTTTTGTTTGTTTGTTTTTTTTGTTTTTGGGGTTTTGTTTTTTGTTTTTTTGTTTTTTTTGTTTTTTGTATTTCGAGACAGGGTTTCTCTGTGTAGCTGTAGCCCTAGCTGTCCTGGAACTCACTCTATAGATCAGGCTGGCCTCGAACTCAGAAATCCACCCACCTCTGCCTCGCAAGTGCTGGGATTAAAGGCATGCGCCACCACTTCCGGCGGAGACCCAGTCTTTAAAAACAAATAACAGGGTAGCTAGAGAGAGGGCACATTGGCTAAGAGCACTTGTTGCTTTTGCAGAGGACCTAAGTTCAGCTCCCTGCGCCCACACAATGCCTTACAACTGTCTATAATTCCAGTTCAAGGGACCCCAACACCCTCTTCTGGTCCGTGAAGGTACTATGCATGCACATGGTGCATATATACATACATGGAGACAAACATACACATAAAATAAGTCTAAAAAAGGTTTTAAAACACAAAATAAATGATTGATTAATAAAAACCAGAAGGTTTCAAATCTTGAATCTGTTCCTGTGAAGGGTGTGGTCCCCCCTTTTGTTTGTTTTTGTTTTTCAAGGCAGGGTTTCTCTGTGCAACCCTGGCTGGCCTGGAACTCCTCTGTAGACCAGGCTGGCCTCAAACTCACAGAGATCCGCCAACCTCTGCCTCCCGAGTGCTGGGATTAAAGGCATGTGCTATTACTGCCCAGCAGATGTATATTTTTAAGCCTTTGGTCCCTTAATAAATACTGAATTAGTTTTTTTTGGCTTAACATAAGAAAATGTTTGTCAACTTTGAGAGGTCCCCTCCAGGACACTGTAGGGGAGGTGTATGCCTGGTCTCTTACCATGTGTAAGTTTACCACTAGGTCTGCATTCAGTTGAATTTCCTGGAAACTGACCTTGACTGGGACAGTTGCAGCTGAGGGTTCAGTGGAAGATGTGATGTAGAAAAGACAAGGAAGGCAAGCTTGGGAGAGGCAGAAGCCAAACTAAAGGCGGTGACTGATTGGAAGAGGTCTCAGCTCTCATCCCACCAAGAGCTCGGAAGCCAGAATGACCCTTCAGAGGTACCTTCAGTTGAAGCAAGATAATGGGTGCCCAGTGTAGCTTGCCATTACATAGTCATAGGCCACAGTCACCCCAGGGCAGAAGGCTTGCATGAAGACCTCTGTAAGCTGGGGAAATTCCTGGGGAGAGGCAATGACCAGTCACATGCTACACAGTTTAAGAGAGGTGATCAGCTTTGAAGTGGGACTCTAGGAGAACAGGGGAACACACAGCCCACCCAGCGACCTGCCCTTCTTTGTTTGTTTCTATAAATTTAACCTACCTTCTCCAGGATCCTGTTTGAGATTGCTTCCTGTAAAGTCTTGGGCTTGGTTGTAGTTTTTGTTTTTGTTTCAGGGGGTGTTTTGAAGCAGGGTCACACACTACAGCCCAGGCTGGCTGGGCTTGTGATCCTCTTGTCTTAGCCTCCACCTGGCTAACTTCCTGTGACACTTAATGGAGGTTGGTGTGCTGGCTGCAGCATTGGAGTAGAAGTCCCTTTCAAGCTGCAACTGATGCTGTTTGCCTCTTTCAACCCTGAGCAGGAGGTTGGCCATCTATCTGTCTTTCCGTCCATCTGTCTGAGTTGGGGGTCTCTCCATGTACCCCTGGCTTTCTTGGAACCTGATTTGTAAACCAGGCTGGCCTCAAACTCAAAGAGATTCACCTGCCTCTGCCCACTGAGTGCTGAGATCAAAGGTATGAGCCCCTGATACCAGTACTCCTGAGCTTTTTTTGTTTTGTTTTTGTTTTTGTTTTTGTTTTCTGAGACAGGGTTTCTCAGTGTTCTGGACTTGCTTTGTAGACCAGGCTGGCCTTGAACTAACGGAGATCTGCCTGCCTCGGCCTCCTGAGTGCTGGGATTAAAGGCGCTCGAGCCACCTCACCTAACTCCCATGAGCTTTTGCAAGCATTTTCTTCTCACCTGGACAGCCTGTCTTCACCCTTAACGAACTGAGCCCTAGATGACTGCCCTATTCAGACCACAGTGGCTGTACTTGCTCACATGCCACTCATGCCAGGCAAGGGACTCCAGAGCCACCTCCGTGAGTCACCCTAGTGGGACTCGGGCACTATGTTCCCGTTCTGTAGGAACATTTCTTTCTCCTGATGATAGCCAGGGTCATCTCCTCTGCCCATGTGTGGATTTCTCACTGTTGACATTCCGTTAGTTTAAGGTGGCCACAATGACCCTGAAGTAGTCATAGTTTTAATGGGTTTAATAGATACAGTAACTGGGGGAAGTGGCATAGTGGGTTTGTGGAGGGGAAACTGGGAAGGGGGATAACATTTGAAATGTAAATAAATAACCAATAAAAAATAGATACAGTAACTGTGACAACATTTCCTTGAAACCTCTAGGCTTCAACTTTTATTTATTTTATTTTTACTTTTTTTTTGAGACATGGTTTTTCTATACAAAGACCTGGAACTCACTAGGTAGAGAAGGCTGGCCTCAAGCTCACAGAGAGCTGTCAGCCTCTGTCTTCTGAGTGCTGGGATTAAAGGCGTGCACCTCCAGGTCCACCTGGTTTAGCACCAACTTTTTCTCTGTAGTCCTGGCTGTTCTAGAACTTGCTCTGTAGTACAGGCTGGCCTTAAACTCAGAGGTTGTTGTTGTTGTTGTTGTTATTATTATAAATAGTGTGTGTGTGTTTATTAGTGCCATAGTGCACTTGTGGGTAGAGAAGACAAGTAAAAGAAGTTAGTTCTATCCTTCTACCATGTGGGGTCTAGGAATTAAACTAAGAATTAAAATCAGGTTAGCAACAAGCACATTTACCTGCTGGGCTAGTGTTGGCCCAAGATTTAATTCTTTATGAAAAAAAGAAGCCAGGTGGTAGTGGTACATGCCTTTAATCTCAGTACTCTGAGATCGAGGCCAACCTGGTTACGTAGTGAGTTCCAGGACAGCCAGGGGTAAACAGAGAAACCCTGCCTTGAAAAACCAAAAAATAAAATAAAATAAATAAATAAAAGAAAAAAATAAACCAGCACATCCATTTAATTTGTATTAAATGTGTTTTTATTCAGGTCTGGAGAGATAGCTCAGTGGTTAGGACCACTAGCTGCTCTTCCAGAGGACACGGTTTAGTTCCCAGAGCCCACACAGTGGCTCACCACTGTTCATAATCATAATTTCAGTCTTAGGAGATCTGACACCCTCTTCTGTGTCCACAAGTACTGCATACATGTAGTGCATAGGTATATATACAGATAAAACACACATAAAATAATAATTAAACATATTAAAATTTGTTTTGGGCTGGATTTGTGGTTCATGCCTTTAATCTCAGCACTCAGGAGGTGGAGACAGATGAATCTCTGAGTTTGAGGCCAGCCTGGTCAACATACTGAGCTCCAGACCAGTTGGGGCTATATAGTGAAATCTTATCTCACACAAACAAACAAAAGAAAATAAAAACAAAGAAATTGCTTTCATCCTTAATAAATGGTAAGTTTATATGTATACCAATAATTTTTTAAAAAATAAATTTCTTATTTTTTTCATATATATATATAATTTTATGTGTATTGGCATATTTTTGTATGTATGTGCATCAGGTGTATACCTAGTGCCCAAATACATCAGAAAAAAGTATCAGGTACTGTGGAACTGGAGTTACAGATAGTTGTAAACCAAATGCTGGGAACCAGACCTGGATCCTCTGCAAGAGCCATAAATGCTCTTAAGTCCTCAGCCATCTCTCTAGCACCAACTCAATTGCTTTATTATCAATAAATGTCTATTTGTATACTTTTTTGTTTTGTTTTTTTTGTTTTTAGAGACAGGCTTTCTCTGTATAGCCCTGGCTGTCCTGGAACTCACTCTGTAGACCAGGCTGGCCTCAAACTCAGAAATCTGCCTGCCTCTGCTTCCCAAGTGCTGGGATTAAAGGCGTGCGCCACCACTGCCCGGCTCAAACCTTATTTTTAATGATGATTCTTAAACGCGTTAACCTCCCTTGTAGCCCACCACCCACCAGAGATAGTGGGAAAGAAAGGATATGGGGGAAGTGGACCTGGTTAGGAAGGTTCTTTGGAGCAACTCCTGTCTGTGTTGTCTGGACATCAGGAGTTCAGTTCACATGTTAGCAGGCAGTGGCAGACACTTAACAGATACACGACCTAGCAAAGACTGCAAGGCCTCCGCGTTGGCTTGAGTCAGCAGGAGGGACCAGCAGGAATACCAGGAGAAGATCAGGGAAGAAGTGAGACCCACAAGCGTTGCACAGCTAGCTGTACCAACAAGCCAAGCTTGGTCTCCCTCACTCTGTGGAGTCCTAGTTATACCCTCCAAACATCATGCATCATCCATGTGCCTTGCCTCAGCATGGGTCTTGCCTCAGCACGTGCATCCAATCAGCTGAGTCCTTGGAATCGGCAACAAACTGTAGCACACCACCAGAAGTTTTTTGGTGTGTTTCTCTCTATGGTGTCCCGACAAATGCAGCTCACCTACACAATATAAGGCGGACCAATATATGTGTGTCATTAGCAAAGAATCCTTCATCATGTGTCCTTTTGTGTGCTTGCTTTAGCAAAATGTCCTCTCTCTTGTGTCTGTTTCAGCAAGCAAAATGTTCCTTCACGAGTGTGCCTATGTGTTTCACACCTGTGTCCATTTTAAGTAAATATTCCTTCATGTGTTTGCCCCAGCAAAACACCATCCAACCTACTTTCCAAAGAACCCTAAAGTTTCCACTTCACACTCTGCCATTTCTCCAGCAGCCATGTGTACTTATTTTATACACCTGTGTACTTGAAGTTACATAAAACTTTCTCGGAGGGAAAAGTCCACACATATGGGAAGAGGTTAAGTAGCACTGAACTAGGTCTGCTGAGTTCATGCTGCAGGAATAGACCTCCCCATAAAGTAATGGGCCTCTGTGTGAAGTGTGGTTATGCCCTGAAGCCAAAGGCAGTTCCTAGCGGAGTTCTCCTCAGCAGTCAATATCTCCAGAATCTGAAAAGTGTGCTCGAGACACCACCATTGCCACCCGTGGAAACATCACAAATTTACCTTCCCTCCTTCGAGTGGGGATCACACAGCTTATTGGTGTAGACATCGGAAAGGTAAGGAGGCGATGCAGGTTTAAAACCCAGAAATTGCACTCTGTGAACAAGAGTTCTATTCCCTGTTTCAAAAATACTTATTCGTTATTTTTATTTATATGTATGTGTGTGCCTGCATGAGTCTATGTGCACCACATGCATGCAGGTGCCCACTGGATCCGGAGGGGATTGGATCTCCTGGAACAGGAGTTGTGAACTGCCTAATACTGAGTGCTGGGATTCAAGCCCATTCCTCTTCAAGGGCAGTAAATGTTCTTAACAGTTTAGCAGCTCTCTAGTTCCCTCTGTTCTCTCTATATTATGAACTCTGTATGGGATCCTGTTTCCCTTTTGATTTTGCCCAGCAGGGACTTCTCATGCCCATTCACAGGATACCTAGATCCATTTTTAATTGTCTTGGTTTTTGTTTGTTTCCTGATATTTTTTTCCCCTCTTCTTTTCTCTCTAACCTTGAGCCCAATTCCTTTGTTTCTAAGCCTCTCTTTGTATCTGAATCACACTTATAGAGTCCGGTGGCAATGCCTAGCAGAGGAAGTTGGCATTTTTTTGAACACAGCTCACTTTTTGAGCTTTCACCCTTACCTAGAACCCAGCCCCAACATCTTGCTCAAACCTTGCCTTGATTTGTTTTGACATCAACCAGCCAACCTACCAACCACTGGCAGCTAGGCATAGGAATTCAGTGTGACTCGCACAGCTCTGACAAGCTCGAGAAATATAAAAAAAACAGGTACCAAAAATTGGGTTTGGGGGGGGAATTAGTGTTATCATGCAATCCAGCAGCCAGAGGCCCCTGCTCAGGAGCCTTCTTCCTGCCTCTGCCCTCACAATCCAGCCCTTTCTCTGGCCATCTCAGACTGCTTAGTTAGCAGGCCCACCCTGCCACTGAAATCCAGAGACACTGAGGGGACAGAATGGGGCATGTCCTGATTAGATATTGGGCCCCTGCAGTGGCCTTTCATAGCATGCCACCCATAAGTTTGGCCCCTCCCTGAAGGCACCTGTGTGATTCAGTCTAGGAATCCACTGGGCTCCACCAGGTAGCCAGTCACACAGTCATCTCTCTACCCTTCACTGTTCCCAGGATAATCTTGTCATTGAGCTGCCACTTTCTACCCACCTTCCTGCCTGGGGAAGCCTCTGCGTGCCACCTCCCACTCTTGTTTCCATGTATAAAATGAGCCACACTCAGGAATAACACTTGCTTGCAAATAGCAGACACTACTGAGGAGGCATCTCAAACGCCCCATCATCCACAGCTCTATCTGCTTCCACCCTTCTTCATGTCTGCTTCAGGGCTAAGGCAGTCTGCTTCAGGCCTCAGCCTCCAGGGACCTGGGCTCCTTCTCTCACAAAGAGCTTCCTCTGCAAGCACAGGGCTTGTACTCAAGGAAGGCTATGGGCAGGGGTTTAGCTTATGGTGTGTGTATAGTGACAGTTCTAGGGGTGAACGAGCTCTCTCTCTCTCTCTCTCCTTCTCTTCCTCCTCTTCCTCCTCTTCTTCCTCTTCCTTTTTGAGACAAGATTTCTCTGTGTAGCCCTGGCTGTCCTGGAACTCACTCTGTAGACCAGGCTGGCCTCGAACTCAGAAATCCGCCTGCCTCTGCCTCCCAAGTGCTGGGATTAAAGGCATGCGCCACCATTGCCTGGCTATTTTCTTTTCTTTTACATTTTATTTACTTTGCTTGCATGCGGGCCCATGTATACACTGCTGTGAGTACGGAGGTCAGAGAACAACCTGTGGGAATCAGTTCTCTCCTTCCATCATGTGGGTCCTGTGGCTTAGCTCAGGATATCGAGCTTAGCAGCAGGTTCCTATCTTTATCCACTGAGCCATCTCACCAGCTTCAAACTATATATTTACATTTTATATAAGAATAAATTTTATGTAACAGTGGTGATACTGGATTTAGGGGTCCTGGAGTCCAGCCTTACCTTGCAGCCCCATAGTGGTAGTGGAGGGGTTGGGATAGGGCTGACAAGGAGTTGGGGGAGACTTGGACATCATTCTTCCTCTCCAAGCCTCAGCTTTCTCTCCCGAAAGCTGGGTGAAATGACCTACTTTTAGGTTGGTTGTGACATCGAAATAACATAGTAATTGAGTGTCACCTGTCCTTTCCTGGTCACACACCAAGCTGGGCACCTGACCAAGCTGGTGATAGCTGTTATCCCATTCAAGTGGGCACAGGCCCAAAACTTGGAAGGTCCCCCTCATTTGAGTGTAGGTCAACATCGTGGCAGTAGGTGGAAGAATAAGACTTCAGGCTTTGGGTTGGAGAGATGGCTCAGCAGTTAAGAGCACTGACTGCTCTTCCAGAGGTCCTGAGTTCAATTCCCAGCAACCACATGGTGGTTCACAACCATCTGTAATGGGATCTGATGGCTTCTTCTGGTGTGTCTGAAGAGAGCAATGGTGTACTCATATACATAAAATAAATAAATCTTTAAAAAAAACCAAAAAACAAAAAACCCTCAGGCTTCTTCAATTCCAGTTCAGAGCACGTTACCATCCGAGACCAGCTTCCGGTGCTTGTACAGCTGCATGATGGGGATTTTACACGTTTGTCCATTTTCCCTGGCAAATCCCTTGCACATACAGAGAAACTGAAGCTACCACTTACGGTGAAGTGCTTGGTCCATCCTGCTCAGTACTGTACCCAGAGAATGGTGCCACAGCTCCCACTTTCCCAATGAGGACTCTGTCACTTGAGGAAGGTGAAGGCTACCCAGGGTCTCTGGGGCAGGAGTGTGATACAGGGATGAATCGAGACCTAAGCAGGACCATGAGTGTGTGTGTGAGTGTGTGTGTGTGTCCATGGTCCTCTCTTACCACTTCTTCCCTAGGGGACTGGCTGGAGGGTAGGGTGGGGTCTGGGATGTGCAACCTCTTTATGTGAACTCTGGTCCATCCTAGCTCAGAGAGGAAGTGAGGTCCTTTGAGAGGTTGAGTGATGACTGGGTCGAATCAGACAAGATGTAACTGCTCTCAGCAGCCACATCTGGCACAGGTTCACAGACAGGGCAGCCCTTTCACTCTGGGGTTGGCTCCTTAGGTGGGGGCGCTCACTGGGCTGAGAAAAACTACATCTTAGGAGCCAGGATCCAGGGAAGGCATCAAAAAGAAGATGGTGTGTGTGTGTGTGTGTGTGTGTGTGTGTGTGTGTGTGTGAGAGAGAGAGAGAGAGAGAGAGAGAGAACAGAAGGAACAGAGAGAGTCAGAACACAGAAGAGGTAAGAGACAAAGGACTAGGAAGAGGGAGTGAAGGCCATGTCAAAAGATACAAACCAGCAGATTGGGGCCTGGCACACTCAACGGGTAAAAGAGGGGAAAGGTACATAAACCTGTTGACCTGAGTCCATCTCCATGACCCATAGGATGGGAAGAGATTCATTCTGTAGGGTTTGCATGGACACACACACACACACAAACGTTAAAAACAAACAAACAAACAAACAAACAAACCAAACTGCTGGCGAGGTTAATAGGGAGGACAGAGGAAGGCAGGGAAGGGAGAGGGAGGGAGGGAAGCACAATCGCCTCAAACACTATTCATTTTCTACCAGGTCAAGGACCACCATTGGCAGGAGGGATCCAGTAACAGCCAGAACAGGTAAAATCTCTGTCCTTGTGGGACACTAAAGAGGTCTTGAGACAGGTAAAAAAAACAAAAAACCAGCAAACAAACAAACAAACCCCAAGCTTTCAAACTGAAAAGAGTCAGAAAG
Source organism: Rhynchomys soricoides (assembly GCA_019843965.1). Lineage (NCBI taxonomy): Eukaryota > Metazoa > Chordata > Mammalia > Rodentia > Muridae > Rhynchomys > Rhynchomys soricoides. Next base: position 189,603 of record JADRCH010000114.1, read on the forward strand.
ACAGAAGAACAGACTGGGAGGCAGGAACAGAGGAGGTAAACAGAGATGGGATGGGGGTTGGGCAGGAGCAGAAGCAGAGAGCCTGGGGAGGGACAGGTCTGCTGACTTTCCTTGAAGAAATTCTTATCCTGTGAGTCCGCCTTGTGCCACCAACCAGGCTAGCAATGGAGGACTTGAGCCCTCTCATTCCAGATTCTCAAGAACCCCAGGTTATATGACCAGGAAATAGGTCTTGGGTTCCATGGCCTCAGCTTTGTGAGGGGAAGCCTTGAAGGCTGGAGGCTGCCCAAGGATGTGGCCCCAGCCCCAAAACTCGCACACCTGGAGACGCTAAGGAAACATCTGTTGACTTCCTGTACTGTCGTCTCAGTGGATTAAGATCCAAGCTGACCTTGAGACTGCTCACATGGACATTCTGGGTAGGGTCAGCCCCAGATTCAGGTTGTAGTGTTGAAGTGGGAGTCTGGTGGATGTGGTCTAGATGTGGGTGTGTTCTACCATCCTGCAGCCTCGACAACCCTGTTGTGAAGTCACAAGAGAGTAAGTTTGGAAGAGACCTATGTTTGAAAGCTGGGACTTTGACAGTTGCCGATGTCTGTTTCCGTGGAAACGGCAATCAGAAGCAGAGACGAAACCTGTGAGCTCAGCTCTGGGTGCCCCAGATAGTGAGGGAGAGAGGGCTGACTGTACCCCTTCAGCGGCAGGCATCACAACTCCAAGTTCAGACAGTGATGGGGAGAGCGTGCAGAGCTTTGTGCATACTAGGCAAGCACTGTCCTCAGCCCCGCCCCTTCCCTATGTCCTAGAGACTTCATGTGACCTTGTCCTCTGCCTTTAACCCACCAGCCTTCATGTTGGCACCTGGCAAGCAGCATTTGTACGACTCCAGCCTCTCCAGTACTCAGCCTAAAACACCAAGGACTTGCTCTGGATGATGGGATGTCCTTTGTCCTCCCAAGTGATTCCTGCTCTTGCTGTACTCTCTCACTCCTTGTCTACTGTCTAGATCCAGTTTCTGCTGCCAGTGCTCCCCCAGAACTGTTTTCAGCAGGCCGACCTCGCCCTTCTCAGAGCTCTTGCTGTTCACTTGGGCCACTCTCTCCCTGAACTGAGAGAGTATCTTTCTGGTTCTTTTTCTTTCTTTTTTTCCCTTTGGATTTTTTGAGACAGGGTTTCTCTGTGTAGCCCTGGCTGTCCTGGAGCTCACTCTGTAGACCAGGCTGGACTTGAACTCAACCTTTGCCTCCCAAGCGTGTGCACCATCACATCCCGCTCTGGTTCCTGCTCTGGTTCCTTTCATCAACTTCTCTGAACAGCCCTCCTTGGTCCCCCACTGGCTACTCTCTCATCAGACCTGTTGGTGCTCCTCAGAGCTGCCTCAGAGCTGCTAGAGATCCAGCATCTCCCCGGGAGGGCTCAGTGCCCACCACAGTTTGGTCAGGCAAGGTCATCTTCCCTGACCTCCAGTCCAGCTTAGCATTTCCACACTGTCCACAGGGGCCTAGGTGCTCCATCACTGCCCTGTCACCTTAGATCACAGACACTGCTGGAGCTGTCTGCTTCCTCACATAAAGACCAAGGCTCTCTTATTTACACATCTGTGCCTGCTACACAGAACAACCTGTGGCAAGAAATGGTGCAAAGAGGCAGAGGCTGATCAGGTTTGCATGCTGAGGAGTGTGGACTCCATCCTATAAGATAGGGAGTCACTGACAAGTCTCAGGCAGGAGCAGGATAAGATCTCAGGCCTGGGCTTGGAGTGCATGTCTCTGCTGGCAAGGGAGGAGGCAGAGAGGCTGCAAAGATGGGGCAGTGTTCTGCATACAAGCAAGTCAGGGAGACCTGTGCAGAACCCCACTGGGTTACACTGGACTGTTACAGAAAGAGGTGAGTGGTGGAGGGCGGGGGTTGGTGAGAGGGAGATGAGGAATGCTCACTAGGTTCAGCTGACCAGCATGGTGCTGGCTAGGGTCAAAAAGAAGAGGTGCAGAGGCTGTCTCCAGCTTGCTGGCCTGGTGGCTGGGGCGAGGTTGGTGCTCTGTAAATACATGAGCTACAGATATTGGATGGGGAGAGATATAAAGTCTAACCCTGGCTACCTGAACTTGGGGACTCCTATGCGACATCAGTGGGAATACCTTGCGTTGAAACCTGTGGTGCTGGTGTTGAAAGGAACAATCAGCACCAGTGAGATGAATCTAGTCAGGGGCCATGCCCACATGTGAACTTGTCCAAAGAGACAGTGCAAGAACAGGGAGGAGCCAGCTTTGATGGACTGTGTTACCAGTCTGTGTGTGTATGTATAATCATATATAATACAAATATTATATATCTATATATGTATATATAATATATGATATGTCATATATTAACATATAATATATATGAGTATGTATGGAGTATATATGTATATATACACAAATACACATACATACATACACACACACATGGTCTTAATATATAACTCAACCTGGCCTGGATTCTCTGCCATCCCTATGGCCTTGGACTTAGGATCCTCATGCTTCGGCTTCCTAGGTGCTGGGATCACAGCCATGTGATGCCACATTGTTTTTTATTCTATAAATCTACCCCCTTCTGAACCATTCAGCTTAGGCTTGGCATGTGATGTTGGAGCAGAGTGGAGGAGCTCAGCCTCTAGTGCTGTTATTAAGAAGGGAACATGTCAGGAAGCCCTTGAGTGGGGATACTCATGGGGCACACAAGTTGCACAGAAGCTGTGAGCTGTAGGGCAGGTGACAGACCACTGAGTGAGAAGTATGGCTTCTATGACAAGCCACCAAGATGCGGAGACTATTGCCTAATCCTGTATTTTCAATGGTGTGACTAATAGTAATTTAAGTGGGGACTGAAGGAAAAGAATCCTTTACAGTAACAGGAAGGACAGAGGGGAGAGGGGGAAAGTTGGGGCTTGGCATTAGGGTGAAGGGCAAGTTCTAGAGTTTCGGAACCTTGAGCTCAGATGCAGAGACTTAGAGAGACACTGTATCTGCATATTTAGAAGCAGAGTATGGTGTTTTGCGTCTGTAATCCAGCATTCAGAGGCTGAGGCAGTAGCATTGTCCAGCTTGGGCAATGCACTGAGTTCCAGGCCAGTCTGGGCTACGGGGTGAAGACAAGAGTCATTAGCTATGCCATATAATGGGCTTGCTTAGCTGTTCCCCAGGGCTTGATCTACATTCCAGATACTGGTGACTCTCTAGATCTCTTTCTGGGCTTCCAGACACATCTTCTACCTTCTTTTGGCTGTCTCCATCTCCCCTGGACATTTAATGAGCTTTCTAAACTCAGCCTACCCAGGACTGACCTTGTGGCCTGCCTCTGAGACTGTGCCCTTCCTGGAGTCCCTGAACAGTAGGTGCTATGGGCACCTACACCAGAAGCTGGGAGTCCTTGGTGCTCCTTCCTGGATTGGCAGGCTCAGGAGATGCCCACAGATCTCTAACCCTAGCCCCAGGGCCTCTTCCATCCTGTGGGTACACCAGGGTGCCCTAACTGACTGTGTCATTTTCTCTTTCCCCTAGCCTCTGGCTCCTTCCCTGCAGAGGATCCTGGGTAAACCATCAGGGATTCAGCAGGACAAAACTACATTTAGCATGACACCCATGACCCTAAATGTCCAGTGGGTGCATGCACAAATTCATTGAGTCCTTTTGGTCCCACTCTATCCCACCCTTCCCGTAGGCCTTTCAGGGGCCTCTCTGTGCCTCTCCCAGCCTACTCCCTGACTAGTTTAACCATAATTCCAGATCTTGTTTTTGTTTGTTTGTTTGTTTTGTTTTGTTTTTTTTGAGATAGGGTTTCTCTGTGTAGCCCTGGCTGTCCTGGAACTTACTCTGTAGACCAGGCTGGCCTTGAACTCAGAAATCCACCTGCCTCTGCCTCCAGAGTGCTGGGATCAGAGGCGTGCGCCACCACACCCGGCCCCCAGATCTTGCATTTTAGGTATCTCCTATGAAGAAGCCTCATGATGTCCCCTAGCAAGAAATTCTTATAGCCTTTGCTTCAGCTCAGGTCTTAATTTCCCTGAATTTAAAAAAAAAAAAAAAAAAAAAAATAGCCTGGCAGTGGTGGCGCACGCCTTTGATCCCAGCACTTGGGAGGCAGAGGCAGGCAGATTTCTGAGTTTGAGGCCAGCCTGGTCTACAGAGTGAGTTCCAGGACAGCCAGGGCTACACAGAGAAACACTGTCTCAAAAAAACAAAAACCAAAAAAAAAAAAAAAAAAAAAGGCATTTGTATTAATTCTAAAAAGAAAATGTTTAAATTTTTTCCCCTTTTGCTTTTGAATACAGTGTCCCCTCTTGTAGCTCACGACCTTCCTGCCTCAGCTTTTTGATTACAGGGGTATGTCACCATGCTCCCTCAAAGTCTCTTTCCTTTTCCCCCTTCCTCTTCGATCCCTTCTCCATTTCTTTCTTTTTTAAGGCTAAATACTACTCCGTGACACATACCATTGTATCTACACATTCGTAGGTGGACATGTGGGTGGTGTTATCCTCTGGCCCTTATGACAGGGCTGCTGTAGACACTGACGCACAGCTGGACTCCTGCGTTTAGTACTCAGAAATAGAAATGATGGATCTCCAGGTAACTTTCCATAATGTTCTTCACAGAGGTTGTCACATAGCACACCAACAGTACAGAGGGATTCCTAGTCTCTACATCTTCAACATTCCTCACTTCCTGTTTCCCCTGTGTGTGTGTGTGTGTGTGTGTGTGTGTGTGTGTGGCCTTGCTTTTTGGTAACAGCCACCCTGCTGGGTATGACTCCAGTCTTTGCTCAGTTGCCTGCTTCCTGCACTGTTACCTGGCAGCACCCCCTTAGGCAACTCCTGTCTTCTGTCATGCGCAATCCCTGACATGATAGCAAGAAAGACTTCCAGAACGTGGGAGCTTTCTGCTGCTGCTGCTGTAAGGACCAGCTATCACTAATTCTCCCCAGAAGACAGAGCTCTTCCTGCTGCAAACTCCTCCCTCAATCCTGGAACGTCTTACCCATCCCCCTATGGTTTCTTCCCTTCCTTCCATCCTTTAGAACATAGAGTTAAGGTCACCTCGGAGAAGCCCTCCTTCCCCACTGGCCCTCGTCCACTCAATCAGCCTGCTGTTTTTTGCTCTTGGGGGCTGTCTGTTGTCTGTCCCTCTTTTTTTGATTGCTCCTAGCACTTGGCACAGTCTGTAATGACTAAGGTACCTGCGTGCCTGCTGAATTAACCTTGTCTTCTCTGCTGGCCTCCACACAGAAGGGTCCTTGAGACACCATCTTGCTCTCACTGTTGTACACCCATCACTGACCAGTGCCCTGCCAAGGCCAGGTGTTCAGAATCTCCTTGCTAAATGAATCATTCAACTTTAAGATAAAGCCCCCTGGAGTGCCCCCACCCTAATGAGGGAGGTAGGTGAGAAAATAAATAAATAAACATCTACTCTGGCATGTGGTGATGGTTTCTATGGAGAAAAGCAGACTGGAACCGACCAGGTATCTTTCTCTGGGCTTCTTAGGGAGGGAGTGGGACTGCTGACCTAGAGGAAGTGAGGGGCTGCCAGGGTGTGTGTGTGTGCGTGAGAGAGGGAGAGAGAGAGAAAGAGAGAGAGAGAGAGGGAGAGAGAGAGAGAGAGAGAGAGAGAGATAGACCAGAAGTGAGAACAGAGACCCCACAGAAGGCCAAGTGGAATGAGGAGCAACTCCAGTCAGCCACTGCTAGAAGCCACCTGTACAGGGCCTCCCTGTACTTGGGGAGCACATAGTAGGTGCTTTCTAGTTCAAACTAGACCCATCCTATACATTTCCTAAAACATGTTTTACTACAACATGGAATCCTGAGTGTCTATTGAGAGGCATTCCAAAGCACGTTTGACTTAAAACTCTAACCCACCCTTTTCCTTCTTTAGCAAAACCTGTTTGCTGACATCTGCCTCTGCCTCCTGAGTGCTGGGATTTAAAGGCATGCACCACCATTTTTTGGCTTGGAATACTTTTTTTTTCTTTTTAAACAGGGTTTTATGTAGCACAGTGAATCTGAACCCTAGCGAAGGTTGGCTTTTACCTCCTGAACCTTCTTGCCTTTACTTCCCAGAGTGCTGGAATTACCGGCATGCACCACAACGCCTAGCTAGTGACCATCTCTTTAAAAAAGATTTTTCTGAGACACGGTTTCTTTGTGTAGCCTTGGCTGTTCTAGGACTCACTCTGTAGGTCAGGCTGGCCTCAAACTTAGAAATCTGCCTGCCTCTGCCTCCAGACTACTGGGATTAAAGGTGCATGCCTTTTGGCCAGTACCACCTGGCCCAAAATATGTATTTTTATTATTTAAAAATTATATGTATATGTCTGTCTGTGTGGTGTTGGATCCCCTAGAGCTGGGGTTACAGGTGGCTGTGAGCTGCCCTAACGGGACACTGGGAACTGAATGCCAATTCTCTATAGCCACAACAGCTTCCCTTACCTGCCCCCTCTCCAGCCCCAATGGACATCTTTTTTTTTTCCACTTTGCAGAAATTTTCTCCAGTCTTGACCTCTTCTTTGCACCCTCCATCCACAGGGCTGTGGGCTTGGACACGTTGCCAGATAGCCTGTGGACTATGGACTGTGACTCCCTATCTTTTCCCTAATTTGGCCTTCAGGCCTTTGCCGTGGACAGTAATACCCTCACTAACCCAGACAGGACCCAGAGGCTCCTTGTGGGCTATCTCTTGCCCAAAGGCTTCCAGCAAAGCAATGAAGACCTGGAAACCAGGTCTTTGGACGCTGGAATTTGCACCCTTCCCAGGGAGCCCCTAATGCCCTTAGAGGAAATTCCTGCCCAAACCTGGGCTGTCAAGGGGCTGGCCAAGGCTTCCTGCAGAGCCGGTGGAGATTTTGATGGAAGAATCTCCGTAGGATTCCCTGGACTGTGCAGGGGAAAGGAGGGGAAAGGGATGAATGCTAAGCTTCTGTCCCAACAGGCTCAGAGGGAGGAGGGCTTAGCCTTCAGCAGCTGTGAGGAACACCACCACACCACCAATAGAGCTGAGAACCAGCCAGAGGAAACCAGATACCCTGGCGTCCTTGGCAAGCACAGCTTCCTTGGGTTGAGCTCACTGGCTTCAAGTCTCTCAACTGCTACCTTTTGAAGGCCTGGACCTCTCCAACCCTCCCCAGTCTGTGGGAGATGAAGAAGGGGGCTAGTTCTCCATCTGTCCTGTTCCTTGTTTCTTTTAGCATCTTTGTTGAATGTGGCAGTCCCCAGTGGAATGACGAGCTCCCTGACCCCAAGGAGTAGAGTCATGTTTCTATGGGGGTGGGGGTGTGTGCTTAGTGAGCCACACTCAAGTAAGGTGCAGCCTGGTACATTGCCTTTCAGATCTGGTCAGCTGGAGGCAAGCCTTACTGCAGCCTGGAAGCTTCTGGGTTGGGGGCGGGGTGGGTGCACAGGAAGTCCCTCAGTAGGGGATTGGACCATCCAGCTGGAGTAAGGAAGTCCTGTGTCACAGGAAGAGGCTCCCAGCAGAGGGTTTTACAACAGTGTAAGCCTCACAGGATAAGTAGTTTTGTTTATGTTTGGGTTTCTACTCCGTGCTCCGGGCAGCGTTTGCTACATAGTAGGTGTTTAATAAACAGGTTCTGAAACAAAGGGATTGGGAAGGAGAAGTTGAAAGAAATGGCTTGGACACTCTGGGATGTGACAGTATAGTACTTCAGGTGGAAGAAGCTGTGGTGGGCGGGGCTTAGGAGAGGGCGTGGTCTGATCTAATCCTATTGGGGGTAGTGTCAGTTTCTTATCTCTTCACCCAGCCCCAGAGCTACTTCAGGCCTGGGGTGGTTTGGTTTTTTTTTTTTTTTTTTTTTTTTTTTTCCTCTTCTGAGTCCCCTGGTGTCCTGTTGGGTCCGAATACACACAGGTATGGAACCTGTGCTGGGTTCAGGAAACACCCAGATGATTAAAATGTAGGTTTTACCTTTCTGTCTGGTGGGGGAGACAGACGGTAAACAAGTGGCTTACACAATGGGCTGATAGAGGGAAGACTTCTATGTAGGTTCGGTTGAACAAACGAGACCCACGCCGACAGGATCGGAGCGGGCAGTTTTGGAAGGAGTTATCTGTGAAGGAGTGTTAGGTTTTGAAGAGAGGTGAGAGAAGGGGCTTGGGGTGAGCGGCATTCCAGGTAGAGGTGTCAGCCCCAAAACGGGCTCTAAGGGAGGTAGGGGAACCAGTGGGAAAAGAAAAGCTAGGGGCAGAATGGCCACCTATGGGTGTTTGGGCCTGCTTATGATCTAAGATTCTGGATAATTGCCAGCTGCAGCATGCTAGCTGGGGCTGGAGAAAGGTCTGTCTTCTAGGGAACCCTGTAGCCTCCTCTCCATCGCCAAGAGCTAAGACACCTCCCTCTGGTCTCTCTGCCTAGGTTCTCCCACTGTTTCCTTTTGCTCCACCAAGAACCCACCAACCCACTCGGAGCCTCACTTTGTCAAGCCTCCACAAAGGGCAGACCACAGGGATTCCGAACAAGCAGGGCTCCCCACCCCCCCATGCCCAGGAAGGAGGGGCCAGTCCGTTTGCAAAGGAGAAAAAGCAAAAGGAATACTAGCCTGGTGGAACATCAAACTATCAAGAGATTTAAAAAAAAACAACCCTCCCCCAAAAAACCTTTGCCGGCTGACAGGGTAGGAAGTGGATGAGCAAGTGGCTCCGAGGTGTCTCAGCCCTTGGGCTGCTAGGCATGGCCAACCCGGAGAGAGTGCTTCGGCAGTGGGCCCCTAAGGGCAGTGCCTTCCCTCCCCCAAAACCCAACTGGTCCTCATCATCTGCGGGACCTGCAGACACCAATGAGTCAGTGTGTTGACAAGCCATCTCTGGCCATTCCTAGCCCATCAAAAATGGAAGGAAGTCCAAAGGAAGGGTATGAGCATATCGATTTAATTAGCGCGGGCTCTAAAGGTACCTTAAGTTGGCCCTATTAAACTGCCTAGGGGGAAAAAATAACTGTAATTATTTCCTTTTCTCTCCTACCATTGTATCTCAACTCACAACCTCCTTCCTTGACAAGACAACCTTTAAACTAGGGGCTGGCACAGGCATCCCCAAACTAGGTCTCAGTGTTTCTCTTTTTCTGCCCTTCTTCTGTCTGATCTCTTGTTCCTAGCAGAGAGCAGAGTCCATAGGGGTCCACGGTGCTTGGCTGTATTCTAATTTAGGGAGGCTGTTACAAGAGTAGAACATTATTCCAAAAACGCAGCCGGAGTCTCCTTCCTACCAGTGTAGATCCGTTTGCTGTGGGGCATTTCTTTTAAAAATCCCTTTTCTCTCTTCTGCAGAGCAAAATAAGCAAACTTTAATGGTAGGGAATTATTGTTTATTTTGTTGAAATCTAGTTCTGAGTTTTCCTACTTAAAACGTGTTTTCCCCAGGACACTGACCTATCCTTTAATTGTTTGGTGCGAGGCATGTTAGGGGGAGGGGCGTTACTTGTTTATTGGAACAGCGCAGTTAAAAAAAAAAAAAAAAATCAACCCAGGCTAACAGTTTCAAGGCTCCCCTAAAGATGTATCCAAACAGGCAGCCAATCAGCGCTTACACAGCTTTTTCTGCTTGACTCTTTTAAAGAGACAGTGCCGACAATGTTTTATCACATTTAAAGAGAACCGCGCTCTAAAAACAGTATGAAAATGGGGGAGCCATCCCTTATCTCACCAGTTTTTGATTTGGAGTCTCCAATGAGAGTACACTGCAGGTTTTCGGGGTCCTCGAGTGGACAGAAAGGAGTCGTGAGCAAAAAGCTTGGTCACTCTGCCAACCCCCTATTTCCCATTATACACCTGGGTCATTGACAATGGAAGCTTCCCCTCCCCCCACGCCCGACTCTGGTCCCCCTACTCTCCAATTTAGCTCAATTTATTTGAAGTTTGAGATTTCTGCGGCGCGCATTCCGAGTCGCGAGGCGTCCAGGTGGCGTCCCTCATCCAAACGGAACCCTTTCCCGTAGAAAGGCGAGAGGCTAACTTGCCAGGGCTAGCAAACCTCAGAAATTTGAGAGAAATCACTCTTTCCTTCTAGTCCAAGACCCCTCTCCCCTCCTACAGCCTGCCTGGAGCACGCCAAGGGCCATTTTCGCGCGGCTCCACTTTGGGGTTTCCCAAAGTATTTTAACGATCTAGTAAAGAAGCAGCCGCGCGCTTTGGCGCCAGCTTCGGCCGCCCAGCTCCGCGTGCAGCCCTGGCCGGGGTTCGGGAGGCTGGGCTGGGCGCAGGCAGCCCAGGGTGGGGCGGGGAGCAGGGCCGACCGGGGTCCTAGCCGGCTGAGGGTAAGATCTGCGAGGGGAGGCGGGGGCGCTGGGGGCCAAGCCGACGCGGAAAGGGGCGCGCCGGGCCAGCCGGGGTCCGCGCCTCTCTCCGCGCCTGCTGTCGCAGCGCCCAGTCCCCGCCGCGCCGGTGGGGTGCTCCAGTCCAGGCACGAGCCCCTCGAGTCGTCGCCCCACCCCAGCGCCAGGGCTCGCCCCCCGCTCCCCCGGCCGGGGCACTAGCAGGCAGCGGCTCGCGGAGGAGGCGCAGCCGGACTGGCGCGGCCTCGCTGACAGGCGTCCCTCCCGGCCTCCGGGCCCGCCCCCGCGCGCCGATTGGCCGCCGCGGCCGTCCGTCGTGGGGCGTGGACGCCCGCCGCGCTCCTGCCGGGGCAGCCACGTTCGGTTGAGCTCCAAGTAGACCAGCGGCGGCGGCGGCGGCAGCGGCAGCGGTGCTGAAGGCGCAGAGGGCGGCGCAGGCGGAGCCGGGCGGCGGGCGCGCGGGCCGCCAGCAAGCGAGCTGCAGGCTTCGGGCGGACGGCGGCGCAGCTCAGGCCGAGCCGGCGCGGGAGGAGTTCCAGGGCGATGGGGCCGCGGCCGGGGCTGACGCTTTGACAGCTGGAAAGAGCGCGGAGCCAGCTCCGGGGAGGGAGGGAGCGCGGCGAGCGGAGTGCGAGCGAGCGGGCGAGCGCCGGGAGGGGGCCGGGAGCAGGGCAGCTCGGGAGACCGGACGGTAGCGGCGGCGGCGGCGGCGGGCTCGGCGCCCACTTCTCTGCAAGCCATGTTTGCCAAAGGCAAAGGCTCGGCGGTGCCCTCGGACGGGCAGGCTCGGGAAAAGTAAGCCTCTCGCGAGTGGGGCAGCGCCGCGGGTGGCGGGAGGCAGGTGGGCGCGGGGGTCGCGCCCCCTTGTGCCTCTGGGGCCCCGGTCTCTGCCCCGCGGCGGCGTCGGCGGCGTGGAGAGCCCATTGTTGGGCGCCGGCGGAGGCTGGGGCACCCTGAAGGGGCGGCAGGGCAGCGGTGGGCGAGGGTAGTTGGTAGGCGCGCGGCAGAGCGGGCGCGGGGGTCCGCGACGAGGGTGGGCGAGGTCCCACTCTGAGCTGGTGCGCTCGGCCCGCTGGGCGCGGGGCCCTTACTTTGCCCATCGAGTGCGGGCAGGGGGCGCGTGGCTTTCTGCAGCCCCGAAGGCTCCTTTTGTCCGCCCGCGGCGTGAGGAGTGCGTGCCGGGGGCTTTGTTCGCTTGGGAGCGCTCTCCCTACCCAGCCAGCGGCCTCGCCGTCAACCCGGTGCGCTCCGGGGCGCCCGGGCTGGGCTGAGCTGGTGGCGCCGGCCTGCCCCCAGGCTTGGGGGACAGTTGTTTGAGGGGGAGATGCTGAGGGCGGCGCTTTGCTGCCCTCTCCAGAGCGCGCCAAGTACCCGGACTGGGACCGAGTCCGTCTGGACCCCGAAGCTGGGTAAAGCAGCGAGCTGAAGTGGGCTGGGAAAAGGAGGGTGGCTCTGGGCTCTTGTAGCGGCTTGCGAGTTGAGACCTAGGTGGGTTTAGTCCCAGTGCCACTTGGAAGTTCAAGTTCTCCAGCTCCCGCGCCTTGGTGCAGCTTGTCTGTGGTACCCACCCACTGGCTGTTCTGAACCAGATCCTACCTGGGGTGATAGGTACTCACCTCTTGTGGCCCCAATGGGATGGCACAGACCAGTCTCACAGTCACTGGCAACGTCCAGAGCGTGCCTTAGTGTGATCTGACCTCTCTCTCTCTCTCTCTCTCTCTCTCTCTCTTTCTCTCTCTCTTCCTCTGCTCACTTTCCAGGTTAGCTTTATACGTCTACGAATATTTACTGCACGTAGGAGCACAAAAATCTGCACAGACCTTCTTATCAGAGGTGAGTGGGACTCCTCAGCATCCAGTTTCTTGACACCCCCTCCTCACTATTCTTAGAGCCTTTGTTTTCAGAAGCAGCCACTGTGGCCACCATTTTGAATTTTTATCACCTTTTGGCATTTATTGTTAGCTGGTCTTCACAGCCTTTTGGCTGGGGAAGGCCCTGCGGCCCCCCCTTTCTGCCCCTCTAAGCTGCCTCCACTCCCTCTTTTCTAGATTCGATGGGAAAAAAACATCACACTGGGTGAACCGCCTGGGTTTCTGCACTCGTGGTGGTGGTAAGTTTGTGTGATAGTTTTGTGTGTGTTTTGTTCTGAGGCCCGGGTCCAAGTGAACAAAGACAGGAGTCCTCAGCAGGCCCTCTCCTTTTAGCCTCTGCTTTCCATGAAGCAGGCATCTCTGGGTGATCTGACCAGGCTTGGCAAGGAAGAATGGGCAGAAGAGGCAGCTGCCTGAAGTTTTTGCTGGCGTTTCTCTGCCTGTGGGGAACTGACTGAATTTTGCTATGCTTTTCCATCTCACTCTGGGGCACCAGGCAGGGGGCTCAGAAAAAGCTGGAAGGGTTTTTGTCAATCCTGCATGCTGCTTTAATTAGAGGAGTGGGGGCAGGGCGGGTGGAGGGGACACCAGGTCCATTCTGCAACTGGGCTGTCCCCTAATGCTTTCTTCCATAAACGCCAAACCTTAAGAGACATCCACTGGGCCTTTTCCAGAGACCCTGAGAAAAGCAAGAAGGGCCGCACTTCCTGTAGAGACACTGATTCAGACTGACTGGACCTTCCTTTCCTCTGCCTCCCCACCCCCCAGCATCCCTGCAACCACAAAGCCTTATTTTACCGAGAACCTTAACCAGCCAGAGGTGGCCTGGCAGGATGCCTGTAGCTTGTTCAGGACTGGCTCTCCTTATCTTTGACCCTCTCTCCAGGCCTGAGCAGCCTGTGGTCTTTTCTGCAGGCGGGAGGGAAGCATAGGGTCAGAGCCTTAAGCAAGTTGTCTTGAGCTTGTGACCTGGATGTCTTGTGAGCCTGATAGGTGGACCCTTTCACATCCTTTTGAAAAGGAAAAAGGAGGGAGGGGTGGGCTTTTGATATTTTGGTGGAGTTGAGTCAAATGTAGTGTCTTGTTGAGATGTTAGCACTTACTTGACTGCCAGCTCAGGTTAGTGTTTCAAGGCTCTTTGAACAGGGGTAGGATGAGGTGTCTGTTCTAACTTGTGCAGAGAAAATGAGTTTTTAATGGCTTCTGCCAACCTCCCAACTGCCTGGTCGGAGGCGGCAGCTGACGTGGCGCAAGGATTCCACCTGCGGGAGTGGGTGATAGGTTGGCTGTTGAAGGTGAGCCTGTTGATGAATTGGTGCATCTGATTGCTCTGGGTCTTGGAGAAACTTGGGCTTGTGAGTAAAAGTTATTTTGAGGGTGCTGGAAATGAGGGTGTCTTGAAGTCTTTGTTGTGTGGGGTTTTCCAGGGAGCAGTCTTGGAGGAGGAAAGAATGGTCCCCAGCCTCCATCTGCAGTTGTGCAGACCTGGTTTTCCTGTGGCTGCTGGAGTCTCTTGCAGCTTTTCCATCCTTGTTCTGGGAATGGAAGGTCGGCTGTGCTGGGGCTCAGGTTGTGGTCGCTGTCAGTGGTTTGTTAGACTGTTTACTCCATGGCTGTTTTGTTGGGGCTGAGGAGGCCTTGGATCTGATTGGATGGGGTGGGTTTTGTTCTAGGCACACATTAAGGGTGGTGCTTTCCAGTGACAATGGAGCTTGTTTTGGTGGGGCCAGCAGCATTGGACCACAAGTCAGATCATACCTCAGTTTCAGTGTTCACTGTGCCCTTCAAGCTGGTTCTGGCTGGACCTTGGTTATGGTGTAGGGCATTTCTAAGGTCCTGTGTTTGTGCAGCACTCTTCCAGTCGAGGCAGCACTTGTTTCTGTTCTGTGACTGTGGAGTGGTAGAGTGACCATATAGAAAGAAGTACAGAGGGTCCTGAGGGCTGTGCCCTGGACTGTGCCCACCATGCCTGCCTACTCTGAACTGGGTGGGTGCTGTCTGCAGAGGCCTTCTGCTCAGTGAGAGGGGTAAGGTTCTTGGCTGTCACAGTTCCTTCCTCTTTGGCTCACAGACAGGTGGGGGTGCCGGCTAAAGGATTAAGAGCCCATAAGGCTCCCTTCATTACTGGAGTCGCCCAGATTGCTCTGCAGATGAATCATAGTTGTGTCCTGACTTTGACAACTTAACCTTTTTACAATATGCTGCAGCCATTTTGGTTTGGGGTGGTGAAAAGGACAGCGACGAGATGGGCAGAACCTCATCCAAATTCGTATGTGGACAAAACCATGGGCGGGCTGTGCTGACCTTTACAAGCCTTAGTGTCTACTAACCACAAACAGTGTCCTGATGGGAGATACCCAGTACAGAGGAGCTGCTTACATGGGAACTATTACAGATGGCTGGCTCGCCAGGAGAGGTTGCATCCAGTTCTCTTATGGGCTGAGTTTGTGCAGTGCTGTAAGGTAGGATGGAGCCCTTGGGAGAGCTGATGCTGTACCATGTGTCCTGCACTCCCCTGTTGTGGACACAAGTAATAATTAGTAACCTGATCTTACTTTGTTTTCCTATTTGCAGTGTATTTTGGGACCTTTACTGTGCAGCTCCTGAAAGGAGAGACACTTGTGAACATTCAAGTGAAGCAAAAGCCTTTCATGATTATGTGAGTAACAAATTTTTAATCCTGGCAATAATTACAGGGTTGGGTGGCTCTAACTTCTTTAGTATCAAAAGCAAGGGCACAGCCAGCTGGCAGTGGTCTCTGTTGCCTGCTCGCCTTCCTTCCCGGTCTCCTGCCCACCTGCCTCTGCTGCCTGCCTCTGTGTACCCTCTTTCCCGGGTGTTTTAAGTTGAGGAGCAGCATTTCATCACCTCGCAGTTACGTGAAGAGGCAGTTGCCTGTCTGGAGGGGCTTTGAAGCCTCAGAATCATGTGGGGCTTTGTTAAGAGTTACCTGGGAGGGGACTGGTTGGCGTTGGCTGAAGAAGAAAGTGAACACAACCAAAAGGAAAGTAAATGTGAAACTTGTATTTTAGACTAGAAAGGATGGCTGAGCAACAGTGCTGTCGAGTGGACTTAGCTCTGTTTTCCAGAGAGCAGCCTTTCAGTGTGTATATGTGCACACACAGTGTGGGGCTTATGTGTGCACACACTGTGGGGTGTATGGGGTCACATTGTGGGGAGTATATGTCATGCACAGTGTGGGTGGTTTATATTACACACAGTGTGGGATGTTTATATGTGCATACAGTGTGGGGTATATGGGGTCACAGTGTGGGGCTTATGGGGTCACAAGTGTGGGCTGCTTATGTGCACATACAGTATGGGATGCACACAGTGTGGGGTTTATGGGGTCACAAGTGTGGGGGCTCATACTGCTCTTCTCAGGTGACGTGAACTGTAAGGTGAAGCTCGCTCACTGTCCTTTGCCGGAATACTCTATATTTAATTATATTGTGTGTGTACACACGTTTGAGTTGGTGTATGACGTGTATGAGAGTGGGGGTTGAGGACAACTTGCGACTCAGTTCTGTCTTCTGATGTGTGTCTCCTGCTCAAACCCAGGTCCTCAGGTTAGATGGCAACATTGTTACTGGCTTACCAATCTTGCCAGCCTCCTAGGAGTTGAGGGAGACAAGGATGGGACTCAGAAAACTGCTGTAGCTCAGGTTGGCCTAGAACTCAGTATGTAGACGGGTTGACCTTGAGTTTTTAGCCATCCTACCTCAGCCTCAGTGCTGAGTTTATAGCCACCATGGCCAGCTCAAAATTTTCCTTTGAGAGTAGCTAAATTTTACCAGGCAGTAGAGTCTTCTATCCTGTTGTTGACTGTCTACCTGGGTACGTTTAAGGTTCATGAAGTCAGTACAAGGAAGGTATCAGCGTGGCAGTGCTGTTGTGGTTTTTTAAATGCACCCTAACCAACCTGGGTCCGGGTGGCTAGACTTTGTGATTTGATGAAACAGGTGGTTGAGATCTGTCAGGGAAGAGTGGTGTGAGGAAAGCAAAGTATCTTGATGTCTTCCACTACTTTCGGGTTTTGCTTCCAGTAGGCACTGCAGGTGATTGTGTACAGACGTCTGTTGCGCCTTCATCTACATACACATAGTAGGTTTGGTAAGAACAGTCCTCCCGTTCTGGGTGTAGGAACTGAAGACCAACATCAGGTCCCATCTTCTTGGTCAGGTCATTTGCCTCCTTTGCATGCTGAGTGCCTAGGCAAATTGGCCTAGGAGACCAAATCCCACTTTTGAGTTTCATAGGTGGTCAGTTTCAATGAGGTGGGTGTTGCCATGGTGAACATGGTTCCTGTACAGGAAGACTGAGCTTATTAGCTTCCCAGTGGTTAGTGTGGTGGGATTTTGCCCTTGGAGTAGGAGGCTCAGGAATGTAGTCAGTTCTTGTGTCCTCTCCAGGGTTGAGAAAAAGAAGCTGGGAATGGTACTTCTAGCCTGGTGGACTTTTAGTTGTGCAGGGGACAGGTGACTGCTGGCATTCACGTGATGTGGTTCTGGGGAAGACAAGTGGTGATGAGGATTGAGGGGCCGAAAGTCCTGAACTGAGCTTGCCAGAAGCTGAGTATACGGCAGCCAAATGAGAAAGCCCATGAACTTCCCCTTCCTACCTAGCAAAGTATTGCCCCCTCCCGTCACCCCTTTTAAAATACCTACAAATAGCCAAACCTGCTTTGCTAGTCTCTGACTACATTGCCGATGGTTTCGTTTTAGAGTGGAAGGTAGGATGGGAATGTCTGTTTCAAAATCCTCTGTTTCAAAATCCTCTGCCCCCATGCTAGGAATCAAACTCAGTGCCCTGCATGTGCCAGGCAAGTGCTCTGCCACTGAGCTATACCTTCTAATTGCTTAGACCAGTCTTTGATAGACATTTATGTTCTTTCATAGGAAATCATATATGCTAATGATTTAAAAAAAAAAGTTACCGTGTTTATTCACTCATTTATTTACTTGCTTAGAGACAAGAGTCTCACTGTACATCTCTGACTATCTGGGATTTACTAGACTAGGCTGGCTCCTGAGTGCTGAGATTAAAGGCATGTGCCACTACAACCGGCTACTTATTATATGTAGGCTTGCCTGCATGAGCTAATGTACACCATGCCCATAAAGGTGCCATAAGGATCAGAGGGCATCAGATTAAATTGACTACAACTGGAATTACAGATGGTTGTGAGCTTCCTGAGGTGGGTGCTTGGAACTGAACTCAGGTCTTCTGCGAAGCAGTCAGTGCTCTTCCCTGCTGAGCTGGCCTTCTGCAGGCAATCAGCCTTCCTATACTCAAAAGCTAAACAGGCTGAGAAAGAAATTAGGGAAATGAGCCCCTTCACAATTGTTACAAATAATATAAAGTATCTTGGTGTGCCTCTAACAAAACAAGTGAAAGATCTGTATGACAAGAATCTCAAGTCTCTGAAGATGACTTGTAGCTTGGTGCTCTAGTAAGTAGCATCGAGATTCTCTGGCAGTTTGTGGTTTGGTCTTGCATCTTGAAGCAAGCTGGCAGTGGTAGAAATGTATGTTAGTTTGCAGCCTGTGACTTGCTAAGGAATGGCAGTCGAACCTTGCAGATTGCTGAGGTTGTCATGACATTTAGAAGATGCTGCTAAGAGATGAGGTCATACTAGTTGGGGGCCCATGATTCATAGGCTTGCAGCTCAAGGCCTTTTTCTCTTAAATTGGGATCAATCTGATGTGTCTTGTGACCTAAGTCAGGTCACAAGGGAGAAGGAAAGATGTGATTGAGTGGAGACTCCTCTCCTCCTCCCCTCCCCTCCCTTCCCCTCCCCTCTCCCCTCCCCTCTGCTCCTTCTCACTCCACTTTTCCCCTCTCCCCCTCCCCTCCTCTCCCCCTCCCCTCCTCTCCCCCTCCCCTCCCCTCACTCCTGTTCTCTTTGAGACAGGGTCTCACTATGGAGTGGCTACTCTAGAACTTGCTATATATAAACCAGGCTGGCCTTGGACTCAGAGATCTGCCTGCCTCTGCCTCCTGAGTGCTGGGATTAAAAGTGTGCTGTTGCAAGGCCCTGGGATTTAACCTGCACTGTTAAAAAAAAAAAAAGAAGAGATACTGAAGACAATTATGTGCTGCTTTTTTCCTTTTCATTTCTTCATCTAGTTTCTCTATTCCCGTGTGTCTCACTGAGTTAGACTTCTTCCTAAGAAGATTCCAACGGCTTATATTTATTTCCTGTGTGTATCCTGTGTGAGTGTGGGTGGTTGTATTCACAGTGTTTGTAGGGGGTTTCAGAGGGTGGCTTTCAGGGATTAGTTCTCATACCCCGAGTTCTGGGGATTGAATCTACTGAGCCATCTTGCTGGCCCCCAAGTAGGTTCTCCCCTAGGCTAGAATGTGTTTTTCTCTGTTTACTCTAATCCTATCTTTCTAAGGCCTCCTTGGAAGATTCTTTGTATGTGGGAGAGACTGGCACTCACTGTGGTGCAATTCTCAATTCTCCGGCTTCAGCTTCCTGAGTAACTGGGGTTGTAGGCCTCAGCCATCATGCACAGCCATCATACCTATGATTGGTTTTCTGCATTTGGTGGTCATTCCATTTTAGTGTCTGTAAACACCACCTGTGCATTATGTCAACACTTGCCAAGTATCTGGCTGTGTGCTATTACTGCACTTGCTCAGTTACTCTGCCATTGACCCTGTTAGAGGAAGCAGGTACGCTGCTGGCTCCGTTCTGTAGATGATGAAACTGAGGCACAGAGAGTTTAATCACAACAGGAGAGTTAGAATGTGCACACAGTTCCCGGCTAACACCAGAGTCCATGCTTCTAACGTCTCCTGGCATAGGCACACAGTAGGCATCACCTGCTGGTATGATCCTGGCTAACTTTTTAGGTTTGCCTTTTTGGCTATAGCTCACTAATTTTTTACTATGGCATAGGCTGGGAGCTGTTTATCTCTGTAGCTTACTTAGGCCTTCTACGTACATAATAAGCACACACTGATGGGGGAGAGGGAAATAAGGGGAGGGACACGGTGATGCGTGGGGAGGGGTAACCTGGACCAGGACAGCGCATACGTTACTGGGGGATGGTCTTCAGATGCCAAGTTCTGTTGGCATCTTGAGCAAGTGGCAGCTTTAATGTCAGTTACACATGGATGGTGTGAAGAGTGTTCACTGGCCCTGGGTGCCTAGCCGAGAAGAGTCAAAGAACGATTCTGACAATATGGAAAAAGTGTCTGGGGTACCCCTTGGCAGGGAGGAAGCTTTCCAGTTCAAATAGAAGGTGTGGGTCCCTGGTTCTTATACAGAGTAATATTGTCATCTCAGCAGGTCATCTCCCTCCAAAATAGGAAGGGTCAATTTGGGTGATCTTGAGAGCCCCTCCCAGATCAAGGCCAGATGTGTGGATCCTGGAATGAGCCAGGTGACTGAGCAGGGAGAGGGTTAAACTGTCCTTGATTTGCTGGGTTTTTATTTGAGTCATTGTCTATTTTCTGCCTCACACCTGGCGGCTTGGGTTTTCCTGGCTCATTTAGAACCCTGAAAGCCCTGATGTTTGCCACGTGTACACGGAGTGATAGTGGTTTTGTGTCTAGGGTGGACTTTACTGAGAATGGGTTTGTTCTGAGTACCTGAGGCCACAGGAGTGGGTCCTGTTCCTGTATTTCTTTGCTGTTCTCTCTAGGCTTAGCAGTGTCTCTTAAGAGAGATGAGGAAAGCCCATGGAGCTCCCTCTGGGTTTTCTCTGACAGGGTGATCTGTTACTGTCTTTTGTAAATGGACACTCTCAGGTGTTTGTGTGTGTCTCATTCCCTGTATGGGACTGTAGGATGGGTCTGTGGATAGAGATGTGTTTTGGTGCCTTTACCTCTGGTGTTCCTCCTCCTGGTGGCAGCTGTTGTATTTTCTGTTTGGTAGCATGAAAAGAGCAAAGTAGGTTAGCCCCATAGCAGCCCTCAGGTGCTGGAGAACAGCACACCTTCAGACATCCAGCGGTGGTTGGGCTTCGTGGGTGCCTTGTTGGTTGGGTTTTACTACTAAGTCTCACTCCATTTTACAGTTGAAGCTATTGGCAGGCATTTTGGTTGCTAGTCTAGGAGGTGGTGGAGCTGAGGTCAAAACTTAGAGTCTTGTGTTCTACCTGACAGTGCCTTACTGTGCTCACCTGGTGCAGGCTCCCTGGAAAATGGGAGATGTTGCACCTGACCAGTGTGTGCCCAGTGCCCAGTTTGTGGCCATGTCCATTCTCTGAAGAAAAATTTAACAGAATAAAACTGAAGCCCTTGTAAGGAGAAGTGCCTAGTCACAGGCTGGGAGAGACCTGATCTATGGAAGGGGGATCTCTTACGGTGAAGTGGCTCTTTGCTTTTTCCAGAAGTAGAGTGATAAAAGCCACCAACTTTCCTTTCTAGAAAATTCCGTGTCCTCATAAAAGAGACTTTGTTTTTGATTTTAGGAGGTTCGTGGGTTATTGCTTCAAGAAAGCCTAGATCCCTATTTCCCACAGTGAAGAATTTGGGCAATATACTTCCTGTGACTGTGGCCAGATTTCCTTGCTTGTTTCAGTTTCTCTGTTCTGAAGACCTGGGCCCTTTCCAGTGCGTGCCCCAGCCCCCCTTCTTGTGGAGAGGTGGTTAGCAGAGGAAAAAGTGCCTGAGTTGTGGGTGTGGACAGCAGCTGGGGTATTTGTGGCCGTGTGGCAGGGGTCCAGTGTCCTTGGTGGGTTTGAAATAGCAAAGTGATATTTGAGAGGGCTCTCCTTGGATATGCTGAGCTGAGGTTCCTGCTGGGCAGGGAGTATCTGTGCCTGCCAGGGCCCACTAGGAAGAGGGAGTTGAGAGGGTGGCAGTGGGTGCTGCAGCTGGGCTCTAAGGAGCTGGAGGAGTGCTGGCCTCTGTGATAGATAAGCCAGCCTAGCTATCTGGCCAGAGGTCCTGGCAAGTTCAAGGCTTGTCTTTGGCTTTGACCCTTGGCACCCTTGTGTGGCAGATTAAAAACAACAGAATATACACAGTTGTGGCCCCCTTCCCCCCAGCTTATACTTTGTATTGAGTCCCTTCCTTGGGCTCCCACCCTGTCTTCTGGAGTTCCTCTTTCCCCCACAGGCTGCCAGACTCCTCTGTTAGTAGTTAATTAAACATTAAATGAGGAGCTGGAATTGCATTTTGCCAGAACCCAGGCAATGTGGCTACCGTAATGGGTTTCAAGTGGCTGCAAGACCCCAAATTGCAAATCCTTGCCCTTTATTTAAGGCAGGAGGTGGAACGGGGGAGGGGGGCGACGACAGTGGGGACCCAAACAAAGTTTTTGGCAGTGGTCACTTCATTTGAACTCTCAGACCAGCCGTGTGCAGCAGCCTTTTGCATAATGCCATCTTTGTTAGCTAAGCATTTGCAAACTTGGACTGAGAGTTAGCTCTGTGCCAGCCAACACTTGGAGGGAGCTGGGAGACACCCAGTTCTATGTCTCTTAGGTCAGCTCTGTTTTGTAAGGGAGGAGGGCCCTCCAGTGAGTACTGTGTCACTGGACCCTTGTCTTCTGAGTGTGTCTTTAACCCTTAAGAGGAGTCGTGATGTGTGTGTATGTGTGTGTGTGTGTTGATGGATAGGTGGTGTGCTTGTGTGCTTGAGGCTTGTCAGCTAAGATAGCAGAAATGTTACACTAGCTGTAGCCTTTGTAGTATCTGAGGGTTTAGAATATTTAGCAAAATTAATCTCTTTTAGCTTGGTAGTAATTCTGACCACTGCAAAGTGCATTAGGTGATTCACATAAACTTCTTTAATATACCTTGTTGGGAGCTTACAGCAAATAGACAGCCATGGTGGTTTGTTTTTGATTTGTCAGGGTTGGGGTTTTTCATGGCCTTGACGAGGTGAGTTGTAGGGATGGCTCTTTCCACGGTATGCCTTTTCTTTCCTGGGCTTGGGTGAGCTCTGGCTTGGACTTGCCCCTGACTTGATGGGCACAATTGCTGTTCGCTGTCTAGAAGTCTTTTGGGTTCATCTCTTACCCCTGCTGTAGGCTAGGGGATGGTAGTCCCTGCAGGGCTGTGAGGGTGAAGGTCTATGTAACACATATGAATAAGGTGGGATGTCTTCCAGCCAGAGCTTGCTGAGTTTCAGTGTTCTTTGTGGTCCTGATGTTTGCTCAGAAAACTCTTTTACTGTACTGTCTCCAGGGAGAACAAGTTGACCCTTATGGAAGAAATGTGCTTTCTTGACCGATCTTAGTAATGCCCTTCTTGCCAGGGCTTCTCTGTGTGTCCCAGGTTCCTTCCCTCCCAGCTGTCTTGTCTCACTCCCTGCACCCTCAAGAGGGGGCAGAGCTGGTGGTCCTACCATACACAACTGGCAGTGATAAAGACTCCCCTGAGATGTCCCTGCCTCTTATCTGTGTTGGACAGTGTCCTGGACCACGCCTGCTTGATCAGCTACAGAGCCTAATGGGGAGGCCCAGGGGCTTGTGGGTGGCACTGGCAAGGATCTTGATCTGAATTTTAGTCTCATGCCTGTGTTAGCTTTGTGGTCTTCCTCCTGTAAAACATGGACAAGGCCTGTTCTCCTGTTCTCTGCTGTCAGAAGAAAGGCAGGAAAGCTGTCCCTGAAGGTGGCAGTGCCATGTGAATGTGCATAGGTGTGAATAGATTAGAAGTCCCTAGGTCCTGTGCCATTCTCTGGGCTAAGACCTCACCTGGTTTTCTGCTTCTGTGAGGAGTCTCAGAAAGGGTCATAGTGGCCAGCAAGCTGGGAAGGGAGACACTGAGGAAGCTAGTTTGGTCTCTTTGTACTTCTGGGGTAAACCCCTATGTGACCAGGAACCAGGAACACATGACACTGTCCACAGTTGCCAGACGCTTGCCCACCTGCCCTGCTTTCTGAAGAGCTGGAGGTAGCCAGAGTGTGACCAGTGTTTACAAAACGTTGTTTGCGATCTCCGTACATGTCAGTAGGAATGTCAGGGCTGCAGATGGTTGAACTGGGTGTCACTAGTCGTAGCAAGTAAAACAGACAAAGGAAAGCCAGAGAACAAAGATGTACAGACCCTTCATATCATCTCCAGCGGGTCTTTAATTTGCACACTCAAGCAGGAGTCAAGACTTGCTAGCTGTGTGGACCATGAGCACCTTCATTAGCCTATGTGCCTCAGTTTCCTCAGTTGGTAAAGAAGAGATGAAGCCACATACCTCTCAGGGTTATCATGTGGAATAAATGACTCTATGTGAGTGCATGTGTGTGCATATGCTGGAACACACACACGCACCACACACACATACAGAGACACACAATGCACATACAGCAAGTACATACTCATAACAGGCACATGGTAAGTTCTGCATATATGTATGCTCTTGATCTTCCTGACTCTGGGACATCCTGCTTTCTGACAGATGGTGTTCAGTGATTGATAATGGGGAGCAGAAGGATCTTAGTGTGAGGGGTGGATTCCAGCGAGGTTTGTCCTTTGTTTACTTGCTCACCTGTTGATTAGCTATAGGGTCCCTGGGGTCCAGGCAAGAGATGGGGCGGAGGTCTCATATGCACAGGTTCCCTATCAATGTGTTGCTTGACTGGTGTCAGCCCACGCTTGTACCCATTTCCTCTGCTGCTTTAGGAGCCTGGAACATGCTCTTTCCCAGCCTGCCTCTGGCTCTTCCCTGTGGTCTGCTTCATGCCACAGCACCCGGGAAGTTTTGTTTCCTTGCACACTAATTCTTCTGATAGCCTGTGCTGCTTTAGGATGTGGCAGCCTCCCATGGCCTGCCAGGATCATCCGTTTCTTCTCCTTCTTCCAGGAAGTTGGAAATACTCTGACTCACTTGTCACTTGTGGCCTAGAAGGAGAATTATCTGAGTCAAGGTGGAGTTCCTTTCCTTTCTTCTCTAGACCCTTGAGGGATGGAACTTCATCTTTATCTCCTCTGCCACCCCAATCCCGGGGCTGATTGTAGCATCTTGACTAAACCTGTGGTCAGTGAGCAAGACTCTGCCCTGAGAAATAAGGAGGATTTGATCCTTGCCTGGGACTAAGTGTGTTAAAGATGTTTTAATGAAGAGTGACAAGTGGTAGAAAGTGGCAAAGCATTGTTTCGTAGACGGAGCTGTGACCCATTAGTGGATCTTGAATCAACTTAGTGGGTCATGGCTGGCAATTACAAAAAAAAAAGAAAGAAAGAAGCAACTGTTGGATCACAGAGTAAACATGATAGCGGCTTCTGGCAACCTCTGTTCAGTGGTTTGTGAGTGCGCACAAGTGTGTATGCACCCTGTCTTAACCGTGGAAAGCTGTCTCATTGCAGGTCTCAGCCTGAAGTTCTATAGCTACTGGTCCAGCGAGAGCCATTCCTTTAGGTTGGGTGATTTGGGTTGAATGATAGGCAGTGGCTGAGCCTGTTTCCAGATCTGTAATAAGGAAATAGCTCCAACTCCAGAGGGCTGAGGAGAGTCCTTTCCATCAGGACCCCTAGGGTTGTAGGGGTGCTTGTTAACTACCAGATGCTTGGGTCCTTTGATTCTGCAGCTTGCTGTTGTAGTCTTAGTATGTTAAATGCACAAGCAGCACTCTGCATGCTGAATAAGTGTATCTTCCACTTGGAGGGATAGGGTGTGGGCAGGTCTGTGAAGAGGCAGTGGTCTCACTCTCAGAGGCAGAGTGCAAATGGAGGCGGCAGTGGCTGCTGCTGCTGCTTCTGCTGCCGCCGCCTTCTCCTCCTCCTCCTCCTCCTCCTCCTCCTCCTCCTCCTCCTCCTCCTCGAATTATTAATTTAGTTTGTGCATGTGAGTACGCTGTCTTCAGACACACCAGAAGTAGGCATCAGATCCCATTACAGATGGTTGTGAGCCAACATATGGTTGCTGGGAATTGAACTCAGGACTTCTGGAAGAGCAGTCAGTGCTCATAACTGCTGAGCCATCTCTCTAGCCCCGCAAATGGCTTCTTGAGCAAGCCTCATGAGTTTGCCCTGTGGCTGTCTTAGGTTAGGGGTGTCCTCTCACAGAGAGGGTTGTGGCTGTTGGAGGACCAAGAGAGGGTCTCAGGGTGCCTTCTGTGACTCTGGCCCAATTTCCAAATCCCCCATCCCCGCCCTCGGTGACTGGGCAGGCTTTGTTCTCTTCTCTCTCAGTTTCAGAAGGCTACTTGGGGGGTGCTCTGCGGGAACAGTGGACTGCAGAGTGGCTGCTTGGTGGGCAAGTTGTCCTGGGTGTTGGAAACAGTGCGGTGTTGTGAGGAGTGTGTGGTCTTGAGGAGGCTGGCATTAAACTTACTAGAAGTAACAGAGGCTGGCCTTGGACTTCTCATTTTTGCTCAGTTCAGTACCCCAAGTCCTGAGATTACTGCTGTGCACTACCTCTGCTGGCTTGGGGGTCTCTGAGAATTCTGTTTCACATTTGAATTAACCATCAGATGATGGAATACTGTTCAAGAAGGAACAAAGTTTCCAGATGGGGAAACTGAGGTTTAAAACAGGGTGGTGACTCTGCTGGTTTGTGCCTGCCCAGACCCAGATGCCTGTGGTAGACACTGGCTCTGGACACTGTACCTATGAGTCTGGCTAGTGTGCCATCCTTCAGGAATCTGGCGGCTTTCGTCCTGTAATGCCTGTGGCTTTGGCTACCCAGCCTGTGCTGAGGGGGCAGATGCCCAGTGGGCAGGCCTAGTGTCAGGCGTGTGCAAGTGGCTGGTCTTTTCTCCCTGTCTTTTAGAAGGCGTCCAGTAGAAAATGTTATCCTCTCTCTGGAGGCCCTGTTTTTGGCAGTTCCGCCTGCCAGCTCCTGCTCTGCCTGCCTGCCTGCCTGCCTCTTGGGTTACGTGAAGTGCTGGCTGAGGCTCTGGGCACAGGTTCCGCTGAGGGTCTGCAAGCCATGAGCCACTTTGAAAGGGATTTTACAACATGACAGGGAATTTCAGCCACCATGTTATCTCCGAATTGGCGAATTGGCCAATTGATGGCTTCAGGAGAGCGTTTCGGCAACTGGGAAGCCAATACAATTTGAGTTAGTTGTGATGGCTGCCACTTTAAATACCATGGTGAATTTCTGTCAGTGAGCTAATGTGTGGAATAGGGAATTGCAGAAAACTTGATCACCAGAGTGCTCCGGTCGATTCTGACCCCAAGCTACAGAAAATGAACTTAAATCTAGTTGACTGTCGCCACATACTTTCTTTGGCATTATTTTGCTGGCAGCATGTTTATCAAAGGGAACTAGGTGGAAATCACAGTGTTCGCCTCTGGCACCCCCTGATTTTACAGAGAGGCAATCCTCTGTGGGTGCTGAAGCCCTAGGCAGTCCAGATGGCGGTTTTGTGGTGAGGGACAAATTACTAAATGATGGCATTATGGCTCGCTAATAATGCCCTATTTAATGAAGGAAACAAGTGTTTACTGAGCACGTACTATGGTTATGGACCATATAGTGGTGATGGTGGTGGTTGTTATTATTGGTCTTAGGTAGTTCTTTTTGGCCTATAACTTACTGTGTAGACCAGGCTGGCCTTGAACTCAGTTCAGTCTGCCTCTGCCTCTTCATGCACCACCATACCCAGCTAAAAAAAGTATTCTCATCCATTCTCCTCTAAGAATGTAGGACATGGGTTCTTATTTCATGAACTGATGGTAGCAGGCAATTACTGAGTGCTAACTGTGTGCCTTAGTAGCAGGCAATTACTGAGTGCTAACTGTGTGCCTTAGTAGCAGGCAATTATTGAGTGCTAACTGTGTGCCTTATACTATTTTCAGGTAGATTTTTGTCTCCTGTCTTTCAGTGATCCTATGGGTGGATTATTTTGTTTTTGTTCTTATTTTGTACATGAGGAAATGGAAGTATTTGGAGTGACTCAGTAATGTCAAAAATAGCCTTAAACTTAAGTTCTCTCTCCTTCCTCTCTCCCTCTCCCTCTCTTCCCCCCTCCCCCCTCCCCCCCCCCCCAGAGATATTTTCCTGTATCCTTGGTTGGTCTTGACCTTGGCTGTGTCTCTGAAGGTGATCCTCCTGCTTCCACCTCCTGAGTGCTGGGGTCACAGGCATGCCCTGTCCCTGGCTTTTGAAGTGCAGAGGCTCAAACCTAGGGCTTTGTGCGTGTGAGGCAAACCTCCACCAGCTAAACCATTACCTGCTCCCAGTCTCTGTTTTTCCTAATGTCCTTTCTGTTACTGTGCTGTGCTGCCTTCCCAGGAGTTAGCACAAGTGTGTCTGATGGTGTACTCCTGTGCTCCTACCACTTACGATGCTCAGATAGGTAGATTTCCACAAGTGTAACACTGTTTGGCCTACATGGTAAGTTCTAGGCATCCTGGCTATGAAGGGAGACCCTATCTCAAAGAGCCAAAACAATCCCCGAAAGCAAGCAAACAAACAAACAAAAAATCCCCCAAACAAGAACAACAAACTCCTACCCAAACCACATTGGTCTTCCGGGCAGTTCTGAGAGCCTTGGGCAGGCCCAGGTCCTTCTTGAGGGCCTAGGTTTCCTGACTAGGTCTGGGATTCCCTGTGGGTAGAGGGACTGGGTGATTTTTAACAGCTTCATCTAAGAAGAAAATGCCTGACTCACTTGCAGGAAGGGTTTTCTTGATGTTTCGGTTGAGCCTAGCTGTTAATGGCTGAACCATTTCTCTAGCCCACAAAGGGTCCTGTCTCTCTTTCAGGGCTCCTTTCCTGGTTCCCTGCCGCTCCTTGTGGACTACATGCTTGATCGTATTTTATTCATGAGGACATTACCCATATCGAGTCATCATTAATTAATTGTTAATGTGGTGTCAGGGCTCGAACTCAGGGCCTTGAATAAACTAGGCAAATTCTGTGACTATTCTCAACCCAGAGACACCATTAATTTGACTTGTCTGAGTGTTTGAGACAGAATCTTTCTGTGTAGCCCAGGATGGCCCTGAGCTCATGATCCTTCTGTTTGCATATCCTGGAGTACAGGTGTGTGCCTCCCACTCCCAGCTATATAGTCACCATTGATTTTAATTAAGTAGTATGAAATAAAATGTAGATGCTGGTCAGGGCTTCTTAGTAGGTCCAGGGAGCCAGCTTGAGTTCACAGGCGGGTAGGTACAGTTGTAGTGAGCAGAAAACACTCCCAGCAAAAGGCAGACCTGAGTTTTGTGTGGAGTTTAGATTAGTAGTGGCACCTCAAGCATTCCCAGTGAGGTTTCCTGGAGGCCTGTTGGAATCATTAGGCTGAGGACCTTGGCTCTGCTGGGTGTTTCCCACTGACCAGCAGTGTTGGCGGCACTGTCTAACTTAGTCCTGGCTCGGCAAAGTCAGAATGCAGAATTGTCTCTGACAAGATCACTTGATTGAGCCTCTGAGCCAAGAGAGCTCAGGGTGCTGAGCACAGGCTGTGCAGGCAGAGTGCAGGGCTGTGCACACTTGGAGAGCTAGAGGAACCATGCTCCTTGCCAATGTGTGAGCTGTTCCTCCCCGAGGAACTGGCTGGGGACAGCAAAGTCCCCAGATCAGCTTTCTTATAGACCTTCCTCCATAGAAGCTGTCAGTGGATCATTGTCCTCTTCCTAGGTCGTGGTTTCCATAGTGTGAGGTTAGTGAGAGATAGAAGACAGTCTCTGAAATAATGGGGACCCCTATTTACTGAACTGACATTTACACAGGACTGTGTGGGGGTGATATTAAATTCCTTTAACACTCCAAGGCAGGGGCTGTTGTGATTCCATTTCTTGGATGAGGGAAATCAAGGCTCAAAGAAGAGAAGCCAGGAGCCCATGGCTATGGCCTTACTAAGTGAAGGAGTCAGGACTTGCTCTCAGGGCTTTACCTTTGAACCACTGCTGTATGACAAACTATGGGATGGCTTTGGGAGATGGGTCCTTGGGGAGAACCGTTCTTTGAAAAAAATTGGAACATTTTATTACACAAACGTGTAAATGAGTGTCTTGAAAAAATGTCAGTGACAGTTTGCATCTCAGTGAGATGAATGCAGATAAACCTATTTTGACTGTTAACTTATTTTGTTGCTTAAAAGCCAGTGACATGTAGCATTGAATTTATTTTTCTTCACGATGTTAAGTGTTTGCCACTTCTTGAATGACGCGTGTGAATTTGGAAATTATCTTTTTTGGAAGTGGAGGCTGCTTCGTGCACTTAGGGTTGGCCTTTGAAGGGGCTGTTAGGTTTGTTGGCTGCAGGTGTAGCTGGGCCGTGGCTGGGGAGCAGCATAGGTACCTGTGCCTGTGGATAGAGCCAGGACTTGTCACTCTGAAGTTGGGGTCATGATGGAGAGCCCATCGCAGGAGTCTTTGTGAGGGAAAGCCTAAATATTTATTCTGTTCTGTCCCTAATGAAAACAAATTGTCAACAGTTGTTCAGTAACTGACTAAATTAAAATCTGTAATTAGTCAATTAGATTAAAGAGTTGGCACAACCTGATTGTATCATGCTGCTTAGGTTATTAAGAGAAAGGGTGTGATTTTTAATTACTGAATGCTAATTTTGACAGTTTCAAATAGAAACAGACGTGGTTTCCCCCTTTCCCTAATTCTCAGTGGTTTGGAAAGTGAAGGCACTCAATGTTTAAGTTAAGTTTTTTGAAGGCAAATAATCCAAGATGGCCTTCTGTAGGGTGGCAGGGATTTGGGTGGAGAGCCCACGTTGAATCTCTTTAAGGGTTGCCTGGAAATCCATCCTTTCTTGAAGGTGGTGTGGCATTTCTGCTGTGAGAGTCTGGGTCTTAGTTGGAAGTGATGGATCTGTAATTTTCTTTTGGAGGTTCTTCAGTGTTGTACCTTGTGCACACATGGGGAGGGGGGCGGTTTTTCATTCCTTCCTTTCTCTGCAGGGTCTTATTGTATAATACTGGTTGGCCTCACCTTAGACTTGATATGTAGATCAGGCTGGCATCAAACCCACTGAGATCTGCCTTTCTCTTCCTCAAGGGCTGCGACTAAAGGTATTGTGCCCCAGTGCCTGGCCAGCTCTCTCATGTTTTAGAAAGAGGTTTATTTTTATTTTATGTCTAATGTATTTTATTTATAAATGATTTACCTATATACATGTCCATGTACCACGTGCATGCCTGGTACCCAGGAAGGCCAAGAGAGGATGTCAGATTCCTTGAACTGGAATTACAGACAGTTGGGAGCCTCCATGTTTGCTGGGAATTCAGTCTGGATCCTCTCTCTGGAAGAGCAGCCATTGCTTTTGACCTCTGAGCTGTCTCTTCAGCCTGGAGCTCTCTTGTTTTTGAGACAATTTTTTGCTAAGAAGCCTAGGTTTGCCTCGAATGCATGATTCTCCTGCCATAGCCTCCCAAGTTCTGGGATGCAAGATGTGTACAACCATACCTTGCTGTTTGGAGGGTTTTTCCTGTAGTTTAACAGAGTGAACCCTGTAGGGAAGCTACGTGAATGAATTACTGGGGAGGGGGCATCCTGGAGATGTTGGTTTGTACGGAAAACGGTGGAGGTTTGTATAGTGTCTCTGTCTGCTGGTTCTCAGTGTTAAATGACTGTCTGCTTTTCTCTATGAGAAGTTCTGGGTGGAACATGAGTTTTGCTTTTTGGCTTTGGGGAGTTGAGAGCTGAGGAGTTGAGGTGCTAGGTATTGGGGCTGAGGATGAGGTAGGGCAGGGGCTATGCACAGCAGGAAGGAGTGTAGCCCCTTCCTTGGGAGGAAGATGGATCAGAAAGCAGGTGCAGATTATGGGATTAGAAGCTAGAAAATCAAGCCAGAGAATATAGGGAGAATGTAATAGGTCGCCTTGCAAATGGCGTGAGACTCCCTTCTCGGTGTCCTGGGGGATGTTGAGCCAGTCTCTGTGATATAGGGAATAGGAAGATTTGAGCTCCTGGACCCTAGCACACCTCCCTGTTAGGCTGGCTCTGCTCCTACGGATTCATGCTTTGGGGGCTAAGCTTCTCACGAAGCACTTCAAGTCTTCTAAGAGAGGTTCAAGTAGGAAGGTAGCTAGCTCACTTACGCTGCTGCCTTAAGGCCTGGTGGGACTGAGGGGCTGAGACCTGTGTCAGCCTGCAGCTGCTGCGAGCGTGGGCCCTTTGGTTTTGAAGGCTGCATTGGCCTCCTGTGCCTCTGGTGCCATACTGATACAAGGGACAGCGTCACAGACACTACTTGGAGAGGTTTTCTTGAGGCCATGTCTTCATTATGCTTTTATTTATTCGTGTGTGTGGAAGTTGGTGCACACGCTTGTGAAATTGGTTCTCTTCATCCACATTTACTTTTTCTGCAGATCACACTCAGGTCTCCAGGTGTATGGAGCGAGAGCCTTTATCTGCTGAGCCATTTTGCCAGCTGTCATGATGCATTTTGAAGTGCCAGTCAGAACACTCCTTAGCTTTCAGGAGTTCACATTTACAGTCCTTGGTGATCTAGAAGGTCTTTGCCTGTTGTGGCTGATGGACAAGGGATGCGCGGGAACTAAGGAGCAATAGAGGCTTCTGAACGGACAAAGCCTGGTTCCTGTCCCCATCAGGGCCTCTGCGCCCTGTTTGCTCTGGTTTCTATCTATCTCAGTGTCCTCATCTCTAAGGTGGGCTTGCTGTTTGCAGTGGCTACTTGGGAGAAGGAGTGAGAGAACCAGAGACGTGTATACCTATTTGTGGAGTCAGAGTAAGAGCTGAGGGAAGCATCTTCCCTAGGAAGATCTTCTTTTCTGCTGGGTAGAGCTGTTGTAGAGCAGTCAAAAGCAGGAGTAAGAGGAGTGTGTTCTGAACTTGGGGTTCCTCTTTCAAGCCCAAGTTCCACAGGCGAGGATAACCCCTCCCCCCATAATAGGTAGTATGCGTGCATGCCTTCGTGTGTGTGCCAGTGTGCTTGTTGGGGGGGAGGGAGGTGACCAGAAGGAGAAGGGAAGTGACAGTGTTAGGAGGCGGTTTATTTTAAAGGCCTCCCCACTGATAGATTTGTGGCCCTGTGTAAATAGGGACGCTTGTAAACCTTGATTGTCTTCTCCTGAAGTCTGTTTTTGGTTGAGTAGGGAGAATGGGGACAGCCACAGGAGCCAAGTCCCTTCAGGTCAGAAGCAGCTGTATGTCCCCAGAACATTCTGTGTACTTAAGAGATGGGGACCTCATGTTGCCTCCGTGGTGCCCGCTGTCCCTCCTGGAAGGATGGGATGGCCTGTGGGCCAGGGCTCTTGTCAGTCAGTTACATGGAGGGTTGAGCAAGGTTTCTGCACTGGGATGACTTCCTCCTTCCTTCCTGGCCTGGAGTTTGCTCTTTTCTTTCAGTCAGGAAACAAGTTCTCCCCTGTCCTTGCCCAACCTGCTCTAGAGACATGGACAGGCAGTGACAGTGGCCAGTGAAGAGCTAGGGTGTGTCCTACACTGGAGGCCTGTGTCAAATGCTCAAGAAGCAGCTCTGGGAAGGCACATGGAAACAAAGGTGGACAGTGGGCAGAGGGGCAGCACACTTACCTGTTAGAAAAATAAAATTGAGGAGCAGAGATGTTTTGTTGTGTTGTACTAAAACTGACTTGTTGATGGAATTGAACTCTTGAGATTTAGAACTTCCAGGCTGTATTTAAGCATAAGGCAGGCCAGCCCCCCCTGCCTCGGGACCTTCAAGCTTGGATCACTTTCATTCTTTCTCTATCTGGAGGAGTCTGATTCTCTTTACATGTCTCAGTTTAGATGTCATTAAATTTACATAACTTTAATAAGTTCCTTTTGAGTTGCTGGGGACAGAGACTGCTGGTAGATTTAGTAGAGGTCCCTGAAAACTCTGGATCTTATGTACAGTGGATACCCAACTTATATTTGCTGAGGCTGCCTGTCTTCCAGGTGCAGCTGTGTGTAGTCTGTGCTGTATTTGTAGGCTTCCTGAGGTCCTGAAGCTCTCATAGCCAGTCCATGTTTGCCACTCCCTCTGAGCCCTAGCTGTGTGTTTGCCTTTCTTCTCTGAAGTAGGCCTTTGACATATCGACAGAACTTTATGTGTGAAGTGCCCTCAGAGCTGTGTAGTAAAAGGCTCATTCTTCACTTGACCCAGCCTTCGGCTATCTCCTGAGACTCATGGTAACCCCTGCTCAGGTTTTGCTTATTTTAGGTGGACTGTGGAGTGGGGGGGGGAAAGGGTGTGGTCTGGACTCAGCACACTTCTCCCTTAGCCTGAGTCTTAGTGAGGTGCTAACCTAGCAATGATGGAAGGTGCTTTGGTTCTGATCATCCCCGAAGGTCAGTGTGTATTATTTGGCTCTGTAAGTTGGGGTTGTGGGTGATTTTTATCAGGCCTTTGAGTCTACAGATGACCTTTGCTTTATCTGTAAAGACTCCTGTTGGCTTAGCCAAGGATAAGCAAGAAGATTCCAGAGTGGGTGGCCCGGCTTCAGCGTGGGCCCAGGGTCTTCAGATGCAGCTGGTTGCTTCTAATTGAGAATTATCTTACCTGTTTTTTTGAGAGGAGGCATAGCCACACCCTGGCATAGAAAGAAGCTTATTCATGAGCTGCCCATTCAGGCCTTCTCAAGCCTTGAAATACATGTTCCTTTAAACAACTATTAATAAAACTGTCCCAGCTCAGAACTTTTTATCCAAAACCACACGTGTGGGTCATCCCAGGTGCTTGTTTCCTTCGTGTATTTAGTTTGTCTAGTCTTTCAGTCTTCAAGGACCTGATGCCTCCATGTGATCACAGACTGGAGAGATGTTGTTGGATTCTTCACCCTCACATGGCTTCTAGACCCTCCTTCCAGTGCTTAGGGCTTACGTGCCATCTTTCTGGGTCATTTGGGCATGTCTCCCAGAAAAGCAGAGGATCGATACCTTCTTGTTTTCTTGACTGCTGCACTTCCTAGGAGACCATCTTTCCCTCTGCCTGTCCTGACACCCCAGCTGTGCTGTGGGTCAGCATTGTGATACGGCCTAGTTGCTCTGATTCCTGAATGCTCACCTCTTCCTTGGAAACGAGTGGTACATGAGCCCTTTGTGGTCCCAGTACAAGTGTGAGCTGAGCGAGCTGAGTGAGCATTTGGAGAGCCCAGAGAAGGTGGGGGTTGCTCTCAGAAAGACCCGTGTGGGGTGTGGCTAGAACACTGGCACCATGTTATTCTAGAAATGATGAAAACAACAAAAACCACAAAAAACAAAGACCCAAAACTGGCTTTTGGAAACTGATATTCCAGAGAGGCTAAGTAGAAAAGATGCAGAAGGCTCTAAGACTCCCATTCTCTCATGCTTTAGATAAAAGTTTTTTAGCTTTTACTAAAAACACAAAGTCTCCTGTGCCCCTACAGCTCTCCATTCGGGTTGGGCATTGTTATCAGGCCCTGGGAGCCACCTCTGAGGCACAGGTACTGGCCACAGCAACCTCTTTCCTGTGAGTCAGCAGGCTTGTCCTGGAATATCCCTCCCTGGTGATGCTGGGCGGCGCTAGGCCACAGCTCCTCAGGAAGCTGGTGGGCCGACCAGAGCTGCCCTCAACCCTCGAGATGCACAGATGGCCCCTTCCCTTCTGAATGTTCTTTGAAAGTGTTTTCAATGTGGAGCATGTGTCTGCATGGCACTCTTCATGTGGACAGAAGCTGTCACTGCGCGCCTTGGAGAGGCTGGTTGGGATCCAGAGCCCACTGTGGCCTGATCCTCAGTGTCTGGTGGGCCTTGTCGAGGTGGCATCAAGACTCAAGCATTGGGGGCTGGGGTGAAGAGGAGTCCTGTGGAGTAGGGGAGGGGAGGAACAATCTAGGTGTGACTGTCAGTACCACAGAAAAAAAAACGATTCCCTTCTGAAACCAACCTGCCTGCTGCTCTAGGGGAGGGGCTGTTCTGATCTGATGTGGAGGCTGAGGCCAGCTGGACCCTGTGGGAGTGGAGGAGGGTAGAGCACCCCCCTCCAACCAGAGAATCCCTTCCTGGGTTTTCAGGCTCTTTGTGCTACTGAACACCCCCCCCTCTCCCCAAAGCCTTCACTGCCCCTCTGTGGGATCAAGAATGCTGCTTTCTTATTCCTCCGTGTGAGTAGCTCCACTGGTGCTCAGTAAAGTCTCCTGTGTTAACACTGCTTAGGAAGGACCCTGGCTGAGTCAGTGGTGTAGGCTGTGCAGTGTGTGACACTGGAGGGGCTCAAACACTGGGGTGAATGAGGCAGAGAAATCAGGATTTTTGTATAGGTGGGTGGAAGACAGGAAAGGGGTGTGGCCTTCTGTAAGGGTCTCTGGGTCTTCTATTTCTCTAGCTTGTGAGGACAGCCTGTCTCCCTTTTGGCATTGTCTTGGGTGTTGATGCCAGATTTTTGTTAATGCAGGATGTGATGTCTCGCCCTTATTAAGTAAAAGCCAAACTAGAACCAAGACCCAAAAAATTGAGAGCCACCATGAAGACATCCCATAGAGGTCTGCTGCCCTAAACCTAGCCAGGCCGGCTGTCCTCACCCACATTTGGATTTTGTTGCAATGGCCCATTGGGAACTGGTGTATCTTTATCACAGCCTTGTGCTGAAGCAGGTAGCAGGTTTTCGGACAGAAAGACAAAACAGAGTGGGCAGGTTAGGGTTCAGTGAATGTCTGAGGTAGGGGGTGTGTTACTAGTGAAACCCCCCAAGCCCTCTAACACACACACACACACACACACACACACACACACACACACACACACGTCAGGACCTCTTCTTGTGCAGCAACTAACAACTCTGTCACTGGCTAACTCTTTGAGGGTTTTCTTTTCAAATAAATAATTCTTTGTCTCTCTTCTGGGTGGCAGATTGGGCCTGGAGAGGCAGCTATCAAAGGCAGCTGACTGACTGATCAAGTAGGCTAGAAGAGACCCTACCAGGCAAAAAAAGGTCTAAGAGATAGTGTCTGGCCTAGACCAGGAGGGCCAGTGGGACACCCGGAGTGGGACACCGTGTGTGTGGGGTGTTTTCTTACCCAGGGATGTGCTAGTGAAATGCTAGGCTGAGGGAAGGGTGAGTGAGGAGTTCCTTCCTCAGAGAAGAAAGCAGGCTCCTTTCCTGTCCCTTTGTCTCTTGTCCCCTTTGTCCCAGCCTTCCAGCTCTGTGGCCTCCCCTCCCCCAGCGGTTCCTCCCTTTGTGCCCAGCAGGCCACTCACCAGTGAAACTTAGCTGAGGCCTGCCTCCCAGAGAAGCAGCCCAAGGAGCCAGTGAATTCTGGCCTGCTTTCAGTACCACGGGCTTAAAGTGAACCCAGTTATTCCCCTAAGCCTCCAGAAGGTGGTAAAGGTTGGCTCTGACCGATGGCAGCCCCTTCAGAGGGAGCAGCGTTGTTGGGGGTTGGGCCAGACCCAAGGTTATAGCTGGCTTCACAACCCTTCTTTGGTTTACAGTATAGCTCATTCTTGCTCAGTGGTTCTGAGGCCTTTCTGGTCCTCTGTGAAACACTACAAGTTATGAACATGCTGAACTCTAAAAAAGTCTAACTTACATCTGTCACAGAATCTTATGTACATGGTGTTTTGCCTGCATGTATGTGTGAGGGTGTCAGATCTTGGAGTTACAGACAGTTGTGAGCTGCCATGTGGGTGCTGGGATTACAGCCCCCACCCCCACCCCATCTCCAATGCATACAATGTATATTGTAGGTAGTGGAACTCAGGGCTTCAGCATGCTAATGCTGGGCAGACATGGACACTTGAGCCACATCTCCACATGATAGTGCTTTAATCATAAGCAAAGGCCAGTCACAAAGTAGAAACCTTCAAGGGGGAAAACAGAAAACTGGGGGAAATATGTCAGATTGAAGTTGTTGAGAACATGTGGGAGTTGGTCTTGGTTCTGTTCTGTATGCAGATTGAGCTCTGGGGCCTCATTTCTAAAGTTCCGAGGACCTTAGCTTCTGGGTGTCCTGTGACCTGGCCCTGTGTTGCCCTGACAGCCTGTGAAGTACCACAGGGGTAGAGCAGAGCTGTGCAGTGTCCAGGCAGGCACAGCCGTGGCCAGTTAGTGTAGCTTCGCTGCCATCTGCAGTACCTCTCTGCTTACCATGGTTAATTTAGTAATGCAGCTGTACATGTTCAAATAATAAACAAAGGGGGTGACACACACATTTAGAAACACTGTAATTCACCCTCATGCATTCTATCAGTTCCTACACACACTGTCGGAAGCCACTTTTCTTCATCATCAACACCCTGCCTGAACTGTTGGAGTTTTCTTTTCACTTTTATGTGTGATTTGGTCTCTAGAAATTGTCTGCAGTCAAGAGACTGTTAGCATTCTAAGTTCTGCCCCACAGTTATCTGGCAACAGCCAGGTGTGCCTGACTCACTATAAAAGGGGCTGCTTGCCCCCTCTTTGCTGGCTTTCTCTTGCTCTGTCCTCTTGCCCCTCCCCCCACGTACTCATGGCCGACCTCTACTTCTCTACTCTCTCCCTCTCTCTGCCTTTCTCTGCCTCTACTACCCTCTTAACTCCCCTCCCCATGCCCTGAATAAACTATTCTATACTATACTGGCTGGTCATGTGGCTGGTCCTTCAGGCGGAAGGGCGGCGCCCTTCCCCCACACCTCACCACACCTCCATAGAACATACCCCCTACCCCCTTTACCTTCTTATAAACACATCAGAGACCCATTATTAACAGGAAAGCTGGCTTTGTAACAGGTGTCCATGGCTGCTACACACTGCCCCTTATCCCTTGTTCTGATGTTGGGCAGTAGGCAGCACTGAGGGGCAGCTCCTTGCCTTCTAAGTGACCTTGATAATTCTTCAAGCATTGGCATCTTCAGCCATTAAAAGCAAGCGGCAAGCAGGGCCAAGCAGGTATGAAGAGTTCAGCATGGTGCTCTGCATCCTTAAAAGTGCCCACTGCATGCACCCTTGCATACTGGGCCCTTGGCAGCACTGCTGGACTTCTGGTTTAGAGTCACCTTGTGGGCTTGT
Organism: Rhynchomys soricoides; assembly: GCA_019843965.1. Lineage (NCBI taxonomy): Eukaryota > Metazoa > Chordata > Mammalia > Rodentia > Muridae > Rhynchomys > Rhynchomys soricoides. The sequence goes on from JADRCH010000114.1 coordinate 227,571, forward strand.
CAGGCCAGGCCAAGGCAGACCTGTGGGGAAAGCCAGGAGGACCACAGTGGGTCCTGTTTGGGTTTGGCAGTGGGGAACCCATTCCCGGAGAAAGGCCTGTGCTCTCAGTAGGCAAGTATCAGTAATGGGTTGAGGTGAGGCCCTTGGCCCTGGGCCATTTATTGATTGCCTGCCTATTAAATGTAGTGCCTGGGACCTGTCTGCTGGCACTCCCTCCCAGAGTACTTTTTTAAATGCCCTTGGTTTGGGGACCTGTGCCCAGGAGGCAAGAGAAGACTTACTAATCTGTGGAAAGGACTCAAAGAAAACATTGAGGCTTTGTCTTTTAACAGTTTTATTCAGAGCTGGCATATACTTTGCCAGGTTGTCTGTGGCTGCGCCGTCGTCATGGTCATCATGTGTTGGCTGCAGGGTGACAGGTCCTCACATTGCAGTCCTTGGTTGTGGTAGACTATGGCTAAAGTGTGCGTCAGTGCCTAGGTTTATGGGACTATGACTGAGGTGTGTGTCAGTGCCTAGGTTTGTGGGACGATTTGCATTGCCATTTGTAAATAAGGGCTGCTTTGAATACCCACCTTTGATATGCCCGTTGTGAGGGAGCTGGGATTCCCAATTTAGATGTTTGACATAACCTGAAAGTGAAAGGATTGAAGTGTATCTCAGGAGACTAGAAGAGCCCGGTGTTGTCACCTGGCTGAGACTTCCATGTGGTTTTCAGGAATCCCAGACTGACCAGATACTGAGCATGTGGCCCTCAACTACTGAAGTGTCTGTCCTAAGAGACTGTGTGAGATGAGGTTATCCCGGGCCCTGGAGCTCTCTCTCCACTGCCATACTCTTCCTGCTGCTCTCCACCTCATCTTGATCTCCTCTAGTCTTCTGCACTGCTGAGCCCTGTGTGGGGGCTCCTAGAGTGGGGTGAGGGAAACCAGGATCAGGAGCTGAGGCCCAGGTGGGAGTGGGGGTGCAGATGACAAGATGGAGAGGGAGGGATGAAGAGGGTCCAGGAGAGCAGGTGGGGGAAGGGGCCCATTTGCATTTTTGAGGGTGGGGCTTAGTTGGCAGGAAGGTTCTTTCCTTCCCTGTCCCCTTTCTGCCCCTCCTTCCTACTGTCTTCTGTCTACCACTCTGCCTCCCTCCCTTCCCTTGCCTCCTGGCCTTGCTTTGCCTCCCTGCCGTCCCTGCATGCTGCTTGGCTCTTTGCCACTGGTACTGCCTGTTGTACTAGAGTGCAGAGGGAGGCTCTGGCTGAAGCTTTTCTTGCAGAGCTGGTACAGTTCCGTGTGCTACCAGTTTTTTCTCCTAACCAACTCTTCTGTCTGTAAACTGGAGCCTCTGAGACAGAGAGTGGTAGATGCTTGCTTCTGAGATGGGTTTCTGGAGCTTGTCTCCAGCTTAACACTCCTTCAAAGCCAGTAGTCAAGGGTAACTGGGGCACATAAGTACCCAAGGCAGTATGAGTTCATCTCAGAATGGGGGTGTGACAGAAGGGGCCAGTGGACTGGCTTGGGCAAGAACAGATCCTAAATAGTGCTGGCTGGCGGGCCTGCCATGTGTCTTCTGGGTAGCTGTGTGCTCTGCACTGCAGGCACGAGACAGCGCCGCTAAAAGTTTTTCTTCTGTTTCTGGGCTGTTTGTGGGTATTGTCACCCCTGTGTGTACTTCTGGAGGCTGTCTGGCCTGGGGTCAGAGCAGGCAGCTAGTGGAGACTGTGGGTGGCCATGTGGGTTCTCTGCCATGTCGGTAGGCTGCAGGATAGGTCACAATCTTCCCTGTAGAGCGGGCTGGGTCATCCTGCCACCAGCTACCTCACCCCAAGACTACTTTCATCCTTCCTGTCCCTAGTGTGTCTGGCTTCCTGCATACCCAAGTTACTCTTGTGCTTAGGATGTTGTCTTCTCACAAAATGACAAAATAAAGGAAGTGTTTTAAAGCCATCTTGTGTCTTATTGACCAGTTTGTGCTCTGATCCCTGAAGATGGATGGAGTGGGGTTGACACCTCAGACTTTTCATCCCTTGTCAGTTTCTAGCATACCAGGGCAGGTGAGTGTGGCTCTCCTTTAAGTCCGCCCTCCCCCTGGGTGTGACAAAAACGGGACAAGGCAAGTGTGTTGCAGGCTTTCTTCATTGCCTCACTTCTGAATCTTGGCCTTCTTACCTATGAAGTGTCATAGCTGGAACTGGATGATTGGTATCGCCCTACACAGTGAGTGTTTGTTGTCTATAGTCTCAGAAACCAGGCGCCTTTTGTGCTTTGCATAAAGATGGGCCTTCCCAACTCAGAGCCGGGGCCCTCTTGAGTGGCCATGAGACTCAGGCCTCTTGTTTCCCTGGTTGCTCTGTCCCCTGGCCTGGACTCTGTCCTGATCATCCAGGCCCACCAGCATTTTGCCAGTGTAGGTTGCCTCCTGAGTGTCTGCTCAGCTCTGACTTCTGTGGGAGCTCCTCAGTTCCATGGCTCTTTGTGCCCTAGGTCAACTTTTCTGATGAATTCACTGTGTATGAACACTGTGAGCCACTTTGGATTTGGAGCAGCCTGTGCCTCCTCCAGGGTTGTCAGCCTGTGCCCTCAGCTTCAGACATTCTTGTTGGTAGGCAGGGTGATGGAGTTGTGGTTGAGCCGGACGTTGAGAGGCCTTCCTGGTTTTCCAAACAGTCCTCTGCTGAGTCCTCAGGGTCTACCTTCACCTTCAAGAGGCTGGATTTGTTGGACTCTCCTTTCCTCCTGAGCCCTCTAAGTAGAATCATGGAGATGGTTTCTTTTTCTGCAAACAAGGAAACTGAGTCCTGGGCAGGGAAGAGGTTACCTTGACTGACAGAAAAGAACCCCATAGGCTGTTCAAACTTTCCCCTCAGCCTCAGCAGCATACTGGTGAGATCTCACCTTGCTCCCAAGGCCGTTGCCATTAGCAACCTACTTCCCCTGTTGGTTCTGGGGGCCCTTGAGGGGAAGAGGAGGTGGTGGTTGAGTGCAGGCTGGTGACACTGGGAAGGAGGACCAGGCCACATGGAGCTCTCAGTGTGAATAAAGCCTGTTGATTTCTATTAATTGTTCCCGATCACAGGGAAATCATAGACTGGGACATTGCACTTTATGTGAAGGCATGTACCCCCACTCTCTGTACCCCACAGGACAGAAATGGAAGAAAAAGGGAAAAAGGTCGGCTAGGCTGGGTGTCTGCGGGAGACATTCCAACTTGACTTTTGTGTTAAGCCAGTAGTTCTTTAGTTTGGTGAGTCAGTTTACCTATTTCTAAAGGGATGGTAATAGAAGAAGTACCCATAAGCTTTCCAGAGGTTGTGCCGGGCAGTGGTGGCGCACGCCTTTAATCCCAGCACTCGGGAGGCAGAGGCAGGCGGATTTCTGAGTTCGAGGCCAGCCTGGTCTACAGAGTGAGTTCCAGGACAGCCAGGGCTACACAGGGAAACCCTGTCTCGAAAAACCAACCAACCAACCAAACAAAAAGCTTTCCAGAGGTGCTCAGAGGTCCAATCCCCTTGAGACCTCAGTCACGTGGTTCCCGTTAGTTAGGTTCTGTTAGAGTTTGGCAGAACACAGAGATAGCAATGAAATAAGGTTGTGTTGAGTATTGTCTGCAGGTAGTAACAGTGGGCGATGGTCAGCAATGGAGGGAACACAGGCAGAAGGTGAAAGTGCTCAGACTTGGGGAAGGGCATCTTCCTGGCAGGGTGTGGGGCCAGGGTGTGGAGCAGCTTATAGCTCCAGAGAAGGAGCAAGGGAGAAGAGAGCATTTCTGAGGCGGGGAATTTTGCTAGTGGCTGGCCTTTAGAGGCTCCCAGCGCTGTACGTTTGAAGCAGTGAACTCCTAGTAACTAACCTGCGAAGCGTTTGGTGCTCTCAGCCACAGAGAAGTGAGGTTATACTGGCTCCCACAGCCCAGTGGACGCAGCTTCAAGAGCCAGACTCCAGAGACCAGGGATGTGTGTAGCCATTCAACTCACTTCCCAGTCCTGGGTTCTTGGGGATAGAGTTGATGACCTTCTTTTGCCTCAGGTTTCTTACCTGTGACATAAATGTATGAACTCCACATGCCCATGTGGGCGAAACACAGTGCTGATCTTGAGTGCAGCCGGCTTTGGGTTGTGGGGTAACTGCTCACCCCTACTTCTCTTACCAGGTAGTGATTATATGTAGAAAAGTGTTGGTGCTTAAGGCAGCTACTCCCCTGTCTGCATTCTGCCTTAATTTTGGAAGCCAGGAGCTTTTCAGACTTATAGTGTGGGCAGATTGCCACTAGCACACAAGTGTGTGCCTAGCACTAGTAAGCAGGCTTGGTTTTCATTGTTGAGTCTTCTCTTTCAGTATGAATACTTACTATTGAAGGTCCCCTCTTCAGCCCTTGCCTTAGAATTGGAAGCAACTTAAAGGGGAGAAGTGCAGACAAGATAAACCACTACATGGGTGTGCCACAAAACAGGGAGGCACCAGAGGCTGTCCCACATGTCAAAAATCAGGGCCTAAAATGGCCCCAGGCTAGTCAGGGCATCCTGAGATAGCCTTCCAAGCATGTAGGGTAAGGTATAAGACAAGGATTAAGTTGGTGGCATCTTGCACTTGCTGCTGCTTCGTGCTCCTTGATGTGCTACTATGCTAATGTCTCTGGAACCTAGGCTTAGCTCTGAATAGAACCTGGCAACTTGGAGAGTATAAATGGTGGCCGGTTGAGGAGATAGAAAAGATCATCTGCGGACCTTTTCTTTGCCAGCTGGCATGCTCCCTGTGGGTAGCATCCCTGGCAGCAGTGACATCAACCTTCTCCCCCCAGTACCTGGAACAAATGGTTGGCCATGTCATGTCACTTAGAAGCCCTTTGGCGGTATTTGAGAGTTCAGGTGACAGAGATTTGTTGTGTATGGCATTGTGCTGAGAAAATCAGGAAGAACTTACTGAAGACATTTGTTCCTAATGACAGGAGACAGGAAACCCAGGCTCCTGTCCCGTTCTGTGTCATGGGAGCTGAGGACTACTCAAACCCACGCTTAGCTAATTCTTGGTGATCTGGAAGCTTCTCCTGGCTTGTGTCATGCCTCAGGGCCACTCTTGTGGAGAAGGACTGTAATCCTTAGATATAATAACCCCCTGCACTGGGTACTTCATGCAATGGTCTCCTATATACAAGCTCATTGGCACCACCTTCCAGCAATCCTGGGGCAGTGATAGACAAGGATTATTACCTTGTTTTGTTGATGAAAAGCCAAATGGCTTTAGTAGCTTTCCAAAGTCACATGTCTGTGTTCAGTTTATGGTGAAGCTCAGAGTAAAATCCTATCTCAAGGCTAGTCAAGGTGTACAGGGCAGATGGTAAATGCTTGGCACACTCTGGAGCATCCCCCCTGACTTGAGTCAGATGTTGCAAGCTGATCTCAGTAACTCTTTTTCTGCCAACCTTGGGTTCAGAAAATTTCAGTATTTCATTGAGTCATTATCATTCAAACAACATGCCTATTCAACATGGGTCCATTGTCGTGTCATGGGTGTCCCATGCTAGGCTGGAAGTTGGCTAGGGGTGTGTACCCCCTTTTCCACTTGTTTGGATCTCTAGGTGAGGGAAAGTTGGCTGTCGCTGTTTATGGAATCTGTTCAAAGACCTGTACCTGCCTGGCAGAGACAGTCTTACTAACTTTCAGGAAGGCCCTGGAGAATCTTAGAAGGATGCAGGGTGTTTGAGGAAAGGAGGGCTGTTTGATTTGGAGTGCCAGATGGTGATCCAGAAGGGCACAGGAGGGGGTGGGGTGGGGGAAGGGCAGGAGCAGCGTCTTGCAGAAGCATGCTTGAACCTTGCTAGTTAAAAGAAGTGAACATGTAGCCGGGCAGAGGTGGCGCACGCCTTTAATCCCAGCACTCGGAAGGCAGAGACAGGCGGATTTCTGAGTTCGAGGCCAGCCTGGTCTACAGAGTGAGTTCCAGGACAGCCAGGGCTATACAGAGAAACCCTGTTTCAAAAAACAAAAAAAAAAAAGAAGTGAACATGCAAACACCCTCCTGATACCTTAAGCTCCCTTCCACATACAGACTTACTTAGGGATGTCCCAAGAATGGCTCTTTACACTATATATGACCCTTAGGATGTGGGGTAAAGAAGCTGGCAAATGTTGTTCTTGGGTGTCATTGAAGATACTGTTCTGGGGAATCTTACCTGCTTCTGAGAACATGGTCCAGCTCAGGGCATCTCCCTGCATCAGGTTCGATGCTGTCCTTGAAGTCGGACCTCGAGTTGCAAGCCTGTCCCTTTGTACTCATCTTTCCTCCATGCAGACTCAGGGACATCTGCTGTGCTCACCTAACTCATGCCTGTCCTTTTTTGATCATGTAACTCTTCAAAAGTCAGCTAGTTTCTTGCTGTCAGCCTACACATTAGTTTTCTTGACCTTGGATTTCAAGGTGTTTTTCATCTGTTCACTTGGCTGGCTGTCCCTCTCATTCATAAAGACATGGTCATCTGACTTCGTGCTTACAGGACGTCCTCTCTAGTCATTTCTGCTTTGACCCAAGGAGCTGCTGGCAGAAGTTAAGCTGCCCCGAATTTGAGAACTGTTGTCCTTGAAATAAGGATGTAAGGACAGTCCACTGTGACAGCAAGGAGGGACCCGATATGATGTGGGCTTCAGTTGCTTCTGTTTCCTTTGTAGCAGAGCCTTTTCTTTAAACCTAGTCTTACAGGGAAACCCAAATAATAAAATAAAATGGACTGCTGTGAGTTAGGGCAGTCAGGGATTCCTGCCAGCAAGCCGCTCTTCTTCACGAGTCCCCTTGTGCACCTGTTCTGGAAGGGTTCACCTTTGAGGGAGCACTGTTTAAGAGTCCTCTGATTGGGCTGGGGCTGTGACTCAGGGCTAGGGCAATTGCCTAGCATGTGCAAAGCTGGGTTTTGTTGTTAAAAAAAAAAAAAAACAACAGAGATATTCTTGATTCAGCCAGATCTCCAGTGTGGGGATCCTGGCTAAGGAGGTAATGGCTTATATGACTTAGGAACCCAAGCCTTCTCTTCATACTGGGGTGCTTTTGGAACCCATTTCAGGAGTGTATCCACAGTTCTGAAATATGAGGGAAGTTTCAGTTCATTGGGATGTATTGCAGAGTCCGTTAGAGGGTTGGGATCAGGCATGATTGGGCAATCAGCGAGGGCCTCTAGCTTACTAGACTGCAGGCCTTCATGTGAACACTCCCAAAACTTCTAGAATGTTCCACCTTCATCGTTCTTTTGACCTTCTGACTTGCTTCACTGGGCACCTGGTGTCAAGGGGCTCCTGTCTCTCCCCATGTCGTCAGTGTTCCCCATATTTTAGTGATCGTCGGTACCCTGTTGTTTTCTGGTCTTCCAGTTGAGCTGCTTGGTAGCATGATTGTCTGCAAGTTTCTTCTGTTGCAAGTAGCACATGGGCATGGTGGCGCTCTTAGATGTGGCACTGTTGGGTCTCGTACTTAGAAATGCAAATCTGAGCTAGTTGGTTTCTTCGAGGACTAGAGCTCAGTTCTCAGCACTCAGTTTGGGCAACTCACAAATGTCTGGAGCTCTGTCTCCTGCAGACCTGATGCCCTCTTTTGGTTGCACACATGAGCACACGTACACAGTGCATGTCCATTAGAGCATCTTTAACATTGGACAGGACCAGCTGTAGAGGCAACTTTGACCCAGATAAAAATCAGTCTTGGAAAACCAGAAGGGAGCTTGCTGCTCTTTGCTGTGTACTGCTTTCTCTGGCTAGTCTGGCTCCTGAGAGCTGGGCATTGCCCTGGGACACTTCTGTACTCACTACAGTAGCAGGCCCTGTGGGGACTTACTACATATTAACTGATTAGGTATAGATAGATGCTTTTCCCTGTGTACATGCTTCATAGCTGAGAACTGTTTATTTGAATGTATTTTGTGTTGATGAAGCCTTGCGAAATGGCACAGATTGGACTGTAGAGAAGGTGGGACATCAGGGACTTGGCTCACAAAGAGGCATCTATCTCCACTGTCACTGCCTGGGTATTGCTGGCCTCCTTTATGACTGGTATCTCAGAAGGAGGTCTAAGGGGAAGGGTAGTTAGGGGCCAGAGTGGCTGCAAGATTTAGTCTTCTTTCTTCTGCCCGTGTTGATGGTTTTGGAGGAGGGCTGACTTTGGGTATAGATAGTGTTTATCATCTGAAACTGAGTTGATCAGGGCAGTCCACTGCCAGCCTCTCAGAACCTTCCGTGCTGTTTTACACGATCCCTAGGAAAGCCTGTAAGATGTAATTGGCATCATGGATCCCTTTTGGCACATAGTTGAGGTTCTAGAATAGTATCGTGATAAGTGAACATTGTCTTTCTACTGTCAAGGGAGGAGATACCCGTGAGACTGGGAGCAGGTTTGTCTTGATATAAAGCTGCTTCTTACCAAGGTGATGATGTCCTGGCCCAGTATGTGGAACAGATGAAGAGTTTGGAGAGAGTTGCCATGATCCTTCTCCATGTTGCAGTACTCTGTCTTCAGAGTGGTTTGGGCAGTGATGACATAATGCCCACAAACACAGAGTAAGCTGCAGGGGTATCAAGAGATGTTTGCAGCAAGACTTTCTGGAGGAAGTGCCTTCCAAGGTGGAGTAGAGACCTTCATAGACTGCTTCACAGTGATCTGAGTGCTCTGTTAGCAAACACATTTTATCTTACACCAGTGGCTCTGAAGTTGGAATTGGGATTAGTATCCCAGGTGAGGGAACAAGCAGAGTGGCCAAGTAATTCCCCCACAGTCACACAGCTAGGATGTGTCCAAGAGGCAGGATTTGAATACAGACAGGCACTCCTAGCATTTAGTAGGCTCAGTCTATCAGATTTCACGTAAGACTGGGTGGGAGGAGTTACAGGAATCTCTGGGCAAAGAGAAGACTAGACATGTCAGAGGTCTGAGAGATGCTAAGGTGTCCACCCTCCTGCCCTCTCATGGGCAGCTCATAAGCCAGTGTTCTGCCGTTGAGTTCCCCACTGGGTGCTTTTCACTACAGTCCTGAAATGGTACCCTATTGATATTTTTGGTTACTGCTTTCTTGAGATATAAGAAACCCGAACCCTGGCGCATCACCTTTAGGAAACACAACACTGACAAGCCTGTGGCATGACTGAGCATGTCTTCATCCCTGCCCTCTGGTACCTGGGCTGCCTGGGGCCTTTTGACGTGGTATGTGATGTCTTTACTTTGTTGTGCAGCACAGTGGAGCCTCTGTCAATATGCCGAGTAATTAATATTAACTTTGCAATGCTGCCTCATCTCCATATACTGTTGCTGCCCCATGCCTCCCTGGTGAGTGTGCTCAGAGCTCTTTGGTGCCATTTATTGCTGGAATGTAGCAAACATCCGTCCCTCTTGTCCCTTCCCATCTGCATACCCTTCTCAGCCTGATTTTCTACTGCTGTTTCCAGGGAAGTGTTGGGTGCTCCTTTTGGGAGAGACCTTAGTTACTGGAGGCTTTAAATTTAGCACAAACCCTACCAGTTTGGACTCCTCAAGGGCAGGGTTGTGTGAGACCTGAAAAGGTGACATTGCCGGCAACTGGTAAAGCGAAGCTGTTTAGTCCTGTATTGCCAGGTTCACAAGGAAGTGACATGCCTGGGCAGGGAGGGGGTGGGACTTGTAAGGAGCAGGATTTTTTTCTGTGTGCAGAAGAGGTATTGGTAAACGGCAGTTAGCCTGTGCTTTTGAATGCTTGACCATCGTATCTTCTCTCCCCTTTCCCCACATTTTGATGTGAACCTTGGCTAAGCATTATGCCTGTGGGATTTATTGTCTGTCTGTTTCCATGTCTTCTTGTTGAGTTTTTGTTTCGAGAACACCACCCCCCATTTAATAGCATATGGGATTGAAGACAGCTGGGACCTCACCCTTTATTGAGCAGGATACCCCCTCTGCTTTGGGCCTCAGTTTTCCCAGCTGTGAAATGGAGGTGCTGAACTCCAGCAGTCTTTATTCTTTGAAGTACCCCAGTTTATGTATGGCCTTTGTAATAGTGTGAGCTGCCGTGGAGTGGGTCATCAGTCCTTCCTGGAAAGGGTCAGCCAGTAGATTGTTATCGTGGGCAGTGTGGTCTTGCAGTTCAGCCCTCCCACTGAAACAGAATCAGCCACAGATGATGTGGACACAAATGCATGTGTCTTTCCTGGGTCAAGCTTACTTACAAGTGCTGTGTTTAACCTGTGTGCTTCAGTTTGCAATCTAAGTTCTAGAGTATCCTTACTCTCTGGCTGCTTCAGAGAAATGTTGGTTTTCACACTGCTGCGGGCTGTGCACATGGGTAGCCTTAGTGGCAGAATTCCTATTTGAAACAGGGCAGCACCTGAACCATGAACTCTCCCGAGGCCCCACCTTGCCATGAGTGTGTACCACTCCCAGTTTCTTCTGGCAGCTTGAAGGTGTCTTGTCTAGTACTCCTTAGGGAGCAGGCTTGCTACTCCAGTGCAAGCCACCCCGCTCCTGGAGTGCTGTCACATTTGGGAAATCCCATTCGGAGTCTGGGTAAGACACTCTTCCCGTGGATGTCCCTGCAGTGCATGTCTAAGTGGGAGAAGGGAGCAGGCCGTGGTGATTTTAGGGATTTTGTCTTCTCTTGTATTCTATTAAATAACTGTGGCCCCTATAACTATAAAGAGGATGGTTTCAGGGATAACAGTGTTGCATTCTTGTGTCCTCTCATATGACCCCCCCCCCCCAGCCCCTTCTTGATTTTTATGATGCTGTTTGGTGGAGGGCCAGAAAAGGCAGGCAGTGGAGGGGCAGGGAGGAGCTAGAGGGTAAGGAAAGACAAATGTGGCCACCCCTTTTTTGTTTTTGTATTTTTCTTTTTCTAAAATTTATTTTCATTTCATGGTCTTTTGCCTGCATGTAAGACTGTGTGAGGATGTCGGAGCCTCTGGAGCTGAAGTCATAGACAGTTGTGAGCGGCCATGTGGGGTGCTGGGATCTAAACCCGGGCCCTCTGGAAGAGCAATTGGTGCTATGAACTGCTGAGCGCCTCTCCAGCCCCTCCTTTCTTTTTTTGTAACTTTGCCCATTGTGGCATCAGATGGTTCATTTGATTCTGCTTCTCTCATTTCTGCCAGGTGGAGACATGTTGGTTACTCACAGGTTGCAGGCTGTGTGGTTTTCTCCTCCTGAGCTGCTGGCAGGAGAGGGAAAGGTTATTCCTATTTCTCAGATTGGTAAATAAGGCACTTGGCAGTTCTAGATAGAAACTGTACATGTAGTTCATTTAGACTGAAGTGTGACTCATAGATAATACCTGACCTGGCAGGGGTGCTGCACTGGAGTGGGCCTTGAAGGTGTGGTGCCCCTTCTCCAGACCCTCCAGACACAGCGCCCAGACTGAAGGTGGTGAGGATTACAGCCCTCTCTGTCTAGGACATCGTCTGGGCAGGCAGGCCAGCCAGTGGCTTTCAGACTGTTCATTTTCTCCCCTGCCCCCTTCCATTTTGTTGTGGCCCTGAGGGAAAACCCAGCTTTATAAACACAGTGGGGAGGCCCTTAAGGGGGAGAACTGAGGGGATAACACCATTGAAGCAAGACTAGCCCCTAGGGCAGCCTGCATGTGGCTCAGCTGCTCAGACAAATGTTTGGACAGCTTAAGAAGATAAACTAAAACTTGAGTAAATAAAACCAGCTACCTGGTTATGAAGAAAAAGTCAGGTATGGGGCCTTCTGTTTCCTGAGGTTTTTAAGCTTTGGAGCTCACAGGGTAAGAAATCTCCCCCAACCTTCCTCCCTGGACTGCAGTTCTATACCCGTGTAAGGACACCTGAAGGAGCTGAGGTGGGATGCAGGCTTCTGCCTTTGGGGGTAGCCTTTCCAGAAGGCTAGCTTGAGCTCATATGCCCCCCACACCCATTAATTGTCTTATCAATCAGTTCACAGGACAAGTCCAGGTAGTCCCTACTCTGCTAGACCATTTCCCAGCTGAAGAGAATATTGTTGTGGAGGAAGTGACCAGGGACACTTGCTCTGTCCTACAGGGTCAGAGTAGTGCTATGAATGAGGCCATGTTGTTCTTTTCAGAACAATGTCTTTATATAGCGCAGTCTGGCCTTGAACTTTCAGTCTCCCTACCTCAGCCTTCTGAGTGTTAGAATGACTGGGGAGCACAGGTGGACGCCATTGCAGTGTGCTGACTGGTACCCTAGTTGGTGCTGAGACTGTCAGTGCTGGCAGCCACTGTTGCCCGTGAGCTCTGGGTGTGGGGTGAGGAAATGAATGTATGGGGGGTAGGGTGAGGGAGGGCCTCTCTGGATGCCGTGAGGATGTGTTTATGATTCCTGTGTGTGTGAGGCGGTGATAGGACTGAAGACAGTCAAGATTCGGATACCAGACTGGAAAGGAGAAGGTGTACCTTCTGAATTTGGCCTTTAGTTGGGTAGGAGATCTCTGTTAGGTCTTCAGCCACTTTCTCTCGCCAGTTCTGAAGGGATGCCCAGCTCTCCGTCTGGGAGAACATTCAGGTTCCCTCTCTTTATTGAGGCAGTGAGACTGGAGTGGGTGAGGTAGGAAGGTGAGGGGTCTTACCAGTCAGGTGGAGTTGGGCTTTTACCTGTGAATAGTAATGTAGTTGTTGCCTGCTGCCAGCATTGTGGATCTGGAGCCCACAAGATCTGTAGTGTTTTGAAAGGCCACTTGTCTTGATTTTGGTCACTGCTGCTCATAGGTTCTGTTGCCACACACCACTGATTATAGTCTGGCTTGTTTAGCTGGGCCTTATTCCTTGAGAAGAGGCTCTGCACCTCCTCTCTAAGCCACTTAAGTCCCAACTCAGAGGCTCTTCCCAAATCCTTCTGCGTGGGAGGGAGGGGGTGGGCATGGAGGAGTGCAGCGTTTCTCTGCTTGCTGTGACTGACATCCCACCTTAGCTTTACTTTGTCATCGCCGTGTAGTTCAGTAGTTTAGACCTTTCCCCTCCTGTTTTTCAAACCTCGCTCTCTGTTCAGTTTCCTGAGAATTTATACCTTTATATTGCAGTAGTGTTTGGAGTGTGGATTTTTACACAGTCTTATTTTGTGAAGTGGTCTTGATTGTCCTTTGTCCCTAATTGGCAGATGTCACTGAGAGCAGGCAGGAAAGCAGATTCTTCTTGCGAGGATTTTCAGAGTTTCCGGTTAGCACCTTTCCCCACCAATGCTTATGGTAGGGTTTACATTTGTTCTGCCAAGGTAGCTGAGGCATGGCCCCCATTTTGCAGATGAGGAAGTTGAGGCTGAAAGATGGTAAGGTAGTTCAGTGACTTCCCCAAGATCATGTGGCTCTTTACATGACCCCACACTGCCTCCTAGCTTCTTCCTTGTGGAAACACCCAGGCTTGGGCAGGCTTGCATAGATTAGAGCCATTCCCAGGCTGGCCTTGGATGATTACCCTGAGTTCATTGATATTGTTGTTTTATAGCTGAGAAAAGATGGTCTCAAGGGACAGGTGACTTGGCCAGGGTCATACAATGAATTTGTTGGCTGGATTCATTTCAAGATATTGAGTAGAGTGGTGACTAGCTATCTGTTTCTGTATCTATCTCGTGTGCTGGGATAAAGTGGTGGACAGCACATAAACACCCCTAATTTTGTGGACTCAAGTTGAAGTTTCTGTATTCCCATGCTTTAACTTTCCTCACTAAGCTTCTACATAGCTTGTATTTTACCATGGATTTGAACACTACAAAGGAAATTGCAGTATTTTGAGTTGGGTACAGAGTGATAGATAAATTAGTTTGGGGAAAAGAAGTTATAACATTGAGACTGAGTTTAGGAAGGTGATTCAGAATGGCTAAAAGAGCTTGGAGTACTCACCTTTGAGTCTCCAACACTCACATAAAAAGCTAGGTATGATTGCATATTCCTTTAACCCCAGCATTGGGAGGCAGAGACAGGGGGATTCCAGGAGTTTACTGATAAACTAGTCATGAACTCCAGATTAAGTGTGAGATACTGTCTCAAGAAGAAAGCTGGAGAGCAATAGAGTTTCAAAGAATGTTACAGGAAGCTATGCAGTACTCTGCCCTGGCTTCTGCATTTGTATGCACCGGCATGTGTACACATATACAAACACACTCATCCCATGGGGTTTTCTGATGGTCCAGTCTGGCCTTGAACTCTTGACCCTGGAACTTCTAAGTGCTGTGATTTACTGGTGTTTGCCATATTGCCTTGCCCTATTCTTTGAGCCTGTGTGATGTGCTGGTCATTCTTAGGTTGAGAGAATTCAGCAAACCTGAAGCGATGTCCGTTCCGAGGCCTCTAGTTACACTGACACCCAGTAGCAGTGTGAGGCTCAGATTTACTCCTTTGTGATTGGTCTGATTTGAGTGTTGCCCTAGGCTGGGTGGTAAGAATTATCTAAACATAGGGCCCTATCTTAGCTTGCTAGGCTGGGTGACACTCAGGAAACACCAGTATGGCAGCAAGACCTTCCAAAGCTTCCTTACAACCTGCTGCATTTCCCGGGCAGTCCTCTCTGAAACTCCTCAGGTCTGTTCTGACTCTGCAGGACAGAAGTACTCTAAACATTTGAGTTTTCACACAATAGAGCCTTTCTTACTAACCCAGCATCTCAGTCACCACCTGCAGCTTTTGCCACAAAAGAGTGACCTCTGCAGCCTGGAAGAAGGGGGTGGGGCTTGACCAAGGATGCCAGAGAGGCCTGGTGTTTATAAAAAGCCTTCTGAGGTCAGTGAGAGGCAGGCAAATCCTTTCCATGCCCCTCCTTAGGAATCTTGGACTTTTTTTTTTTTTTAAAAAAAAAAAAAAAAAAAAAAGGCTATTTTAAAACCTGAAGGGGTGGGATGTCCTTCTTTATATTCCCTCATCTGCATATTATCAATTGATCACCTTTAAAGTCCCTTCTGAGCCAGAGTTTGTCTCTGGCTCTGATTCCCACTATAGCCCCTGCTTTGTCACTTGGAAGGGTGGACAGAAACCTGGTCTGAGGTATTTCCACCATCAAGTGGACAGAGCTCTCCCTGCAGCTGCTTTTTGGGTGGTAAATATCATCCCAACTCACACAGGTTTCTGTTCTTGCCACAAAAGGCCTTCTTCCACGCTTACCAATGGATTCCCATCCCAGATAGCTTCAGTTCTGCTTCGGATGGGATCTTGCTGGCTTTTGCTTTGTCTGTGTTCTTCTGAAAATATAGTTTCCAAAACTGACCTCTAGTGCCCACTCTCTGGCCTGGTGCCCTTGAGGTGTCTGCTGCTGGCAAGAGGGAGAAGCACGGTGAATCGTAAGATGCTTCGTCAGGGGCTGGCAGTGATCCGCTTTGCTCTGTGGTAGGTATTAACTGTGTTCGCAGGCCTGTTTCCTGCTCCCAAATGCCAACATCGCTGCCTCTTAAGTGAGGTTTAACTTAATCCCCAACCTTACCTAAATGTTACTTCTATTATTATTCAGAGCTGTGGGCAGAATTTCCCTGCAGCACCGAGACAGAAGGGAGAGGCTGACAGTGTCGATGGGGATGCAGTGGTAGGCTGCCTGCTCTGCTCTGCCTGCAGCCCTCCGGGCAGCATCCATCTACTGAGGGTGGCTGTAGGCTGCTAAGGGTTGGAGTCATTAGGGTGTCTTTAGAGGTTAGACTGGACAAACCCTTTCAGTCACCACCAGGAGAAACTGAAGCCTAGGGCATGGGAGCAGACCTTTCTCCCTTTCTCTGTCTCAGAGTTAGTAACCAGGCTTCTTGTACCAGAGCTTTGCCTTAGAGAGACTGAGAAATGGTTCTGCATAGATGCTCTCTGAACCTGCCATGACTTTGCCTGGGCCAGGTGAGCATCCTTGAGCTCAAGGCTACTGTATCCAGATGCTAAGGGCCAGTCAGCAAGGCAGAGATGGAGCCAACTGTCAGTCTCTGCCTGGGAAGAAGCTCCCTAAGGGTAGGCAGGTGATTAGTCTTCATTCTTGTGTTTACAGTATCTGGCATATAGTAAGTGCTCAGTGAGGATTTGTTCAATGAGCCAAAGGATTTGGATAATTAGACCTAACAGTGGATAAACTTGGTGGTAACCCGCCCGTCTGGTGGGTTAAAATAGGGAAAAAAAAGTTGTTGTTGTTTAAATCTCAAAGGCATTCTTCGAGCTCCTCCCTAGGACCCCCATTCCTGGACGGCTGGCTGTATTCTCTGTTCTGCCTTGAGGGGAGTCCTTCCTGGAAAGCTGTCTCCTGGTGTATGTCCAGCAGCCAACTCGCTGAGTTCACTGCGCACATGAGATTCCTGCTAATGTGCCCCCTTCCTGGCCTGCCTTCTCCTTTCCCCTCACCCCATCGCCTCACTTTAAGTTCCCTCTGAACTGGACAGAATGATCTGCAGAGAAGGGCTGGGTGATGGTGGACCTTCTAATATACCATCCCTTGTCTAGGTGCTGCCTCTTTACCAGCAAGGAGGACATTAGCATCTTAACTCACTGGACTGGATTTTGTCCCAGGTGTCCATCTGTATGGGACACAGAGGTTGGATGGAGGATGAGGTACAGAGTTGCTAAGTGAACTTGTTGAAGCAGAGCCCATCCCCAGGGTTAAGGCAAGTGACTTGCTTGTTGAGTATGGTGTAGATCTGCACTAGCACCGTGGTCTCACCTGGTCAGCACAGCGTGCAGGCACATTGAGAAAGAAGACTTGGGCAGGTCTCCCTTTGAGATACAGATTCAAATTGTAGTCATGGGTTGCCAGCCACTTTCCTTGGTCCCGCCGTGTTTTGTTCCTTATCCTCTCTTCTGATCCCGCTCTTATTGGGAGCTCACTTATTTCTCCTTGCCATACCCTCCTTCCTAGGGACTGTTTGGTCTACTGGCTCAGCCAAAGACCGGACTACCCTCAGAGCGATTAGAGTGCGGCTGTGGGACCTTCCTTCCCTTTCGTCCTCTTAGGAACTTCCGAACTCCCTCCCTTCAAATCGTAGGGGCTGAGGAAAGTCCTTGTACAGTTGGTTCTTTGGAGGCCTATTAACAGCTTGTGGATGTGGGTAGAGGAAGGCTGCCCTGCTGTGGAGGAGGGCGTGGCTGGGTGGCTGAGCATTCAGGGGGAGGATGCTGAGGATGACTTGCAGATGTGGATAGAATGCAGGAGAGGCATCTGGCTATGGCAATACCACAGCACTGCCTCAGTTGGAATGGGCGTCACTATACCCAGGCTCTGCCTTTGGAGTGGGAACGCCTGCAAGGAGACTGGGGGCCTGTTTGGCAGCCGGTACCTATCAGACAACTGGAAAGTGCCAGTGCTTGCGGGCCATCTGTCCCCTGCGCTTAACTCCCAGCCACCTTCTGCTTACCACAGAAGGGCCCGGCGCTGTTCCACAGCACAAGGGCGAGGTGCCTGCTGGGAGGGGCAGACAGCTTTCCGTTTTGCTTTTGTTTGGTTCCATCTTCCTTGTAGCTCCTGGTGCTTTGGTGTTGCCAGGTGTGTGGAAGGTTTGTAGGTTGCTGTCAGCCAGCCTTTTGGTGGATGGCTGGTGGGAGGAAAAGGTGGGTGTATAAGCAGCCGGTTCACTCTCCATGCTTGTTTGCCCAACTGTGGACTCTGGTCCTTGCCTGGCTGCCTGCCGTTTTCTCATTCTCTTGAGTTAATGGTAGGAGTATAGCCAAAGCAGGCCAACACTTGGGATTTGGGTTGGGCTGTACACCACCCCGCCTCCAGCTACTTAACGGGTTAAAAATTATGGGGAAGTTCAGCCGACACTTGCAAGATATGGTTGCCGTAGCAACAGGCCTTCTAATCTGGTAGGTGACCCGAGAGACTGGAGAAGATGTAGGGGTTGGTTTGGCATTTCATCATTTCATGAGGCTGCCTCTCCAGCTGGTTTCTTTGCTGAGCTAAAGCTTGCTGTTCCTGCCGCCAGAATTGCTGGCACATTCCAAAACAACAGTTCGGATGGCGTGAGCAGTGTTCATGGGGGTTGGCTAGGCGCTGTGGAAGCGAAAGAACTCTGGGGAGGAGAGCCTTTGTGTGGAACAGCCCTCCATACAGAGAGATGGCCTGGACAGTGGGTGTGTCTGGCTCACTCTCCTTAGCCATTAGCCCCTTGAAACAGCACGTCCAGTAAATGGATTTGCTTTTAATGTGTTTCTGTGCTGGTATGTATACATGTGTGTACATGAATGGAGGCCAGGGGACAGCCTTGAGTGTCATCTTCAGAAGTGTTAGTTTCCTACTTGAGTCAGGGTCTCTCATTGGCCCATTTGAGCTCATCAGTTAGGGTAAGCTGGCTGGCCAGCAGTCCTCAGGGACTCCTGCCTCTCTGCCTCTCTAGCGTTGGGAATCACATGTGAACATAACCAGGCCAACACTTTGAAGTGAGTTCTGGGGCTCAAACTTGGCTGCTTATGTTTACTGACTGAAATATTCCCCCAGATCCTGAATCCCATTTTATGTTTTTGTTTTGTAATTGCCCTGAGAGGGACTAGCTCTTTAAGGAAACTTAAAAGGCCTTCCTCTAGTTTGCCAAGATTCTTCCTTAAATTTGGGGGCTTGTTTGACATGGAGAAGGTCTCAGTTGTTATGTTTGTGTTCTGGCCTTATCTTCTGTTCACCTCCAGACGAATTTTGTCCAGACATTTGGTTCACCTGGGCCTATGAGGTTCCTCATGCCTGGCAGTTACCTGATCTAGCAGTGGCAGACAGAGGGCCTGGTTTCTACCATTCTCTCATAGACGTCTGTAGCATGTTGCAGGCACAGCAGAGAGGTGGCAGTACTGGCCTGAGCCTCCCAGTCCATATACAAGGTACCTTGGAAACAAGGGCAGAAGGAGCAAGAGCCGAACACCCTACTCAACCTCTGTGCTTTAGGACTGTCAGGGGAGCCAAGAGTCTCAGCCTTGGGAAGGCCATTTATGGGGCCTTCAGACTCCAGGGCCCAGGGTCTCTCGTGTTTTGTGGAGTTAAGTGGGTGTTGTGCTCTGTGGTGGGGACATCTTACTCAAGCTATGTGGGTCTTGAATGTTTTCCTTGTTAATCATCATCTGGTCTGGAGAAGGGGAAATGACAGAGGTGTTACCTGTGTTGATTATTTTGGAACTGCTAAGACGGTAGCTCGTAAATCTTGCAGCTCTTAAATTTGTGTTGGTCACAG
Source organism: Rhynchomys soricoides (assembly GCA_019843965.1). Classification (NCBI taxonomy): domain Eukaryota; kingdom Metazoa; phylum Chordata; class Mammalia; order Rodentia; family Muridae; genus Rhynchomys; species Rhynchomys soricoides. Next base: position 246,631 of record JADRCH010000114.1, read on the forward strand.
CATTAAGGACAGTGCTGTCATGGGAGGTGCCATATGGTCAGGAAGCTGAGTGAGAACCGGACCCAGAAAGACCAGCCACCATATTGTCTTCATCATGAGACTTGAGATAGAATGGAGGTGAGGCTAAGGGAGAAAAGGTTTTGAGAAGAGATGAAACCTGACAGGAAGTGAGGTGACCCAGGGAGACCGTGTCTGACAAAGGTTCTGCACAGATAGTTTGTGGAGAAGCACAGCTCTGTTCCAGTGTCATTTGAAGAAGTCAGCTCCTCTATAGGCCAGGAAGTCTGGATCCTTTGGCTTTCCTGGAGATTTAGCAGGCCACATAGTTTCTCTGTAGAAGTGGATCTGTGCCCTATATACCTAAGGCATTATTTGCTGGTTCTGCTGTGTTGCTGTTTTGCTCCTTTGTGTGCCCTGAGGTGAACTTATCCCACGGCTAGTAGAGTAGGTAGTAAGTAGAGGAATGTGCTGAGCCACCCAGATTGGGTCAAGAACCTTCCAAAGCACCATTACACCCATGCGAATATTCACAAGGACTTTGCCACAATTGGGTGTATACACAGCACACTGGTCCCAAGAGGGCTCTCAGAGGACCCAGTCAGGTTTCCGAGCCTTCCTCTGAGAATGCCCACAGTTCCTGTCTGTCAACTTGCACTGTTCTAGACCCATCTTCTTGTAAACATTCCACATTTTAAGAGGAACATGAAATGAGGAAAGATTGGTTTGCTGCATGGCTTTGCTGAATAGCCCAGGCTGGACTTAAATTTACAGTCTTGCTGGTGTGCTCAGGGGCTGAGATTATTGGATTGCAAGCACATGCGACCGATGCCCAGCTAAAATTGTTTAAAAGTTAATCTCTACTTAGATTATTACAGTGTTGCTCTTGAGGTCCATTACTGAGCTTTAGCTGTTCATGGGTGTGACCGGAGTGATTTATAACCTTTCTGAGTATAACTACAGATGCTTTCTCAGAGGTCAGTGGGCCCTCTGTCATTCAGTTTGGTGTTTTGTGTGCAATCTTACTCAATTATTACACTAATGTGGGCCACTGTTGCTTTGCTGCCCTCAAGAGAACGAAGGAATTGTATGTTCTAGTCACACTTACTAGGAGTAGCAGGGAGTGGGTGGGAGGGTGGCCCAGTGGTGCAGTACTATCTAATGTGCATGAGGGTGGGTTCCAGCCTCAGCACTGGAACATGCAGGAAGAAGTCACCTGTCAGGCCAGTACCAAGGCTTACTCTGTGCAGACAAGATTGTTTTCTTCTTTTCAGCTTTTTCCATGGGGCTCTATTCAGAATATTCACATGATAAAACATGATCTAGAGATGGGCAGATGGCTCAGTAGTTAAGAGCACACACTGCTCTGGCAGAGGACCTGCGTTTGGTACTCAGCACCCATATCAGGTAGGTCACAGCAGCCTGTAACTCCAGCTTCAGGGGATCCTGTGTTGCTGACCTCTGTGAGTGTAATCATGGCACACTCCCGCCTCCACACTGAAAGTAAAACAAATATTTAATAACAGATAAACCTGCGGCACCTGAGAAATCATGGAGGCTCAGTTTGTGTTTCCAGACTCAGGTTTTTCCTCGGTGGGTGACTTTTGGAAAGCCTCTCTCTGTGTGGGGTGCTTTTTGCTGATCCCAGGCAGCTGCTGGAAGAGTTCTCGTAGCCCTGCATCCTGGATTGGGCAGCCAGACTTGAACAAGACCCTTTGTGTCTAAGGAGTTGCTGATTGGAGTGTTACTGAATCAATTAGAAAATTACTTGCGGCTGAGATCCTTAGCCAAACTGGGGCTGCTCAAGAGCCTGACAAGCCATCTGAAGGCCATACACGGATAAATCTTTCTTGGCCGTGGCCCTCGTAAATCGCACCACAGTCTTTCTTGGGCCTGTTAATCACTTGAGCAAAGCAGGACTTCTTCTGCTCTGTCGGGCTGCCTTATGTCTGGCACAGGTTTCTAGCTTGTGTCTCCATTTGTCCCAGCGTTGGTGAGGAAGGCCGCTTCAGTTCTCTGTATAACAGCCTTGGTGTGGAATCACCCAGAAGCACTCTTGTGTCCTTTTCTTTGTTCCCACAGCAGCAGCAAGGAGATGTCCATCTTTATGAGAGGCAGCAGTGGGCTCAGAAAGTGCGTGCAGCCTATACTTAGGTCATCTCTTTAGGGCAGAATTGTAGCCTACAGACATGTTGAACAACTCTGTGTTGTAGGCCTTTCCAAATGGAATCCATTTAGGGGTCTTCACAGTCTCAGGTTGGGAGTTGCAGGTGAGGAGTAGCCTGGTAAGGTGCGAGTGATAAAGGTGATTTGGGTTAAATATCTGGGGTTGCGGTTTGGTGCAGTTTAACTTGGGGCAGACAGTTGGAATGACAGCCAGCAGCAGAGGTTCCAGCACTTAGTGTGACTCATTGCAGGGTACCAGCTGGGTGCTTGAGCTTGAAGGGGGATGGGAAGGGTGAAAAGATTGAAATTGTTATGAATCTCAACTAAGGTCAGGGCCAGCTTTGGAAAAGGCAATTGCAAAAATAATGGTTTTGGTGTATTTCTCTGGCTGTTCCACACCAGTTTCCTGTTGGGTATTCACGGTGTGGTCTTCCTCCCCCCAGAGCTCTGAAAGATGTTTAACTGAGACCTTTACCAGTTCTTGCCTGGAAAAGCCAGCATGCTTGTCTTGAGGCTGGAGTCTGAGGCAGCTGTTTGCTGGGCTCCTCGTTTAATTTGGATTCACGGGGTATTGGGAAGATAGACTGGGATTCTTGTCTTTCTGTTGTTTTTGTTTTGTTTTTTGTTGTTTGTTTGTTTTTAACCCTTTCTGGGGTCAAAGTTGCTTGTTTTAGGATCTCAGATCTAAGGTCACTGTTGGTCTAGAATTCATTATTTAGCCCAGGTTGGCCTCAAACTTGTGGTAGTCTTCCTGTTGGGATTATTGGCATGAGCCACCATGCCTTGCTAGATTGTGCCCATTTGTCCCCAGATGGTCTGGATGTCTGGTAGGTCTGTTTTTGCATATTCGGCTGTGGAGGCCTTGGATGCCTGAAAAGACTTGGGCGTGTGTGAGATCTGATGTGACTGCGGAGGCACCCTGGTGTTATGCTTTGAACTTTGAGTGTGGCAGGGGACTGAGAATGGGACTACAGGTGATGACTGTAAGCCAGCTTAGGTACGGCAGAGTGTGGAATCTCCAGCCATCCCTCTGTCCAGCCAGCTACTTGGCCTGCCCATGTTTACTTGGCCCTATCAAGTTCCAGTATTGGAAGTCCAAAATAAATAAGCCTAGCCCCTGGACGGAAGCAGGCTGGCTTTCCCCCTGTGGAAGCTCAAAGTACAACAGCTGTGTGGGTAGGCAGCACCAGGTGATCTTCTGTGTGGCAGGCTGTTGTAGTGAGGCTCCAGGAACTTCTAGTAGGACATGGGAGTCATCACCTCTTGTCTGTCTCTTTGACCTTCAAGTTCCTTTTTGAACTTTCTCCATGTGTTTCTGTTGACTTTCCCAGTCACTGCTTACCTACCCACCCTTTCCACATCTCTGTGGTTTTGACCCTGGAGTTGTTTTAGATTCTGTTTGGCTGTTTTCAGCTGGCAGGCAAGGGGCCAGAGTACCACCTGGTAAAGTTGACTTTTTTGTTGTGCTCTGGATGGCGCTTGGTCTCTGGCCTGTCCCTGGTGGTCTTGGTGAACTGTCAAGGTTGGTTGCACAGTGGTTGCTCCATCATTTTGAGTCATGTATTTTTGAAGTGGGAATAGTGCTGGGGAAGAGGGCAGTTGATGGGTAGGTGAGAGAGAGTTGTGAGATAGAGGTCTACATATTTCCAAAATTGCACTAACAAAGGACCATAAATGAGTGAAGACTGGAAGTCCAAGATCAAGGATCAGTAGGGCCCTTGATGCACTCCCGAAGGGTCTAGGGAGTCTGTTCCATGACTTTCTCTTCTGGTGTTGTTGGCAGTCTTTGGCATTCTTTGACCCATGTCACTCCAGTCTCTGCCTCTCATGACTTGACATTCTCCCTGTGTCTGTGTGCCCACATTTGCTCATTGGAATAGCGCCCATTCACATCCAATATGACCTCATTCTAGCTTGATTACACTTGCAAAGGACCTATCTATAGACAGGTTCACGTTCATAGATACCTGGATGTGGGGAGGCCTTGGACATGTTGTCTGTTTGTTGCTGGGTATGAAGAGGGGATGGGAACCCAAGCTAACTTTCCCAGAGGTCTGTAACCTCAGAGGAGTGTTTAAAATCTTGCCACAAGGGACATTAAAGTTCGTACTTGCCACGGTCACAGTCTGGTCTCAGCCAGCAATAGGAGTGAGATATCACCTGGCTTTTGGAGTGAGAAGTTATTTCTAGAGATTTTTAAAGAAAGCATAAAGGGAATGTTTGTGCATGTCCTGGGAGATGGCCTTTGAAACTAGGCAGGTTTGCCTTCCATCTTTGTTAATTTTGAGGCCTCCTGGCTTCTTTTTCTTCTTAAAGAAGGGTGATAGGGAAGGTACCGGGTTGCCTGGCTCTTCCCTATAGGAAAGGAGGATTCTGATGGTTTGCCAAGTATGCGCAGTCTGTTCCGGGCAGCCTTGGTAGCTGGTAACTTTTATTGGAAGGGCAAATACTGTGCAGTGTCAATATGGATGTGTTTTTGCTGTGGAAGAACACAAAGAGCCAGGTGTGTGTTAGTGTATAGTGGCTGGGGCCGGCCAGCTCTCTTCCCTCACGAAAGTTTCCCATTGCACAGAACCCTGATGAAACTTCTTAGAACCTTGCAAGCTGTGTGTCCCAGAAGAGCCCGCTCAGATGACAAGAGTGGAGTAGAGGCATTTGTAGCTTTTGAGTTGGTGAAACCAATGGAGTGTAAGTAGGAAATCTGAATTATACGTGTCCTCAAAACACTACAGCTGAGAACCACACCTCCCAAATGAAGTTTGCCACCATGTGCCTGTAAACTTGAGAGCACTGTCTGCAGGTGGCAGGTGCTTGGGCAGTGAGAAACCTTGTTCCCTATCTTGATTATTCATCATGTCTCTGCTCTTATAACCACACAAAATAGGAGAAGAAAATTAATTGGTATTGTCTACATGCTTTCCCTCCTTTACAAGACCATCCCTGCATTTGTGAGGAGGAGTCCACCCCAGTAGGCGTCACTGGCCAGAGCACATCTTTATGCTTGTGGTAAAGCAACTCCGGAAGGATCCAGAAGTCTCTTGAGCATACTTGACTCTCTGCCTTTTTGGGAGTGGCATCTGTCACATTTTAGACAGAAGTAGTGTTGCCTCAGGAGTAACAGATACAGTCCATTTGCAGACTTAGAGTTTGCTGCCCACCCCCATAGTCCATGTGGGTATGTGCTCTTTGTAAAAGAAGACAGGTGATAAAGTAACCACCGCACTTCAGGCCTTCACAGCCGGAAGTAGCTGTGCTCTTCATACCACGTCCTTCCATAGGGTCGAATCAGATGTGCTTCTGAGCCACTGTGCCTCTCCTCTGAACTTCCCCAGTTCCCAGGGGCCCAGTTTCCTGCCTCCATTCTTCCTTCTTTTCTAACCTTGGACTCTCTGGTGGGATAGCCCACTTTGCTGAACTGCCTGTCTAGAACTTTCCATGAGATCTTCCCAGATATTTCACTCCCTCTTAAAGCCAGAAGATATTGGTGATGAATGTGAGCAATATCTTTCCTTTGGAGTGAGGAGGTGAGGTGTGATCCCTGCTCGGAGCCCAGAGTCTGGGCTTTGTGTGGGAGGCATCTAGGTATGTGTGTCAAACCAGGAAGGTGGTGGGCTTCAGCTTCTAACTTCCGTGTATCCTTCTTTGCTCCCCTCCAAGCACTGCCCACTAACATGTACAAATAACAGAACACCCAGGGGTTTGGCTTGCAGACTCTCCCAAGCCCTTCCCTAGGGGGCCTCCCAGAGGCAGATCAACTCCCCAAACTACTAAACCTCCTGGCCTGCTGGCATGGCCTCCTGGAGGCTTTCAGTGGGACTAAAAAGAGAGGAACCCCCATAGTTGTGCAGTTGTAAAGATGAGGGTTACTTTGTCTGCTACACTCTTGAACTCTGCTGGTCACCTTCCTTACTGTGGCCCAACGAAGGAAAGGTTCTGCCATGAACCCCAGCTCCCACTTCAAAAAAAGGAAAAGGAAAAATCCACCATGACTTTTATAGACCAGCAAATGAAGGCTCAGAAAGGTAATATGACTGGCTAGAGCCAGGACTGGAACCCAAGCATGGGTGGCTTCAGAGTGTGTGGCAGAAGCCTAGTACGAGCAAAGACTGTGCTCTTGCTCAGGAAACAGTGACTACAGCCTTCCAAGTGTGGAGGGTTAGGACACTATTTCCTCCTCCAGGCTTGCACTTGCTCTGTGTCCTCCTCATGAAGAATCTGTCTCTTGAGGAGCCTACAAGCTGGTGGAGGAGAGCGCAGGTCTACCGCTCTGCAAAATGTGTGAAATCCTGAGCCGGCCGGGTTCTCTGAGTGTCCCGGCTGGCTCATTTGCTAGTCACGAAACATGATCCATACACTGTATTTTAGGATTCCCCATCTGTCTGGGTCGGAGAGGTTGCCCCCTGAGGGAGGATGGGGGAGCCCTCAACTCTCCTTGATGGGGTAAGGGTTTGTGGTTGGGGCCCTAGGCGTACTGGAAAGTGGGAGATACAGGTCATGTTTCCACATATATAAGATGTGTCAGGTCACTTTCCTTATGATGTCTGTGTGTCTGTCTGTCAGATAAACTGCCATGCAGGGTGTGGGGAAGGGAGTAGTCTTTTTCAAATAGGTTCAAGGCTGTTCAGGGACTGAGCAGTTAAGGTTTGAACAACCCTTGTCTAGGCTGTCTGGAGTTCTCTACTAGTTGTTGTGGGAGGGAGAGTGGCCTGGGAGCTGCAGAAACAGAGGCAGGGGCCCTTCTCAGGCCCACTCATAGGATGCTGTTTGCCCTGGTCCCCACCTGTCCCTCTGGCCTCTGCTGGTGGCAGAGAGAGAAGACGGGCCATTGATCCACCCATTCCTCTTGGGGAGGCCACAGCATACTCAAGGGTCTCTTTTTAAAAATGTATTAACCTGACTATAAGCAGGCCCCAGTTTAAAAATAAAGAAAAGTAAGAGGCTAAACAAGTGGAAGTGTGGGGGGCAGGGATAGAGATGTGAAGGACTCAGGAGGGCTCTTTTCTCGGGGGCCTTTAGGCTTCACACTGGATTCTAGGGCTCCTGTGGCCCTGTTTCCCTTCCCTGGGAGCCTGATTTTCGTTGGCTTAGTCTGTACAGTAGAATCTCTTCAAACCTTAACCCGAAGGGCCTCCCAGATACACTGGCAACTTTGCCATGAAAGCCTGCCTGTTAGCCCTGCTAGGGCACCTGGCCACCTTACTTGTCCCCCACTGTTTCTCAAGAGTCCTAGCTCCAGCCTGTACATGTAGTCCTCCACAGTGGGCTTATCCACCTCTCAGGTCTCACTGAGAACAGTTCTTTTGTCTGTCTGTCTGTCTGTCTGTCTGTTTCTTTGTTTGTTTGTTTGTTTGTTTGTTTTTCGAGACAGGGTTTCTCTGAGTAGCCCTGGCTGTCCTGGAACTCACTCTGAAGACCAGGCTGGCCTCGAACTCAGAAATTCGCCTGCCTCTGCCTCCCGAGTGCTGGGGTTAAAGGCGTGTGCCATCACTGCCCGGCTTGGGAACAGTTCCTAAGGAGCTGGCTTTCTTCTGGCTGGGTCATGCTTCCTTTTGGCCCTCATGGTTTCCAGGAAGGACTAGAGTGGAGGCTAAACTCAGGGAAGACCTGCCCCCCTGTCTTAGTTAGGGTTTTTGTTGCTGCAGTGAAACACTGTGACTTAGGCAGTTTGGGGAGGAGAGGGTGCATGTATTGACCTATACTTCCACAGCACTGTTCACCCACAAAGGAAGTCAGGGCAGGAACTAAAGCAGGGCAGCAACCTCAAGGAAGCTGATGGAGAGACTATGGAGTGGTGCTTGCAATGGCCTCTCATGGACTCCTCAGCTGCTTTCTTAGAGAACCCAGCACCACCAGCTTAGGGATGGCATCATCCACAGTGGGCTGGGCCCTCCCCCAACAATCACTAATAAAATGCTCTACAGCCAGATCTTACAGAGGTATTTTCTCAATTGAGGTTTTCTCCTTTCATATAACTCTAGCTTATGTCAAGTTGACATAAAACTAGCCAGCACACCTCTCCCCTGAGTCAGGACATCATTATGGCCTGCAGGGATGGTGGCCAGGTTCTACTCTTGGTGCATTGATGCCATTTGGGCAAAGCTGGAGGGAATGACACTGTAATTGTAATTCCCTGTGGATGGTGCTCCCCACCTCCCTTTTTTTGAGACAAGAGTCTCACTATGTAGCCCTGGCCGTTTTGGAACTTGTCGTGTAGACCAGACTCTCTTCAAACTCATAGGGATCTTCCTGCCTCTGCCACTTGAGTACTGGAATTGAAGGAGAGCACCCCCATGCCCAGTTCTGTGTTTCTTAAGGGTAGGCAAATGGTGAGGTTTCAGGTAGGCATTTGCCAGCAGGCCAGGTTTTGTATCTCCTACAGTAGCTGCTGCCTCACCTGAGTCTGCATCAGCTTGTTCCCTCTGGATGGAAAGACATGAAGTCCAGAGATTGGAAAGGACTTAGCCAAGAACCTAGTATCTTTATCCAGAGCTCCACTGTGGAAAGATGATCTGTCAGGTGGCAGGGGTGGGCATTTGCTCTTGGGGCTCAGGCTCTCTGTGTTGCCTCACAGGGCAGCCAAGAGACTCGGCTTGCTGCTTCAGAGGACCATGGCCAAAGCAGTAGCATCGGAGCTCAGCCTTTCTGATTCATAGCATGGTTCTGCCCCATCTCCCAGTAGGCTGGATAGTGTGACAGCTGCCATTTCTTGTGTGGACCATGGAGGGCACTCAGCCTCCAGTTAGTTAGAAGAGTCACAGGGACTGTATGAGCCTCCACTGGCCCCCCCTATCCCCTCATTCTGTATCTTTCCTCCCTGTCTCTGAAATCATGTTAGAACTTCCTCTTGTTCCCCCTTCCTCGTCCCTGCAAAGCCACTGGGGATTCTGGGAAGATACAGAGGGTGATGAAGCAGAACCTCCACCTTTCTGAGAGTGACATGCGGGTCATTTGTAGCAAAAAATAAAGCCTGTGCTTGTTTTCTCTTTGCAGCAGATGGGTTTTCTTTTTGGGCTTTGAAGGGGTCATTAGCCTCTCCTCTCCTTCACAGGTGTGAAGAGTCCCACTACTTTGGGGACTCAATGGGCTTGATGCTGCTCACTGGCCTTGAGCCTCAGGCCTCTGAGGAAACTTCTGTAGCCTCAGAAGTGGCTTTGGAAAGTGGGTGGGTATGTTTAAGATGGGACATAGACTCCAACTCCCTTTCCTTTTGCCAATATGAGCACAAAAGAGTGAGACCCCTTTACAAGACTACCTCGGTGCTGGCTCTTTTCTCTTTAATAGCTAGAATGCACAGAGGCAAGACAGAAGAAATTAGTTTGTTCAGTTAATTTTGTAAATAACTGACTGCGGAGACTTTTATGCCAAGTTATATGACAGGGATCTAAGCACTGATGAAAAGCAACATGGCCACGTTTCTTTCTTGTTTTGTTTTATTTTGTTTTTCCAAGACAGGGTTTCTCTGTGTAGCCCTAGCTGACCTGGAATTTGGTCTGTAGACAAGGCTGGCCTTGAACTCACAGAGATCCACCTGCCTCTGCCCCCCCAAGTGCTGGGATTAAAGGAGCATGCCGCCACCACCCAACTACCTGATATTTTTATAAGGTAGCTGTCTTCAGTTTCTGGTGTGGGGGATGTGTGTGCACGGGAGTGTGTTGAGGGAGAAGGAATAAATGCAATTTTGTACTGAGTTAGACTGGGCTAATACTTTACTTGCATTTATTTTCTGGGCTAAGCATTAGCATTGGTCTCTTTACCTATTTTCTAGTTGATGAAACTGGAGCCCCACCCCACCCCACCCCAAGATTACTAAACTTTCTTGGAGCCTCACAGCTAGACACGTTGATGTCCAAGCAGTAGATTTCACTCTTCAAGCTGTTGAAAGCCACCTGTCTGTCCTTGACTCTTTCTTTGGAGAATCTTCAGTATACTTTCCATTTAATATGTACAATATTAGCCTGAAGGCCAGAAGTCTTCCATTATCCCTGATTTCTTTAAAACAAAAACAGTCATACCAGATGGTGGCAAGTGAGTGATAGCTGATATCTGGAGAGGCTAGCGTGCTTTTAAAAGAATTGGGAAAAAAAAAAACCAAACCCAAAACCTTTGTGTGTATGAGGTGTGTGTGTGTGTGTGCCATGGCATTCATGTGAAAATTAGAGGAGAACCCGGGGCGCAGGCCCTTGCCTTCCATACTGTCTGAGACAGTTTCTTCTTCACTGCTGTGAAGCTAGGGTAGCTGGCCTGTGGGCTTCCAGGAATTCTGGTCTGCTTCTCTCTCTCATCAAGAGTGCTAGGACTTGAGATGTGTGGGTTCTATATAGATCCTTAGGTTAGTGGAGCAGATATATTACCCACTGAGCCATTTCTTCTGCTCCTGTGTGCTTTTTACCTTAATTTTAATAATAAGGTCTTGCTATGATACCAAGGCTGGTATCCTACCCCTGGCTCAAGCAATGCTTTTGCCTCAGTCATCCTTTTAGGTAGCTGGTACTCACAGATATGTATGTGCCACCCTATCTAGCTTCAACCATGCTGTGTTCATCCAGAGCCTATGGGAGAGAAAGTCCATGTATGCACGGTATTTGTTTGTTTTTGTTTGTTTGTTTTGTTTGAGAGAGGGTTTCTCTGTGTAGTCCTGGCTATCATGGAACTCACTTTGTGACTGGCCTTGAACTCCACAGAGTGCTGGGATTAAAGGTGTACACCACCGTGCCTGGCTACATGTGTGCACTCTAAATGGCAAGCGGCATACAGCAAAGGTGTGCAGAGAGGACGAGTGTGTCATTTGGACATTACGTACCATGTGGGGATTCCTCACACTGTTGTCATGATCTGATTTCAGGAACCTGTGAAAACGATGGCAGTTGTAATTTGGAATTCCCTATTGGCACACAGCAGCTGGTTTAGATGTAGGAGGCTAGGGCGTCCATGTGGGAACGAGCTGAGGCTTGTTAGGGGTGTCACTTTGTTTTGCCCTTTGTGTCACCAGGGAGAAGGGTGGGAGCAGAGAGCTACAAGAGCTATTTTTACATTGTTCACGTCATGTTCAGAATTACTAGATGTTTGTGGTGAGATCCCTGTTGGACCTCAGTCAGGGAGCGCGCTCCCTCGGCTGCCTGTACCCTCATGGAAACTTGAGCTCAACCCCTTGGGTATATATATGTGTTTTTCTGAAAGCAGAGGAGCCTAAAGTGACCGTGTAGTTCCTGGGGTCATTGGGAGTTGTCTTATTAGGGCTTATATTTCCCATGGTTCTTCAGTATGCTGGTGGGGATGAGATGTCACTGTGGGAGGCAGAGGCCGTGTACTCACCCACAGACTTATTTATTCAACAGATAATCTTTCAGTTTGAGACATACACCAGATGTGTGCATTTTCAGAGTGGAATAAAGTATTATCTCTCAACGATTTTATACAGTTGATCATGTACAAAGCCAGGCGCACGCGTGTATACACACACACACACACACACACACACACACACACACACACACACATATACATGCTGGGCTCTGAGGGAAGATCTGGCTGTCTGTAGGAGGGACAGGAAGCCATGGCAAGGCAGAAGAAGGGGCCCAGGCCACTCGGGGGTAGTCAGAGTCTGCTTCTCTTTCAGGAGGTGCTGAGTGGCAGGAACTGGCTTAAAGAATTGAGGGTAGGGGTTTCACGTGTACACAGTTGGGTTGTTGGCTACTAAGTATCACGTGTTCATACATGCGGTTGTGGATGATGTCATGGGAATTTAATTTTTACCAAAAGGGTACACTGAAAAGTTTGGGGGGGGGGTGTTATCTCATGCTTGTGATTCCAGCACTTGAAAGCCTGAGGCAGGAGGGAGGATTGCTGTGAGTTCTTTACTAGCCTTGGCTATATAGTTCAAAACCAGGCAAAGGTGTGGTGTGTTGCTCTGGTAGAACACTTGTCTAGCAAAGTGCCCCCTTTCAGTCCCCTGCGCTTGGTGATAAAGGAAAAGAAAGACAAGGATAAAGCCAAAGGAAGAGCTTTGTGCCAGTGCAACATTGAAGCCTCAGTGGCCAGAGCTGGGGGCAATTGTGGCCTTGGACCTTGAGTCCATTTTACTTCCTAGGCGGCCAGGTCAGAATGGATTGTTGAAGAGCAGGGGTCAAAGAAACCAGCCCCTCCCAAATCCTGGGTTCTAGTTCAATTTGTACAAGTGTGTGTGTGTGTGTGTGTGTGTGTGTGTGTGTGTGTGCAGGCGCATGTCGCTGGCACAGCATTATTTGCAGTGAGTATTCCAAATGTCAAGTTCCCCTTGACTTGAGCTGAGCAGATGAAACAAAATGGCAGGCAGATTAGAAGGGGCTTGAGAAGCCTTTTAGGATTTGAAAACCAGACTTTGTTGACTTTGAAAAGCTGCTGAACTGGCCCATCTGCACAGAGTCAAGGGCATGTGCTTGGCTCTGGGTTTGAGAGGCTACAGGCATCCTTGCACACATATCTTCCCACCCCCTACTCCCATGCGTGGGGGCCAGCCTGTCTCTGAGTTTCTCAAGGGTAGTGATAGGAGTAGCGGAGCTGGGCCTCCTAGAGCTTCAGGAGTTCAGGTAGATTTCTTAGGTGTGTGTGAATGGATGGGTGCGTGTCAGTGTACCTGCTGATGTGCCTTGGCCAAGGACCCCGTAGGTAAAAGGAAAGAAGGTGGCCTTACTGTGTCATAATCTGTAGACCGGGCCAAGAGCGGTGTGAAAGTTAAAAGCACAGAGACCATTTGTTCCCTTCGTCCTGTGGATGTGGTAATGAAGCTCAGAGAGGTGCACAGGTAGTGGCAACGTTGGGATCTGAGCCTGCCTCTTTGGCCTTCAGCTCATACTTGTCTCCTGCTCTCAGTCCTCTCTTCTTCATAGACTGAATTCTTCTGTTCTTCCTCTGCTTCCTCTTCCTGCCTTGATTTCCTAGAAGCCCCTCAGTGGGTCCTGCCTCATCCAGCCTAGAAGAAACAGGAAAAGCAGAGGATCTAAGCAAGAACTCAGCCACTCACTGCTTCTGTGATACCCCCTAGGGATAGTGTTCTTCTTAAGGGACACACACACAAACACTCCCCCCCCCCCCAAGGACAGACAGAAACATCTCATACCTTGTTAATGCTCCTCAAAAGAGTTCATGGAGTTGAATTTGGGGCTGTGGGAAGATGCTCCTTAGAAGGTGTGGCAATCCTCTGCCAGTAATGGTCAAGTTCTAGGACACATGATGAGGCTCAAGCCCTGAATTGTCTTGCCTTCAGCAGTAAGTGGACCACTGTTGGCTGGAGGCTAGAAGATTCCTTCTGCCCTTTCTTATTTGCACATTAAGCACAAGTACCTTCCCTGGAAGCACTTCTTCTCTAGAAGCATTGCTGAGAAGTAGGAATTCTGAAGATTCGCATTGGAGGATTGCTGTAGAGACCATGGGGTCGGGAACCTGGCAGCAGCCTGCTCACATTGGTGCGCTTCCAGAGCGAAGTGCTATCCCTCTTAATAGAACTCTCTAGCACAGAGCTGCCTCTTGTGTCCCAGTGTTGAACAAAGGGCAAAGCAAGCTGAGGCCCTCACCATGTGGCCATCATTGTCTTAGCCCTGGGAGCTGCTTCTGGAGCCCTGTCTAGGTCTCTGCTGAGCAGGTTGAGCCAGCTGATCAGCAGATAGATCATCCTGTCCTTATTCCAGGTTCAAAGCAACAGGATGCAATGTAAGAGGCGTAAAGTCCTGCGTAGGGTTAAAAAAAATAAGATACTGTTGTAGGGCAAGGAAGAGCGGTTTTAATAGTGAGCTTGAGAGAGTGATCAACTCCACCTGATAGCTGGCTTTGTGTGTCAACAGTTGGTCACCAGTGAAAACGTGACACAGGCTTGTTGTACAGTGACACATCTACTAGAACGATTGCCAGTAACTATTAGTAGGCAGGTGAGGGTTTGTTTAGCACTACTCAGGACAAAGCACAGGACCAGATGAACCTAGGCAGACCAAGAACTTGCACTGGCTGGAACAAGCAGAGGGTCGGGTACTGGTGAAGATTCTGAATGGAGAAATGCTGAAGGAAATGGCGGTGCTTAGCCCTGAGGCAGCTTTATTTGTGCCAGGCCCAATTCCAAACAGTTTTTATGTGATGACTCTGCTATTGCACCTAATTTTTTCAGGCAAAGGAAATTGAGGTATGGGGAGGCTAAGTTAAGCAATTTGTCCAAAATGAGACTGCTGTGTATAGCAGATCTGGGGTTCAAGACCTTGCAGCCTTAAAGAGGACGCAGCTGGCAGGCAGTAGAGCTCTGACTGCCCTCTTCTTCATGGTGGTGGCTGTTCTGTTTGGACTCAGGGAAGAGCCACAGTCTGACTGTAGATGTGATAGGAAGAAGCAGGGCCCAGACTCTTACCTCTGTGGACACCAGATGGCCATGGAGCATGGTCCCCGTGTGTGGCAGTGAACTCCCTGTTGCCAGGTGACTGCCCACAACCAGGCTTGCCCATGGAGGCGGGATATAAAGGTCTCCATGACCTACTGTGTAGCTGGCTGGCTCCCAGTGCTTTGTTGAAGACCAGACCTCCATTACCCGCAGCTGGTAGTATGTCCCCGGTGGTGGTCCCCATGGATCACTGCAGGGGAAGTGGCTGGCTGTCTACTGGGTCCAGCTTGGCCATATTAGGGAGCGCCGGCTGTCAGGCCCACAGAATGCTGACAATGGTGCCTGGGAACAATGCTGTGTAGGAGGCGTGTGTTTGCTCGCCTCCTGACCTGAGTAACAGTTTATTTTTCTCTTTTGGTCCCTAGTGAACACTCAGCCTGGCCTGAATGCATTTGATTCTCAGGAGCTAGAGCTTTGCTGTGGGACAGTGAATAGTTACCTGAGCTGGGTTCTTCTTCCTTGGCCAGGGTGGAGGGGGAAGGGGATGTTCTTGGAGCCCTTGTCAGGGAGCCCTAATTAATAGCCACCACCTCCTTACCTGTTAAGTGTGGAGGGGCAGGGAGGAGATGACATACCTCTCTGGTAAGCCTGGCTATAATTAGCCTCTGGTGACTCCTGTGGTGAGGGGCCTTTGAGGATTTCCTGTGCAGCCCAGTTGTCTTACAGATGAGAAATTGAGGCCCAGACTGGCAGTTTCACCTGGCCCAGGTGTCTTCTCCGGACATTGGTGGCAGTTGAGTCTAGAGCTGAAGTCTTGTGACCTCAGATCTCAGTCCTCTGTTGCACTGGTGTGTCTCATTGCTGCCAGGTGGATGAGAGCAACTATGACCGCTACTCGGGCTCTTATCCTGGTGTTCCCGCCACTCTCCATGGCAGCTGATAATCTGCTTATATCAGCTGCCATTTTCTTTGCTTTGTAAGAGCTGGGACCCAGGAAAGGATCACAGGGTCATGTCTCAGTTTCCCTGCTCAGGAGCTATGTGGTCTTGGGGGAAGCTGAATAACCATTCCGAGTCCTGGTTGGTTGTATAGGTGGAGGTGGGTAAGGTGATACTGATTCAACCCTCAGTAGCCTCCAGACCTGCAGCTCTATGACTGTAGCTTTCATGCAAGTGTGCAAGCCCTGACTCAAGGCTTGAGGCTCGGAGTGAGTGCCGGTACCATGGGAAAGCCCCAGATGGGAGATGCAGGGTATCCCACCATCCTTCACCGGGCCTTTGCCACCTCTTTATTTGCATTGGTGCTGTGGGCACAGGGGTGCTGTGGGCACAGGCGTTGTCCTTTCTTAGTTGGGGTTGCCTGTGGGTGTATGAGCAGTCACACTGCACCAGTGCATTGGCAAGGCCTTGGTAAGCCTGACAGCTGGGCACAGGCACGTACCACATCCCCTATGTCATTTGTCGATTTGATTCCATCCATCCTGCTCTTAGGCCTGAGACACCCTGCTTTCCATTAGATCACAGGTATGGGATGGAGGCAGCCACAGAGCAGACCAGGAGTCACTGGCTTCTCAGAGTCTCCATTGCACTGTCATTTTGATGTTTGCACGGTTGTCATTCTTTGTTTTTTTGCCTTGGCTGAGAAGTTACATCCTGTTTTATGTAACCTGAACCCAACTATCTGAGCATGAAGGGCGAGCTTTTTTCTCTATTTTCTTAATTAGAATATCCTAGGCTGGCCATAGCATCTGAAAGTGATTGGGCACCTGGTTTGGGTAGAATTCCTGTGTGCATACACACACTTTTACAATATAACATGTCTGTGTCCAGAAAATACTCTCGTGTCTTTTAAAAACTAATTTATTTTATACACATGGGTGTTTTGTCTGCATGTAAGTCTATATACCACGTGTGTGCCTGGTGTGTACAGAGGCCAGCAGAGGGTGTGTTAGGTCTTCTGGGACTGGAGTTACAGATGGCTGTGAGCTTCCATGTGGCTTGGAGAATCTGGGTCCAGAAAAGCAGCCAGTGTCTTCACCACTGAGCTTCTCTCCAGGGCTCCCTTGCCCCCATGTCTTTCTATATCAGGAATGTAGCTGTAGTCTATGTTGATGATGTTAACATGCAGATAGTATCAGGTTGGGACCTGGGCTTACACCACACACACATGGATAAATGTTGATCTAGAGTGAGGACATTTCCAAGGGTTTCATGTTCAAAGCACTTGCAGTGGTGGATGTTGGTGTGCTTTTCTTACGAGTTTAATACACCGTCCAACAGTGTGTCTTCAGTGGTTATAACCACACATTTCCTTGCTAATGCCAGGCCTTGCTCACATAGCATTGCAGGAACTCTGTCCTGTTCCCTTGGAGAGGTGATTTCTACTCCTACTCCCTGTGGGTGCCTGAAAGGGGCAGCTCCATTTTTAAGTGGTCTGTTCTGACCATCAGTTGGGTCCCTTCACAGCCTGACTTTGGTAAAGGTGCAAACCTCAGCCAAGAGGTTCTGGGTGGTTATGCCTTTGATTGTTAGGCTCTGCAAGGGTTTTTCCCCCACCCATAAGGTCGGAGATGATGATTGTACTGAGATTTGGGCTGTGTCAGCAGGTGATGCCTTTGTGGCTTCACCTTGTGGGGGGCGGACAGAGGTCCCTGAGAGTTTCTGTTTGGATCTTGTGGACAGTGACTGGATAGGAGTGAGGGACCAGACGGCTCATTTTTGCTCCTGTTTGGTCCGAGGGGTAGCCAGTTGACAGAGTCTTAGCATTTTTGACTCTGCTCAAAGAAGAATTTGTTAGAATAAAGGCAGGCAAAGGGAGGAGGGGTGGAGAGCATTAGAGGAGGGATGTGGGGTACAAGGTCATGCTCTGTGGGCACAATATTGGTCCTCTGTAAACTGTAGGCTACTCTTTCTTTAGGGGCTGATAGCACCTCCTTCTTGCTTTTGCCAGTACTAATGCCCTGTGTGGTCCTCCTCTGTAGGGATGGCAGTTACATTATTGATTTTTGGTCAGTGTGCTGAAGTTGCCAAGTGTGTATTGTACCAGGGTTATCTGGGATATTTGATTCTTTTATTAATTAGTTTCTAATTTTGATTTTTAGAATTTATTGTCTTAGGTTTTGTTTTTTGTTTTTGTTTTGTTTGTTTGAGGCAGAGTGTCTCTGTGTTGCCCAGGATGGCCATGACCTTGAGATCCTCCTGTATTAGGATGCTCTTGAGTAGCAGACTCACAGCCATGTGCCACTAAGCCTGTCCTGAGGTCTTTTAGGCTTTTCTCCAGCTGTAGCTGTGTTCCTCTGCCCTCTCCACCCCAACCCTTGCAACCTCACCTGGATTGGTAGAACGAGGATAGCCACCCAGAGCCACCCCTTCTTTCCCCTAGTTTGGGGTGGGGATATGGGGAAGTGTGTGTGTGTGTGTGTGTGTGTGTGTGTGTGCGCGCGCGCGCGCGCGCGCGCATGCCCCCACCATTGATATTGAGATCACTGTCTTACCTTGGTTCCTTGCTGCTAGGCAGAGTCTTGGGAAGTATGGAAGGTTCCTGCCAAGGATTGTGTATCTCAGGACAGTTGACTGAGTGCTAGACCTCTAAAGTAGGAAACTGCCTTTTTGGTATCCCTTGTTAGAGCGATCTCCTTGAGTCTTGTTTAACTCTCCTCTAGCCTGAGCCCCAGGTTGAGCCTAGGGGCCTGAGTAGAAGACCTTGACAATGGTCCATGTTGGGGTGAGTTCCAGCCTTCTGCTACATCCTAAAGCATAACACACTATTGATTGTGCAGGAGTCTAGGCTGTCACGTGCAGTAATCCTTGCTTCGAAGCAGGCATGCTCCTTGAAGGAAGAAAGGGAGTGGAGTGATTCTGTCACCGATCTAACACGCCTTTAAAAATGCACCTTGATTTAGGATTTCAGCTTTTTGCAGCATATTTTAAAATGTCAGAAAGATAAATATATAGCCTTCCCTAATGTGTCTGCTTTGAACAGCGCTTTTAAAAAGGGTGTCATTCATCCTCAGGGTCACAGGCTGTTAGTTCCCTCACCTCCTCCTTTGCTATGGGTGATCTGGCCACCTTTCCCTGGGCAGTATCTTCGGTAGGGAAGGGAGAACAGAGGCAGACTGCCTCCCTCTGAGTCCAGAAGACACGTATGTTTGCCTAGTTTGAGTCTGGTAAAGCTGTGCAGTTTCTGCAATGCATTTGGGGAGTCTGCTATTAGACTTCTAGAGCAGGCTCTGGCTTCTACTTGACTTCCATCTAGATAAATACTCTGCTCACTTGGAGTAAAAACCCTTTAGACAGACAATCAGAAGAACGTTGCTAACCCTGGCCCACCTGTCCTGTCACTGATTGATGGTACTGGTTGTCTGTGGCCTGTGATGGGAAAGAAGCTGGGGCCTGGGGTGAGGTGAGGCTGTATTGTTAAGAACTGAGGCCAGCACTCTACATGGCCTTTTTTGAGGTAAGCTAAGATCAGGTAGATGTTAGGCCTTGGTGAAAAAGCCACTGGAGGTTGAGCCAGTCTCTGCGTTGGTCCTGGAGGGTGAAATCCAGGCTTCTCACATGCTAGGCAAGTGTGCCACATCCCCGGCCCTTTTTAATGTTTTCATTTTGAGTCAAGCCTCGTTATCTAGGCCGGCCTTGAACTCCCTGTGCAGCCCAAGCAGGTCTTGAGCTCCCTTTCCCCCTGCCTAACCCCGAGTAACTTGGATCACAGGTCTGCAGCACCAGGCTTGGCTGTGGTGTCTTCCATCTTGTCATTGTATAGGATTTTTGTAAATATATCCTGGGAACCTAGCTGATAATTTTCTCCCAAAGGAATTAGAGGAACCTTTGGGGCTCTGTCAGGACTCAGTTCCACTGGCTGAGGAAAAAGTCTGGAAAGCTGAGCAGTGTCCTGCTTCAGGGCAAGCTGCAGGGGAGCTTCTGGTTTGAGGAAGTAGTAATCATGTGTGTTTGGCCTGAGCTCCCTCCACAGGTGAGGAAATGGAGGCCTGGAGAAGGCTGTGAGTTGGCCATGGTTGCACAGTAGTAGGTCAGCATGGATCTAGGAGTTTTCCCAGGACAACTCATTGTGTCTTTCTGCTTTATGTGGGCTGGGCGGCTGGGGGATGAGCTGGGGGTTGGGCAGGTAATACAAAGCTCTGATCTTAGCCAGTCAGAGTAGGTCTGGAATGGGTCACACTGGACCATTTGGTTCTTCTAATCTGTGCTCACTGTTCCCCAGTAGGGCCCAAGGTGGAACACCCTCTTCTGTGTCATCTACTTGGGCATGGGGTCAGGGAGAGCCCCCATGCTTCTTCCATTCCCTCCAGTCTCCCCTCCTCTTTCCCAACACCATTTTTGAGGATCATAACATTTACCACGAGCCTTATAATGAGAGACTTTTTCGTGTTTAAAAATAAATGCTGGCTTACAGGACTATATTTGGTATATGGAAGTCGTTTGCATGTAGTGTGCTTAAAGGACAGCAGCTTGGCTTGAGATGGAGAGGGAGCCCTGACTGGAGGGCCCAGCTGTGGATGGGGAAGGGGTTCGGAGGCTGCCTGCTTGGGGCGGTTGACTTGGAGCCTTCGGGCTTACTGGAGCCATGTTCTCTTCTTTAGAGACAATTGCAAAACAGGAAAACTAGTGCTTAAAAATTCATAGAAAATGTTTCTTATCACAATGTCATAATTGTTGTGACTCAGAACAGTAAAATTGCCGTTCCACTCTGCCTGTCTGTCCTCACGCGAGTCCCCACAGCAGCTGCAAAGTCTTCAGAAAGAGAGAAAAAGAAGAAAAAGGAAGAAGTCCAAGGCAAGGCCTTATTTATGTTAACGGCTACATTTGACTTGAAAATTCTGTCCCCAGAGCCTTGAGGTCAGCACATTCCGGGTGATTGATGGCTGTCAGGAGCAAGCCAGGTGGCAAATGGCAGTGGGGGAAGTGGACAGACGATGCTGTGGCTTTCAGGGGCTTAGCAGACCCCAAGCTTTGAAAGGAGCAGAGGAAAACAAAAGCAGATGGACCTCGGCTTTGGCCCCTTCCCTTTCTTTTTTCCCCTCACCCTCCCTTTTGTACTGAGCGTTAGGAAGTGAGGAGGGGTACTCATACCACCAGAGTCACCCGGAGCGGAGCATCCTTTAGGGCTCCACACTGTCATGAGGTCCTAAATGCACTGGGCCTGAGACACTAATCTCCAGTCCTTAGCACCCAAAGTCTTAGCCTGGAAATCAGGAGTCTTGGCTGTTTCCTCAGGTTGCCTGTCTCCAAGATATCTTGGATGCAAGCCCCTCCCCACCCCCACCCTATTTCTGAGCTCTGTGGGGCTCTTCCCCACGCTCTTGCTACCTTCTGGACTGAGTTACTCAGGATTATGTTTTCCAGCGGGCTTGTTGGCTAATCCTTGTGTGTTTTCTGTGGTGGAAACAAATGGTATCAGACTGACAGGCCTGTTTACAGACAGGGAGACATGGAAATGATGGAAGAGCTTTGAATTTAAAACATTAGCTAATGAAATTACAGATGAGGGCATCGGATGGAATACCCTGGTATTGCCGTGGAACAGGGCTTCCAGGAAGAGTACAGCCTAGTAGGGCGACAGGCAGGCTCACAGACCTCTGTGGGTCCCTTTCCAGTGCCTCTGTCTGAGTGGCAGGCAGTAAGAGCTCTGATACCTGCCTGGGCACCTGGCCTGGTTAAATAGATGCTCAAGGCTGGATCTGAAGGGCACAGCAGGGTGCTGTGACAGGGCTGGTGAATCTGGTATCTGCAGGGATCCAGGTTGGGCAGGAAAAGTAGGCTTGCCTGGCTGCAAGCAGGAAGGTGTTCCGGGTAGCTGCTGGGTGAGGCTAGAAGCTTTTTTCCCGGGGAATGGGCTGCAGTTCGTCATTTCCTCTGCCTCTGCCTCCCCCGCACTGTGGAGCACAGTTGTGTAGAGATGGGACTGGCTGTTCATTCATCCGCTAATTGTTTTGATAAGAGACTCTAATTATCCACTGTGATCATCAGATTACCCTGGCTCCAGGAGGGAGGCACTAGAGTTTGAGCTGCTGCCTTGCTGCCACCACCATCCCTGGTCCCTGCCAAAAGGATCCTTTTCCCAGTGCCCAGGCCACCATGCCCAGTAGTGACTGGAAAAGCATCCTAGGTTGTTGGTGGTAAGTTCTACTTGCTCCATCAACCCAAGAGCAGAGCCTGCTGGTGTCAGGCAGGGTTCTCCTTTTGATTATCTTTGTCTTACTGTGTTAAGTCCGCAAATGGTTCTAGGGATCTCACCCTGTGGAGAGGAGCATGGGGGAAACAGAGAAAACACAGCAGTGTCTAATGAATTGACGTCAGCATTTGAGACAGATTCGCATGCCTTTTTGAACTGGTTGATTTGATTAAGTTCTACATCTATGTTATTTTTTTTTTTTTCCCCATATGGAAGAGCAATAGGCAAAAAACAACCAGGAGGGCAGATTATAAATTAATCCAATAATTGGATCCCCAAGCAGAGATAATGGGAGCGAAGGCATCGTAATTGATCTGATACAGGTATTCACATGAGTGGGAGCTACAGCGTAAGGAGTGTCTCATCTTGGAAGGAGGGACTGTGACCAGACCAGATATGTTAGACCTCTGATACCTTGCCTTTGACAAGCCTTGGTGTGGTGAGTCTGACCTTTGCTGGTGGAGGATGTGTCTCTTCCCCTCCCCTCCTGTCTTCATCATTCAGGCAGTATCAGTGGAACTCAGAGAAGCTGCTGAGAGAAATGGGCTTCTGAACAGCCCTGTGGTTAATATGGATCTTAGAGGAAGCACAGCTCTCATCTGTGGGCTCTGACTGGGAGCAGTAGTGGTGGGCAGCAATGTGATGGAGGTGCCACAGGCACTGGACAGTCCATGCTGAAGTAGTCCTCGTGCTAGGACAAGGCCCACCCCTTCTGACTGCTCCATTCTCAGAAGACGGACATGTCACAGGGGATACCAGTTTCCTTTCAGTTCTTATTTCTTAAGTTTCTTAATTCTGAGCTTCATTCTCCCACCAAAGTACAAAGCCAGAGATCCAAAATTCAGTTCTTTTCTGTTCCAGGGCTCCTGCTGCTTCAGGATGTACTGCCCCCCTCCGGAGCCCAGCAGTTGTCTTCACCTTTGGGGTTTATCTAGCTGGGGAAGGTTGGCAACACATCAGGCCTAAGTAACCTGCCCTCCAGAAACCATCTCTTTTAGCAGACTTACTGACATCTTGGACCTACCTGCTTCTTAGGAGCCAGCATTCAAAACATTTCTGCAGAACACGTCGTAGCCCCATCAGGGCACTGCCATTAACCTGGTACTCCCACGACCTGGAGTAGCTCTGGCTGGCCTTGAATTCAACAGAGATCTACCTGCTTCTGCTTCTCTAGTGCTGGCATTAAAGGTGTGTCCCATCGTGTGCAGCCTACTAAATGATATTGTCGTAAAGGGGGTTTGCCCATGGCCTCAAAGGCTCAAAAGTCCATTTCCATTTCTGGGTTCTTTGACTTAAGCATTGCTGGGGCATTCAAGGCCAACAGACTTGAATCTTGGTCACTAACTCGGGGTCCCAGACTACACCCCTGGTTCCTGCCTTCTGCATTTGTACAGTGAGATTTATTCAAATACATTCCCTAAGAATTCTTGGATTAAATGAAATGATTTTGTAAAATGATCAGGGTAATCTGGTCATGCTGGCTATCCATAGATGGCATTTCATTTGTCTTATTTAAAGAGGTCACACGAATCTAAGTGTTATTCCACACTAAACACTAAGCTAAGGGGCTGGGGAGACCTTCATTTTGCTGGTTCTCTGCCTTTCTCCAAACCCCAACAGTCTTTTCAGCCTCACTTTTAAGGGGGTAGAAGCTGAGTCACCTGTTAAGAGTCTGACAACAGTGTATGCTTTTAATCTCAGCACTCAGTAGGTGAGGACAGGCAGATCTCTGTGAGTTCCAGGCCAGCCTGGGTTAGATGTTTCCAAAGCTGGACAAGAGAACAAGTCTGACAGCCTGTGTAGGTTTAAAAAAAAAAACAAAACAAGCAAACAAACAAAAAAACCAAAAAAAAACAAACCACCACCTCTGGACACCAGGGCCAGTTCTTCCCACCTTTGGTTGGGGAAATTTAGCTGTTTTGAGAATCCAGACCAACTTCCAAGCCAAGCACTTCCCTCCCTGCCCTTTGCTTGCCTGGAGGCAGAGAGCATGGGAGCTGGGACAGGAATGGCACTGCCTGCCTGTTGGGACAGGGTCTAGCTAGCAGGCCAGGGCAGAGGCTCTCGGTAGCAGGCTGCAGCAGAAGCAGGAACACCACCTTCTAGGGAAGATAGGGAGCCTCCTTCCAGAAGCAGGACTCTGGCATCTTGTCTAGCTAGAGAAACTGGTTTCTAAGCTCCTAGGCCAAGAGAGGCCAGGAACTGAAGCTTGGCTCTGCCTGTTTGCTGAGCTGCTGACTTTCTCCCTTTCAGTAAAGCCACCTATTATCTGTGTATCTCTTGGTCTTTTACAAAGCTAATTAAACCCTCCAGGTACAATTTTAGGGCCTAGAACTTTTATTTTTTTACTTTCCCATTCATTGTACTTTGTGGTGTGCTGGAAGTTTAATTGGCATGCTTAGGGCTGATCACTGAGTCCTTGAGCTGGGAAGGAGAATGGAGGAGCCTCTTCTGTTCACCTAAGATGGTCCTAGTATGCTTGCCTTTTCTCTTTTTTTTTTTGTACTGGAAGTATCTCTTGAAACTCCTAGATTGGGGAGTCAGTGAAGGTGGCATAATTATTTGTGAGTATTGTTCCAGAAGGCAAGGATCGTGGCTTTTTCTTTTACTCCCCTCTCTCAGAGAACTAGCAGAGCAGAGGGTCTTCCTAGTCAGGTTAGTATGGGCTGTACCCTCACATGGCAAGTAGGATGCCTCAGAGAGCCTGTGTGTCCTCCTTA
Source organism: Rhynchomys soricoides (assembly GCA_019843965.1). NCBI lineage: Eukaryota > Metazoa > Chordata > Mammalia > Rodentia > Muridae > Rhynchomys > Rhynchomys soricoides. The sequence continues at coordinate 271,042 of JADRCH010000114.1, forward strand.
CGTAAGACTTCATGAATGTTGCTTATACCAGTGACCTCATGGTGTCTGCTTTATGTCAGGTGCTATGTTGGTTTTTGGATGCTGCTCGTCATACTAGCTGCCTTGACCCTTGGGGCAGAAGTGGATTGTTGGTTTTTCTTGAGCTTTGGTTGGCTCAGGGTCAGGGACAGTTGCAGGCCTCTGAAGACCAGATAATGTTCCTTCCACTCTTTGCAGGCACTTGTCTGTGGTGTATACCCTTTGTTTCCATGTGACCTGGCAGGCAAAGCCTTGTGGAATTTGGTGTCACCTTTGGTGTTTGTGCCAAGTGTACATACTGTTAGGTGGTGGTTACAGGAGGAATAAACTGTCTTGAGGCTCCTGTGTGGGCTTTCTGGTGCCTCCGGAACAGCTGAGTGGTGTGCATAGAAGAGTGATGAGTCTTTTGTTCTGGAAGTTTCTGCTGGCCTCGGCTTCACCTCTTAGCTTTCCCATGCCATAAAACTTGACAGCAGGGCTGTGGTGGGCCTTGGTTACCCTCAGATCAGTGGGGTCCTGTAGTCCTTCTCTGCTCTGTTCACTGCCACAAACTGTGCTGCTCTTTCCTGCATAGTCGGCCTGGCGCATCCACAGGCAGACAAGAGGACTGGCAGAGACTGGAAACCAAGCCAGAATCTCCTTGTTCAGTGCTTGAAGTCAGAGCCTGGGTCCTGTCCCCATGTTCATTGCATGCTAAGACCTACTTATTTTCCAGCTTGAATTGGAATTGGCAGGGTGGAGTGTTCTGTGTTCTATTTTTTCTAACCCCTTCTCAGCCTACTTCCTACTTTACTTCTGCATGCCAGTAGTGCATAAAACATGGCCTTCCTTGTCCAGCTGCCTTTCCTGATTGGCTAAGACGTCTCTGCCACTCCCCACTGCAGAGGACTCATTATCCATTTGACTCTGATGAACCAACCTCAGCTCTGTGTTCCTCACCCTGCCCTAAGTTCTCAACAGCACCTATAAGGTATCCAAGACGAGGGAGCAACACTACTGTGCTTGAAGGGCTTTCCTTCTGCACGTTACCTTGCACACACGCTCTTGCCATGCGTATAGTCACCCCAGGCTAAACACCCCATCCCTCTGTTCTCCACTGGAGGTAACTGAAATCCATACAGGTGAAGGATTCCTGGACTTTGACCTCAGACCCACACTGCTGTTGGTGCAGGTTCATCTGGGTGAGACTCGTGGGCTACTCCTGCAATACAGAGAGCTTTCGCGGTTACCATGGTATGGGGCAAGGAGCCTAGGGCAGGCCAAGCAAGGGGAGTACACATAGCTTCTTGGATTGCTCCACTGTTTTAAGATTTATTTATTTTATGTATATGAGCATGCTCTCTGCATGCACACTAGAAGAGGGCATTGGATTCCCATTACTATGGTTATGAACCACCATGTGGGAATTGAACTCAGGTCCTCTGGAAGAGTGGTCAGTGCTTTTAACCACTGAATTATCTTTCCAGCCCCATCGATGGTCCCACTTTTATCCCTAGTTTTCTTATGTAGAAGCTGGGATCACTGCTGCCGGAGTTGCCTTCTAAAAGAGATCCGGCTGCTGCACCGTATCTGGCATCTTGAGAAACCCCCTCTTCTGTAGGGTGGAGCCCTCTATGCCCCTTCCTGGAGCCTCTAAGGTCCTGTGGTCAGCATCTTTGCCCAGCCACCCCTGTCTCTCCAGCATGAACAGACGGTCTCCTTGGAGTTCACTCAATACGTTACTGTGCCTTTGCATAGGAGCTTCCTTCTGCCTGGTGTAACCTTTGCTCCTTCTTGAGTACTGGTTTCTCTTTATAGCTGGCTACCAGGGCATTTCCCTGGCAGATACTTCCTGCCTCCTCAAACAGAATAAACTGCTCACTCTTGTGTTCCCGTTCATCCCTTTCAGAGTCACTGGTTGAATGCTTACTGTCTGCCAGCCACCATGCTGACCCATGGAGGTTTCCCAGACAGCCTCCTGAGCTTGTTTCTGTGGACTCTTGATTTGGTAGTCTCCTCTCTCCTTACTGCCCCTGTTTCCTTGAAGTCAGAGCCTTCTCTGTGTCTACTGTAGGAGAACCACTATCAGCTTCCCAAGTGACTACCACTTGTCAGGTCCTGGTGTTAACTTACAGCCTGTAAGTCATTCCTCTCTTTGGTTTCTTTGAAGCTAGTTCTCCCTGCTCCCTGGTCTTTTTTGACCTACAAGTGCTGATATTTCTCATCTCAGAGACTGACTTTTCTTTCATCTGACTTAGTCCCCTCCACTTGAAAACACTAGCATTTTGTCAGACCTTCCCCACTCGACTGGAAGCCCCTGAAGGGCAGGGACAACCCAATTCACCTCTAAAGTTTGTCTCCTACCCCCGGGTATGAAACCACTGGCTGCCACGAAAGCAGTATGCAGAGTCCTGTTGCTGCATTGTGGAAGCCAGAGTCCTTCTCTTCTCCTGTCTAGACCCGGAAGGCTCTCTAGATAAGAGTTTGAGACCAGTATCTTTAGCATTGGTCCCTAGAATTCCACCCTGGCCACCTGCCTCCTTCAAAGAGAAGAGGCCAACAAAAGAACAATAAAAATGCCTTGTCTTAGCTGGTTTCCTCTTACTTTTTTTTTTTACAACCCAATAAATTGGTGCCAAAACTGCTTCTGGCCATTTTCCTGGGGGTAGTCATTGTTTTCTTGGAAACTGGTGCCAGCCTAGAGGGTTGATCATTAACAGATTAGGGGTTGGGGAGAGCTTAAAATACAGGTAGTAGACCTGAGGGTGCACCCCAAGTGGGCTGTGTCAGGAGCCTCTTTCCGGTAGGTCCTGCATCTTGCATCTTCCGCAAGTTTTATTCAAGAGAGGAATTTACCTGGTCCTAGCTCTGTTCCCCTCCACTTAACAAAAGCAAATGCGCATAGTCTCTGTGTGCCATCAGTGTCAGGTGAAAAGGAACCCAGGGGAGCAGTAGGTGCTGTTTGTAGTCCTGTTCTTCCTGGGTGATGGTGGGGGTGGGGGTGCAGGGGTGACCTACTGGACATGAACCCTGGATCTGAGAGGTAGGCCCATCACTTAGAAGGGGGTGAGAATGGAACCTTGGAGCCCCACTTCTTCACCTGCCAGTTTAGGGTGAGGAAACAGCCCTTACTTCTCTGGGTTGTCACAGGGAATGGAACAAAGGCACCTTCTTGCTGCCTGTTTGCTTGCTTCCTGGCCCTTCCCCTGCTGGGAGTGCTTTGCAGGAGTTGAGGTGGTGTTTCTAGGGTTCAACTGGCTCATATATAGACTAAGAACACTTAACTGTTGAGGGGCAGAATGGATGATGGGGTCACTGTGCCTAGTATGCTGTCCTCCCCATCTCTCTGTCAGTATAGTTGAAGGGATTCTGTGTGTGCTGTTAGCAGCAGTATATCAGGCAGCACGTGGTGGCCTGAGAGATGTCGTCGCCACCTCCAGCCTGGCAGGAAGGCTGTGATGGCCCCTCGTCTGGCAGTCCTGCTCTGTCTGCACTTCTGTGCTTCTTGCTATGCGTCCTCCCTTGGATGGCAGAGCGTCCTCCCTTGGATGGCAGAGCGGCTTGGAAAGCTCCCTCTCCCCAGCCCCCCTGGGGTGTGAAGATGAACTGGTGTGACTATAGCTTGGTGTTTTGGTGTCTGCGAGAAAAAGCAGAATTGGCTCAAGCTGCTTTCTCAGTTAAGGGGATTTAAGAAGGAGAAAAAAATTAATCCTACCCTGGTGATCAATCTGACACCTTCCCTTTGAGCCCCAGATGGCTCGTTGGGGTAGAAAGTTGGCCACGGCTGCTGTAAGGGAACTAACTGAATGGTGTGTCTCTGTACATTGGAAATTGTGGCTCTCAGTTAGGTGCACACAATTGTGCGTGGTGTGTGTGTGTGTGTGTGTGTGTGCGCGCGCGTGTGTGTTCTCATGTGGTGTGAGTGTGTAGGTGCATTGTGTGTATGGCATATTCCCAGAGGTTTCCCACTGGTAAATGTAATTCTTGGAGGTGACAGGTAACCTTCCTTGATTCATGTTCATGAGCCTTGGTTTGTGCCTCTCACCCAGTTCTTCACCTTCTGGAGGGGTCTGAGCTAGGTAGGTGGTTTGGAAGATGGAGACAGAAGCATAGCTGTCCCCCTTACAGACAAGGTCAGAGAAGCTCAGGAAGTAGAAGCTAACCTTCACCCTGTTCTAACTCTGTCATAGCCACTAGCTGACAGACCTGTCCAGGTCTACACTGGCTGTGGTCTGCTGCCTTTTCTTTGGGTAACCGTGCTTCCAGCTATCCATAATTATGTTTAATGGCTACATAAGGTTTTATTGAAGCATTTTCCTTATTGTCTAGTTCTTCCTGCCCTTCCCTACCATCCTACACAATACACAACACTGCAGTGAACCCTTTGCAGTTCACTTTCCATGGTTTCCTTGGGATAAATTTCCAGAAGTGAAGTTACTGGATGAGGAACGATGGGTTCATTTCAAGAAGTAAGTTTTCAGCAGGTTATCTTGAGTTATGCGGGCACAAGCAGTACATACAGGACTTGCCCCAACTAGCTATACTTTTACTTGGTTTTTAATTTTTTTTTTCATTTTTAGAAGTTTTCGCTCTAGATGAACAAATCATAGATAGCTTGTTGATATAGTGTTGTGTCTCAAACTCACCTACTTGACACACTAACCTCCCAGCATGGAGCCACCTTGTGCTACACTTGGCACAGGTGATGTGCAGTAAGCTTTCTGTTACCCCATATTCCAAGGAGTAAGAAGGGGGGTCACAGGTAGACTACATGTGACCTTGATCCATTGTGCTTTCTCTCAGAGATGGCCGAAGGACGTTGTGGCCCACAGAGCCCGAGTACTGAGGAATGAGTACCCCAGAGCTGGCTTTGTGCACCACGGCTCTAGTAGAAACCCTGATGCATCACTTTGTTCAGGAGTATTTATGGGGCCTCTTGGGCACCAGGCTCAGTGGGGACTGGGAGATGGATAGGAGCCAGCAGTCACTCCAGGCAGACAGAATCACACACAGGGAATTTCTATATGACGTGACAGATGGCTGGATAGGGTGCCATGGATGATCAGGGCCAGAGTGACAAGCTCTGCCTTTCTTTTGTTCTTGAGATTTTAAATTCCCTTCCCCCATTTCTGCTTATTAAGGGAGGTTAGGCTCCTATTCCCTTCTTGGCCAGCACATAGGTAAATTTTGACTGCGTGGGCTTTACATACCAGATTGGGCAGCTTCCTCTATCCTGGTGTGAGAACCAACTCTACAGATTTCTGAAACACCTTTTGACAAAGTAATTTTAAAGCAGAACCTAAAGGAGTTTAAGTTCAGTATTATTGTCTTGGCAATTGTAACTTTTCACCGAGCTACTCCTGTGCCTGAGCATTTATCTCCATGTGTCAGGTGAGGGCCCAGCTTGATGCCCATGTCTCTCCACATCACAGTGTGTGATCTAGAAGGGCCTTCTCCTTATGGACCTGAGAGCTCAGTGAAGTGGGAGACCTCCTTTCTGATTGTCTTTGGTGTTTGTCCTCAGAATTTTTCATTTTACTCTCTCTTCTACCCCTGCCAAGTAATTCTCTGCCTGGAGAGTAGGTCGGGAGCTGGCAAGGAGGAGCCTCAGGTTCATGAGAGAGCTGGCTACTGGTCCAGCTCAGTTCCTTGTTGCCCATCTGACTTGGCTCCCTCAGCCTCCCATCTCAGCCACTTGGTTGCCTCCTAGATCTAAAAGTAAAACCCCTTCCACTCCCTGCTCTGGAGTTTCGGGAAGCTTAGCTCTCTGAACCTAAGCAGCATCCACTCCAGACAGAGGTAGGTCCGCAGGGCAGAGGTGATACTTGCAGAGGGAGGGATGCCTAACTAAGACTTCACACTTTACACTTTACATGCAAGACCTTGGACATTGACTCTAGGGTACAGGCATACAGTTGATTACTGTGTGTCCCTTGCTCTGGGTCCTAGCTGAGGAACAGGAAGGCCAGAGGCAGAAGAGCAGGCAGGACCCTCAGACTTTTAGAGGAAGATCCTAGGGCTGTGCTCCCAGCTGCCTCCCATTGTCCTAGAGCCATAAGCTACACCCCCCCCCCCCCTCCTCTGGAGAATAAACTATCAGCAGGATTGATTACCGTGCAGGTCCCTAGACAGCTGTCTCTGGCCTGCATCTGGAGCTGATTTCTGTGGCTTGTAGACCCATTGTCTTGGATGGCTCATTTCCACAAATCAGAGTTGGCTCCACTGCCCTAACCCTAGTGTGACCCCTGATGCATGTTTGTTCGTCCAGTGAACACTTCCTGCTTGAGGAGGGGAGAAAGGCTGAAGTGCACATGAGTAGCTCAAGAGCCACCTCCCTGCTCTGATGCAGACAGGATGTTCCTTCCCATCCCAGCCCCTCCCTGGCCTCCCACCTAGGCCTGCCTTTCTGAAGTAGATTCAACGAGGATGCATATTTTCAGGAAGTTGGATCCATCACCTGGCACCAGAAGGGAGACTCCTAGCCTAGTGGCTGCCATAAAGTGCTATGTTCTAAGGCTTTGTGCCACCTACAACAAGGTGGCAGCAGCCTATTGTCGAAAGATTCTAGCACAGGCAACCGTGTTGATCAATGGTCAGTGAGGGCTTCATTCCACATGGAGGGAATCACTATGCAGGGGTTATGGGGGACTGGACACATGCTCCATGTTACTCCCTCACAGCCCCTGCTCTGGGCTGGGGGATTTCAGTGACCTTAAGTTTGTCCCTTCTTGTCACAGTTTTTTGTTTGTTTGTTTGGCTGGCTGGTTGGGTCGGTAAGATACAAAGCTCTCAGGATCCACCTGTTCCACTCCCCCGTGCTGGAGTAAGAGACCCAGGTGGCCATGCCCAGCTTTCTGTCTATGCCTTCATGCTTACACATCAGGTGCTCTTAAAGCTTTACAGTAACTTAGTTCGTTCTCCACCTGAAGACCTTAGAACTTGACTGCCATGTGGGGTGCAGAAGGCTTGTTCCTCAGTGCCTTTGTGGCTGAGTGGCTTTGCTCTTTGCCTCTCTCCCCAATAGTGATGGGAGGTTAGAAGCCGGGATGGCTCAGCCCTGCGGCTTGCTGACTCACTTCTGATTAGGGACCTGTGTGGCTGGCGTCTTCCTGCCATTGTTTCCCAAGCTCTTTACAAGCTCCTCTGTCTTTATGAGCCCCACAACAGGTCCTGCGAGTTAGGGGTCCAGAGAGCACACCAGCATCCAGGTTCTTCAGGAGCTGTCTCTGGCATTGTGGGCTCATCCTCTCTTGCTTTTGTTCAGGAAAAGAGAGCCCTTTCTGTGGGTACTTTGAGTTACCATGTGTAGCATGTAGCCTGGTCTTATCGCTCAGACTTTGGAGCTTAGAGGCAGCCCACGATCAGACCCTTCACTTTGCTGCCCCCTTCTGGGACGACCAGCTCCCTACTCATGGACTGCCTTTGCCTGATCTTCCTCACCCCAGGAAGTGGTATGTTCAGCTATGGACTTCTTATTGCTTGAGAGCCCCAGAGAAATGACAGTAGGGATATATGCCTTCTGCATACGCATACTCCCTCCAAGAGTGAGGACACATACTTCTTGTAGGTGCCATCACCCCCACCCTCAAATCCAGATCCAAGAGCAGGCAGGCTTATTGTACCTATCCACACAAACCTTTGTTCTTGGTGAGACCCATAAGTTGGCCTCTTACAGCAGGGTGGGTCATGGGCTTGTCATGTGGTTAGGACACCACCTACAGTTGTTTAGTAGCCCAGCAGCAAAAACACAGGAGCCTATAAAATAGTGAGGGAAGGAGGAGGGGGGAGGGGAGTGGAAAGGCAGAGCCAGAACTGCAGACCTTCAGACTCACCCCTTTGTGAACCTTACCCAGCAGACCTGCTTCCCACCCGGCTTCTTCTCTCCCTGTGGTCTGGACCCACCCTGCCTTGTAGATTGCATCAGGGAGCCACTTACCCCCATTAAAACTGGGAGGGCCAGGGAGGGAGGAAATGGGCTAGGGTGTGCTGGGAATGTTTTAGCTAATGCAGGGAGTGCTTTTTAAAAGGCAGGTAGAATTTTTTCTTTATAGATCAATTAAAAACCCTTCTTAAAATTAGCCTCTGGGAAGGTGTGTCTGTGGGCTCCTGTTTTCTTATGTCCTACACTCTGCACATCCTCCCTGACAGAAACCCTTAAGAAATTTCTTTCAGAGGTGACCAGTGTTTTTAAATGCCAGGTAGTGACCAAGGAAGGGGGAGCTTGGACTAGGGTTAAAGTCCTATCCTAGGAGGGTGTGTAGACTTAGCTGTGACTCCTCAGGGCCATACAGCTGGCTGGCAGCAGCAGGCACGAAGAGGGACATCTCATCAGAGCCAGGCAGATGGTGTTCACCTGCTTGGGACACACTCCCTGGGCCAGGGCCCTTGGAGTTGCTGAGATAATAACAGACAGCTGCCAGCCCTGGACCTAGATCTGCGGCCATTCAAAGGCGCAGAAGTGTGCAGGGAGAAGGAGCCTGCCCAGGGCCTCCCCACCCGCCAAGCCCTGCTTTTGTTTTGAGAGTTGTGAGCCCCTCCTTTCCCGAACCAACATCCGAGCAACAAGAGCGCTTTAATGGAGGACAGTTCTGTTTTGTCAAGTGTGACCCGGCCTTTCCTTTGTCTTGCCTCCCTTCTTTGTGCGTGTCTGCAATGGGTTTTGTTCCAAGGGGCAAAGGAGCTGGACATGGATTTGGTGTGTTCCTGGGGTTTTTCTTTCTCTTTTCTTTTTTGGCAGCAGCTAAAGCTTTTGGTTATTTCTGAGTACAGGACAGTTGGGGAGTTGGGGATTCAAGACCACTCCGGTGCCTTTGAGTTACTGTGTGGTGTCAGCAACAGCGAGCTGCAGAGAAGCCAACTTTCTGACCGCCTGGAGATCTCTCAGCTCATTGTATATGTTCGTAAAGGACAAAAAAATTTCTCATGGCCTCAAGTCCTAATAGGGGCATTTGCCCAAATATCCTCAGAAGGCAAGACTAGCTGTTTTAGCCAGCACTCTGCCCTCTAGCTGTGCTCAGGAGGAACTGGTATTGCCTAGTTACCATGTTTTTTCCTCCTCCACTGCCAAATAGGTTATCTGGACCTAGCTCTGTTCAGTGTGGGCACTGTGATCAGTGCTATTGAGGGTTGGTGGGGGGCAAAATTGGATGTTACTTCCCCTAGGGCAGGGCTCAGGCATGACTGCTTCAGGCTAAGACTCCTGGCAGCTCAGTAGAGGAGTGGTGTTAATGAGATTACAGACTCAGCTTGATAGTCTTAAATGCCCTGCCAGAGTGCTCTGATTGCGTACCTGTGCTGGCACCTCCGACAGTCGTCCTCCGTTGAGTCACAGGAGCTGTGTTCTGTGTGCCCCTTAGGGCTTGCCAGAAGAGCATTATAATTTAGTTGTGGTGATGGCTCAGTCCAGCATTTCATCTCTCTCTCTCTCTCTCTCTCTCTAATTATCCTAAGCTAGTGATATTTGTCTTATATGAACCTCCAGACAGAAATTGTCTTTTATTACACGTTTTTAAAGACTAGGGTTTTTTTCTTTTAAAAGATTTATTTATTTTTATGTGCATTGGTGTTCTTTGCTTCCATGGCTGTGTGAGAGTTGCCAAATCCTCAGGAACTAGAGCTTCAGACAACTCTGAGATACCATGTGGGTGCTGGGAATTGAACTTGGGTTCTCTGGAAGAACAGCCAATGCTCTTAACCACCTAGCCATCTCTCCAGCCCCAAAGAGTAGTCTTAAATGAGTATCTCTCAGGTGAGCTCTCTAGGGCCACATAGTAAGACCACACCACAATGTTTCCAGAACTGTCCTTAAACTAGTCTCTGACTCGCCAGAAACCAGAACCTCTTCTACTCTTCTTTTTACTTTAATTATTGATGAACATCTCTGGTGAGACTTTTGGCTATTTTTGGATAGAGCTGAGCTTGAAGGTGTCATCCAGTGTATTTTTACAAATACAGGGAGAAGCAGACAGATACACACACACACACACACACACACACACACACACACCATGTGTGCAAGCCTGTATGAAGCATGATCTGATGACAGCCAGTAGGCCTAGGCTTCAGCTGGGGAGCAGCCGGGCTGCTGTTTGGTCTTTGATTTTTGGAACCCCGGGGTTGAAGGTAAGGGCAGAAAGCATAGTTGGCAATGCCACAGAATACCAGCAGCGGTCCTTGACAGATGTCAGGGTCCTGGCCTTACCTCCCACCATAGCTTGCCTCCCCACTCATCTCTGGTGACCTAGGTAAGAGTAAAGATGGCTCTGATGTGTTTCTGTTTGTTTTCTTTTGTTTTGTTCTGTTTTTAAACTTCTCTTTGTCGGGCTGGTTTCAAGTAATTTAACACTTGCCAATTATGAACCTGGTGTCCTGACCTGAAATGCTCTACCTGTCTGGACTTGACGCTTTCCAGTTCCAGAGGTGGATGTATGCTCTTTGACACCAGCCCAGAGCTTATCAGATCCAAAGTGTGTGTTCTCACATTGCTTCCATTCTTACTCAGGCGGTGTGTTGTAAGCACAACTTGCTTCTATGGGAACTAGGGAGACGGGTGGATGGCTCGAGGAAAATATGAAGTGAACCAGGCTGTGGCCAGTCTGGCTAGAAGGATGCCAGCGGGTAGTGATAGGTAGCAGGGTACTCTGTCAATAAAGGTATGTTTGGGAAAGGTTGCTGAGGAGCACATGTCATATTCCACTGAGACATGGGTCAGCATGTTCACACATAGGAAGGATGATATGCTGTCATAGGAGAAGAGTCATGGGAAACAGTTTGTAGGTAAGAGCCCTGCTAGACAAAGAAGCAGATGAGGATTCTAAAGTGAGGGTTTCTTTCCTGCTATGGTGTGTCTTTGGGTTCACTTGCTTCTGTTCTAAGAGCAAGTGTGGCCCTGTGCTACCCAGGAAGGGAACTTTCTGCTTTCCTGATCAGTCTCCATCCAGAGATGGATGTAAGCGGTTGTTTTCCCAGCTGTGACATCTGAAAGCAGGAAATCTGAACCCCTAGGATGTGTTCTAGGCAGGTGCTGTGTCCCCTGAAAAAGACAAGAGGGACCAGTTACCTTGAAACAAAGGAACCTCTCCTATTCAACCTCTGCTCCTCACTGGGGAGAGATGGAGGGATCTTTCCTTCTCAGTTGAGAAACAATTTAAACCAGCCATGGTGGTGCCTGGTCTCCATACTCAGGAAACTGAACTAGGGGAATCCTAGATTTGAGGCCAGCCTGAGCTACATAGTGAGAAGTCTTAATGACAACAAACAGATGTAATAGCGGTAATGGTGGCTCTGTTGTTTTTCTGGGTGTTGTGAATGTGATTATCTGTGATTGTGTGAGACCTGCCTGCAGTGGCAGACCTGGGATCATTCTATAGGCAAGTTCCTGTCATTCTCTGACAGTACCCACTATTCAGCCTCTGGCCTTTCTCTGTCAGTATTCTCTGCCTCCTGGCAAACCCAGGATGATACCTGACTACAGTGATGACTGAGTGAGCTTGACCTATCCCTGCCCTCTTGCCACCTGCTCCAGACACTTGGAGCTGTTGCCTAGAATGACCTGTCCTTCTGGAGCCTCACCTGTTCTCCCCTCTTTCAAATGCCCCGGCCCCTCTGCCAGAACATAGTTGGCACTTAGAGCATGCCTATGAGTAGCCTATGTTTCAAGTACTTATAGCAGGGGATTCCAAGAAGCACCTATAGGACAGCGAATAAAGAAACAGGATTTGCCCAGTGAGTGGTAGGCCTGTCTGGGGTTGTTTGGCCTGGGACTCTCTCTGCACTCTGCTATCTGTACTTCAGAGTGGTCTCAGAGCTGAATGAACAGGTCTTTGCAGAGGCTGCACAAATTGGAACATTTGCAACTGAGAAATCCTGGTGACCTTGCTTGTGAAAATACTGAGCCAAGGCCTCTTGGTGCCAGAACTTGTTCTGTACTCCTGGAGTGGATACCTAAGTGAGTGCTGTCAAGGTTCCTAAGCAATGACACTAATGTTGCATAAGGGGTGGGCTGGCATGGGAACAGGCCACAGCAGGAACATGGAAGAGAGAGCATTAGCCAGGAGAGCCTCCTGGTGAAGGAGTCCCTACCTAAGCTCATCTTGGGTCTCATGGCTGTCTTGGACAGCACCCTCATCCTGTGGCTCCTGGTAGAGCGCTCTTTGTGACTAGTGTGGTGTACCTCTCTCTTGTCTCTAATTGTGTGGTACAGCGTGTGCCTTATTGTATCAGGATATAGTACTGTTAGCCTGGCAGTTACCTTGTTCACTAATTGTTTCCTGCGTTTATCTTGTCTTCCTTGCTGCTCCTTTTGAGAAACAGGTACTGTTTCTGTGACTCTGATCTCTGCCCAGGGCCCAGAGGCTAGGGTGTAGCTGGGCACCAAGGAGCCTGCTCTTAGGGCCCGGGTCCAAGTCCTGCATTGGCCAGGTGGATTTGATCTTTGGCCTTTTGTTCTACACAAGCATGGTCTCGGAGCCCCTTCCAGCCCTGTTGCTTTCTAGTGTAGCGGCTGTGTCTGTTGCTGGGAGCTTTATGTTTTATAGTGGCCAGCCACCACCCCTTTTGTTCTGCAAGAGTGGCTTCTAAGGCTGAGTATAGAAGGCACCAATGAATGAGGCCCGTGGGATTTTTTTGCCTTCAGGGGTCTAAAAGAGTAGGAAGTGGATATTGGAGACACAACCTCCACTTTCTGTTTAGTTGGGAGCCACATCTCCTCAGTAGGTATTTGAATACATTTTGTACACACCACTTATGCTAGACATGGAGGTACCCCAGTGAGCAAAATGGAGGTTCCTCTGGTCCTGTTCTCACAGTCAAAGCTAGATGAATGGATATTCTTTTAGGAGTATGCTCTCACATACCTGGTGCCTTAGAGAGAGCAGCAGGCACAAAAGATGGGTCTGTACCTCTGATCATCAGAACCCTAAGAAAGGGATGCACCAAGTTTTCGTGTATCCACCCCAGGCAGTGACCCAAAGCTGAGGTGTTTGTTTATATTCTTGCTTTTTAATACATGATTGGGGGGGGGCGGGGGGAAGACTAGGCAAGATTTTAAATCCCAACCTGATGAAGGCAATATTATGGGTGTTTGGGAGTAGGGCAGCCCTGGGAGCATGTGGCTGGGTCACCCCTTATAATTATGCCTGTATGGGGAAGGCCCTGGAACCCAGGGTGGTGGTAGGTGGGGGATGCCTGGCTTCCCATCTGCTCAGGCCCACTTGGCTCTGAATGGCTTAGTTCTGTTTGGGTTAGAGCTTACTGTCCTGTGTGCTTTTTAGCCTTCTCCTGTGTCTCTCCCTCGCCCAGACGCCTGCCCAGGACTGTGAGCCTTAGGAGCAGAAAGAGTCCCAGCATAGGTGAGAGAATAGTGAAGTAGCCACTATCCCAACAAGAGAAAGGGGCACTCAAGTTGGCATTCTTTTGGGCTTTCAGGAGCTATAATTGTAGTTGGACCCGAGAAGTGTCAGGACTCTATGGAAGTTAAAGGGGAAGCGTCCCCTGTGGAAGCTGAGAAGAGCACTGTTGTCCACAGGAATGAGCGCTGCCCGGAACACAGTGCCCCATAGGCTAGTTTGTGCTGCTAACCCAGGGGAGATGCGACTGTAGACTGTTCTCTGACTTTCTCTCACGTGAGATTTGTGAGTGGGCACTGATTTCTCTCTGGGCAGATGGTCCTAGGTGAAGCAGCTAATGAAGGGAACTGTTGGCACAAAATTAATATTATGGGTAGTGTGACAGAGTGGAAGGATTGGATGTGGTCTGCCCCTGACCTTAGTTAAGTGATCTCTGAGCCTCCATTTTCCCAGTCTGTCAAGTGGAAATACTCATTCCTGCCCTGCAGAGTTCATAAACGACTTGGTGGCCCCTCATTGAGCATCAGTATTCCCGGAGGTGTAAAGTTGCCATGTCTGGAATGCCATAGCTACTGCACGGGGCGATCCAGTCATTCAAAGTGTTGGTAGGAACCGAGGCAGCAGCCATGGCTCGTCCCTCCTGGAGTCTGCATTCTAACTAGAGACTCAGAATTTCACACGTGTGGAACAATTAGAGAGAAATAACAGATGGTGTCTGATCAGATGTCACCACTCTGTGCAGCTCTCCCAGACTGCCCCACCCTGAAGGAGAAATAATCCTTCCTTTTCTCTGGTATCCTGGGCCCAGGACAGGCCTGTGCAACACTGTATTGCATCGGTTGTAATTGGCCATTTGTGCAAAAGCGAATGTTTACTGAGAGCCTCCGCCTGTCGGGGACCTCCTTGGGCCTTCCTCATGTCTTTCCTGGCACCTATGTTAGGCCCAGAGCTGTGTTAATTTAGGACTTTCTACTCTCAGGGCTGGCAATGCTTGCGACTTGTGCAGTGCTTATGTCTGTCTGTCTGTCTGTCTGTCTGTGTCTGTCTGTTTTGAGATAGTGTCACATTAGTCTAGGCTGGCTTGGAACAATGTAACCCAGCTTTGCCTCAAACTCCTAAATGTTGGTGTGAATGGACTGGATGAACTCCTGGTATTGGGTTCTGAGATTTTTGAAGTTTCTTTTGCAAATAAATTCTTTAATGTGCTAGACTGTTAGTAAGGTTATAGAGATATAGAAGATACTGTTTGCTTCCTAGTATATTAGAGCTGCCTTCCTCAGCCTGTGAAGGGTCTCATACCAGAGCATTATGATTCATAACTAGCAAAGTAGCAGTTATGTTGTAGCAATGAAATAATTTTTTTGGTGGTGGTGGGGTCACTACGACATGAGGAACTGTATTAAAGTGCCACAACATTAGGAAGTTGAGACCTACCTACCTATCTGATCTGGAGGGAGAGATAGTCTCGGCCAATGTTGATAGGGTATGAAGGAACCTTGTCACTAATCCCTGAGCCCTGAGAGAAGGTTTGTCTCAGAGACCTAGCAGAGCTGCATGATGTGTGAACCTGAAAGAGACAAAGGACATGCAGGTAGGTGCCTGAGGAGGGAGAGTGAGGAAGAGCTTGCTTGAGCAGGCACACCAGCCCTTGGAGCAAGGCGCCATGAGCATCGGGAGACAAACTCAGTTCAGAGCAAGCTCAGTGCAGACCAGATAGTGGAGGGCTGGCCAGGCTGATCTAACTAGTGCTGTGGGGAGTAGAGCCCTGAGTAAGCCAGTGGCCTGAGTTTGCTCTTTCTGGAGAAAGCAGGAGGCTGACCTGGTAGGCCATACCAGGGGGTGGGGGTTGGGGGGAAGGGGATTATGTCCAGATGGCATGGGGGTGACTAGAACTCTCGATGTTCTAAACCATTAGAGAATTTGGTGGTTGGAAGAAGTGCCTGCAGTTCCTTCAAATACCACACTTTTTCCTAATAAAATTAGTGTTCTTGTGTCCAAGAGGGTGAGTTTGTGGATTATCATAAACAGCCCAGATTTAATGAATGTTTAAAAAAAAATGAAGAAGCCGCCTCTCCAAGTCTCCCAAAGGATAGCAGTGTGCTAGAATTTGAGGCACCCTCAAAGGGCTGTGGCCATTTATATCTCCTGCTATAGGCCTTAATTTTCCTTTTGGTGGAAATGGCAGGCAGGTAGGGAGAGTGGACCAATGGGGAAGGTGTGTTTGTACACCCCTATGACTGCCTCCTTTGTTTGCATGGGTTGGCTGGCTCAGTAGTGTAGGGCAGGGTGCTCTCTTCTTGGCAAGTGAACTGGAAAATGCCAGTGTCTTGCAGTGAGTCCCAGTGGGTGTGGGGTGGTGTGTGTGTGTGTGTGTGTGTGTGTGTGTGTGTGTGTGTATGTGTATGTGCGCGCGCACACTCTGGGCTTGTCTCCAAGGTTTCCCTTGGACAAGGCGTGTGTGCTGGCCTGGCTGGGAATCTGCCTGGAGCTCCTTTATAAAATGCTGTTTTACTTATTCCTACTCACAACGCCAAGCACAAAGCCCTAGCAACCCTTAGCTCCTCTCCCCCTCACACACCGTGTGTGTATGTATGTGTGTGTGTGCGCGCACGCGCGCTTCTCTTTATTTTGGACCCACTGCAGAATTTATCACTGCTGCCAACTTATTTTCTTAGGATATATTTAGATAAAGTGAGATAACCGAGAAGTAGGCTACATGTGCTTGCACAGGGATGTTTGCACACGTCATCTGTGATGCTTTTGAACCTGATGTCCAGGAGCTAAGCTTTCCTCGCCCTTTCTAATGCACTTGGAGAGAGAGTCTGTAGCATCCGCTCCTCTTGAAGGAGCGTGTGGGCAGGGAGACTGGTTGGTGAGCCTTTTCTTGCCAAGATGAAATGCAGCTGGTTGTCCTCCCTGCATACCCACCACTGCCTCCTCAGAATGAAGTAGCCGCTCAAGGCCACAGAGAGAATGAGTGGGAGGGGCAATTGCTGTGAGTGTGAGTCTGTGAGAAGGGCAGCCGCCTCCTGGGTAGCATGGGCTTCAGAATGGTACCCTGTAAGAGAGTGAATAAACTTAGTCTGTGGTTTACGTTCATTACAGTCTCAGGAACAGCACCCCCTCCCCCTACTTTTCACCCCTTCCAGAACACCTCTGTCATTTCTTTGTAGAATTGCTACCTCTCAAGTTTGAGTGTGTGCTGTCCACATGGTGATCTAGAAAGCTAGAGCAGAGAGGTCCCCTCTGGCCTCCCAGGATGCATGCACTCAGCTTACACAGGGCCGGATGGTACTCTTCTGCACTAAACCCAGGACCTCCATCTGCATAACGGAGGCAGCATTGATGAGATTAGAAAGCTGAACCAAAGGCCAATTAAATCTGAGGCTGTACCTATTTGGGCATCTGTCTTAAGCTCCAACCTGCACCCATAGGCATGCTGGAGACTCCAGAGAGCCTGGCCAAGGGAGAGGGCAAGGCCTAAAGTAGCCTCGCCACTTAAGCCAGGGGTCCCCAGACCTGGGTCTCCTAGGTTGTAGTCAGGGGCAACAAAAAGGACCTCTGGTTCAGAGGCTCCCTTGCATCTTCCCTGCAGCTGTGCAGCCCGAGCAGCAGTTAGTCCTAAATTCCCCTTGAGAGTCTGATGTGAGCATTCTGAAGTACAGCTTACAAAGCAAGAGGTAGGTGTTCATCCTTTGTTTACATGGAAGTGGAGGGGATGGAAGGATCCCCAGGACAGCCTTCCTTAGGTTTCCAATGGTGAGGTAGGTTTGGGCCTAACCACGAAGAAAGCTCCATTCACTGTTACCTGTGAACTTGTGCAAGTCACTGAGCTAGCCTGCTCACTGCTAGCAAGATGGGCCATTAGAAAGCAGATTCCCCACCTCAGAAGCTTGTTGAGGGATGGGCTGAGCAGTCTCCCCTGGTGTCTACTGAGAATAAGTCTCAGAAGAAGAGTTCTGTGTCTATGTTCCTGGCACACAGAAGTTGGGAGGCTTGGGGACAGTGTTGGGAGCACTGGAAAGACCTGGTCTCCAGAGCATCAGAGGAGAGGTAGATGGGTGTGTTAAAGGTGTGTGTCTGTGGAGAACCTGATTCACACATGCAGGCCTCTTTCTTGGAAGCCTTGCAAATCTGTGGGGGCAGGCAGGCTTATAAGCCTCTTTCTAGAGCCAGTCAAGGCACAGACACCTTGGGAAACCCCGTTCTAGAGCAGTCTTGCCCTTGACTAAGTATGTAGGACAAGGGATCCTCAGTCCACTCCCTGTTATATAGCTCTGGATTGAGTTTCTGAAGGCCCATGCGTTGCCCAGGTTTAATTAAAAATTCTTGTCTTGCTGGGCAGTGGTGGCTCATGCCTTTAATCCCAGCACTCGGGAGGCAGAGGCAGGCGGGTTTCTGAGTTCGATGCTTGCCTGGTCTATAGCGTGAGTTCCAGGACAGCTGGGGCTGCACAGAGAAACCCTGTCTCGGGGGGGGGGGGGGATTCTTGCCTTAGGTAGAGACCGTGACCGTGAGTAGAATTAGACAAAAATCAAAGGAAAACAACCTACATTAGGGCAGTTTTGCCACAGATCAGGGGAGCTTGGTCACCTGTCAGGCCCATCTGCTGTTCCTGAGTTCCGGGTCTCATAATGGAGGAGACCCTGGATTCAGGCACTGTGACAGAGAACAAGGAGTCTTACAGGAGTGACGCTGTGTTTGCCCCTCTTGACATTTGGGCTTTTGCAAGTATGTTCTGTTCTTTGAAGATTCAGGTTTATGGAGAATTAAGGAAGGAGAAAGAGATATTTTTCCAGAAGGGCCAGGCTGAGCTTGTCCAAAAAGGTCTTTTATCTTGGCTAACACAGGGTGGGGCCAGTCAAGGTGTGTGTCTCTAGTCATTTCATGGTTAGTGGTTATTACATGTAGCAAACTTTGAGACCTGCTTTCCCTTTTTGGAGCCAGAAGTCTGTAAGAATGTAGCCTCTGTCCCTGTCATGTGGCCAGCTAAGAAATGCTATGGCCTTATAGGTAGGAGTCTCATACAGAGTTGAAACAGAGTCTGTTCAGTGCCCAGGACAGCCTAAGAGAAGTGGACATGCCGAGTAGAGTCCATGGCATCTGCAGAAGTTGGCCACTAGCAAGATTTCCCTGTGGTTGCAAGTGAGGGGACAAGAATAGAGAGAGGAGGGAGAGCAAACGATGAGCTCACAGCCTTTCTTCATTCCCTGGTTCTGCTTCTCAAGCCCTGCATCACAGGGCACATCGCCGACCAGAGAAACATGCCTACCTCTAATAGGTGAGCAGCAGAGGCTGCACAGCCACCTGAGTTCAGCCTGTTCTCTGCTTTCAGTGCATTGTTGATTTCAGTGTCTCAGGGCTTTCCATGAAGGAGACACAGGTAGGGATCGGCATGGTTTAGTGTTGAATTCTGGTTTATAATCTTTTTGTTCATCTTCTGGCCTGGAAAGCAAGATGCATATGGTGGTGTTGATGGAATCTGGAAGGGGAAGAACTGGGGGAGCTTGCTGAGCATAGGATATGAGTGAGAGCAGTGGCTCCTGGGTTGAGGAGTTGGCACCATCCCAGCTGTGGTTAGTACAGGGATAGGTCCAAGTAGGATGCAAGCTAGAGAACTCAGTGGTTAGCCTCCCCTTCCCTCTGTGCCTCCATTGTGTTTGTCAAGTAAGACTGAGGGAGTAGGCATATGATGGTGTATGGTGGTGTATCTCCTCCAAGCTAGCTCAGGGCTTACCCTGTGATGCTTGTCTCTTGTACTCTGGCTTAGAGGATCCAGCTGTGGACAGTGATCTCAGGCTTTGCTAGGGACTACACTGCAGTGGAGCACGTTGTCTGGGAGTGGGCTTCTGCCCAGGCCAGGAGCAGCCCCTGTTTACCATTTCCAGACTCCACAGCTGTCTGTAGCTTTTCTTGATCTGTGTCTGAGTCCCATGCAAAAGTGACTCTTTAGGCCAGAGGAACAGAAGGTCTTGATCAAGAACCTCAGGGCCTTGAACCTATCTGAGAGTAAACAGCAGTCTTTGCTTTGCCAAACTGGGCCGTAGGTCTCAGCAGTTCACAGAGAACTGGGTTCCCTCCCTGCATGCACTCAGTCTCTGAAACATGTCCTATGTGTCTTGTGAAGTGGGGAAATGACAAGAGATAAGTTTCCTGAAGTCGCCCCACGCCGCTCTTTTGCCTCTGTGCTCTTTGGATGTACAAACACTTTTTCAGGCCAGCTGAAGTCTCTATAGTTGTCTTGAGAGGGAGATTCAGCAGTGGTCTTTGCTGTACTGACATGACCAATGACCAGGACTCATGGTTAACCTAAGTCATTTGGTAGCAAGCTCTCAGCAATCGCAACAGCAGCACCTAGTCATTCTCAGTTCCTAAGTTGGGGTATGTCTGGGAACAGTGTGTCCTGAGATCTGTGGGGCCGTGTGCATGCATGTATGCGTGTATGTTGGAGCAACTGGTTATTTGGGTGTGGGCTAGCGGTAAGTTAGAGGAAGACTGTAGAACCTTGGTATTTGACCTTGTGGATTCAGTACCTACTCTTGATAGGCAGGATTTCTGCAGGAATTTTATTCACCCAGATAATATTTACTGAGACAACATCTTCTCTGTGCTCCACAAACCACATCCACCCTATCCCTGAGAAGACAGCTGGCTAATTTAATAAGGAGTTAACAGTCAGGAGTGATGAGCATCGTGATGAGGAACACAGGGAAGAAGAGGGGCATCTTAGAGCAGTCTTATCTTCAGTTTATATGTGGTACTCCTGGCAGATCCCAAAAAATATCCACAGAAAGTTTGACTGCTTTCCTTGAGGCCAGGCTGTATCTAGAACAGAAGCAAGAAGTAAACTGGTGGTTTGTGGCAGGTGTCTGACCCCCTCACTTTGGGAGCAGACTGGTCAGCACTCTCTGTGAGCCTCCTGAAAGATGGCCAGGCTGAGCTTTGTTCTAATTCTGCTGAACAGGAGTGTGGGGTCTCCTCACAGCTGATTACTACAGAAATAGAATAGAAATAGACACGTGGAATGGGTGTTTGGCTTCTCCTCAGTGCCACTCTTTTTAGTTTGTTTGGAATCCTCAATAGTTGGAAAGACGATCACAGGTGACAGGACTAGTCTCTTTGGTCTAGCCCAACACGGCCAGCCAATACTGTATGACTAGGCTTCAAGGAAATTAGTTGACCCAGTGTAGGGACTAGAGGGCTCCCTCACAATGTGAGGCTCACAACGGAGAGGCACCCAGGCCTTGTGGTGTATGTTGGTGGTGTAACGTTCTTGGCAGAAAGACCGAACTTTGGAATCTTATCTCTTGGTGTGACCTCAAGGCTTGCCCTTTAGCCCTGCCATTCAGAACTTGGGGCTCTGATTAGGCCGGAGTGGCCTTATTCCTGCTCTCCTGCCTGTTTCTGTCAGTTCCCGTGGAGCAGAGCTGCGGGTGTTGGGCTCTTATATCTGTCTGAAGATATGATAGAGGGTAAGACACATGGACTTTGAAGTCAGATCCACCAGGCTTGAGTCTTAGACTGCAACTCCCTGGCCTGCCATGCAGCCTGGGGCAGGTCAGCGCTGAGCTTCACTTCTCTCTGTAACAGGGAAGATAATTCCTCAACTGTAGGACTGTTGAGAGGATCAGAGATAAGCACATAAAAGGCCAGGCTTTGGGAGGTGCCTGTTAACATGTCAACTGTTGCTGTCTTGTATGTCACCTCCAGGGGAGTAGAGACTTAACATGGGAGCCCAGAAGCCTCATCTGTAGCCTCCTTACTCTGCAGCTTTGTACCCAGTTTAGGCTTCTGCCCTCCTGCTCTGTTGATGACATTGGCAGTTCCTCAGGAGCAGGTTTCAGAGTCTCCAGACAAGGCCCTCCACCTTCCATGTCTCTGCCTGTGCAAGAGGCAGGCTGGGCTGGGCAGAAGGGCCATCAGTACTGACCCCCACCTGGCAGCTGGGATGGAGGCTACTAGAGTGGACAGTGGCAGGCACTGAGTGCCCAGCTCCTCGTGGTGTTGTTTGGTCCAATTTCCTTTGCATTGTGACCTACATCATTCTTTATTTGCTAAACCCTCTGAGCAGGCAGCAGTAATAAATCAATTAATGACTCCGATGAATCGTTTAATGGCTGACAAAATAACACTAAAGCCAACAGCTTGCATCTCTCCAGCAGTACCAAAGGACGCTGGTTGATGCAGGGTGGGGGGACGAAACAGAGACTGTTAGCAAAATTAGCCCAATTAGTTGTGCTTTAAAGGCTTAGGAGGCATCTGCTCAGCTCTGAGCTTGCAAGTGGGGAGTAGGGCATGCTTGAGAGATGGCTGTATGAACCACCATGGGCAGCTCCTCGTGGCTACCCGAGGCCAGGCAAGAGAGCCCAAGGATTCCAGTCTGCTCTATTATGCAGAAGAGACCAGGGTGGGTTTGAGCTGTACACTCCTTCCCTACTGGCTCTTTGATATCAGGAACCGTGGTGAAGTTTTGAGACTGCACAGTCATTGTGTCACAGCAGAGGATGAGGAAAAGTGACTCTGAACCTGCTTTATTGAGTACCAGCTGAAGAGGTGTAGGCTCCCATCCTTGAAAGCTATGTGGAGGACTTTGTCTTTAATAATTCCTTTTAAACTCAAAGCAAAAAGTTCCTAGAGGCAATGGCTTCTGTTTGCTGTGTACCTTGGTCCCGACAGGATTAAGTTGTCATTGGAATTGAGCTCGTATGCAGGTCCACGCCAGGGAATTTTCCACTCTGCAGGAGCAACTGCCAGCCTTCTTGTTAAGGAGCTGTCACTGGCCTACTATGACATGTTTGTGGTTGTAAGTAGCTCTTTAAGACAGCAGGCAGTGTGTGTATGCATGTATGTGTGTTTTGCTAATGGCATAAGCTATCTTTTTGAGAAGAAAATGGTCACTGTACAAAGAACATGCTGTTGACCTGCTGCATGGTGTTCATCCAGGGGCACTGCTCTCCCTTGGCCTCCCCAGCCTCGTGTGCATGGATAAGCTCTATATGCTGTAGCCCACACTGTGGGCTTGGGAGAGTTTTTGCTCACAGAGGAGGGCACCCTGGCTAGGGTCCAAGGCACAACCAGGTGGCATTAGCAATCTGGGACTCTACCTCTTACCATGAGGCACCCTTTGATCCAGTTCCCAGAATAGCCTAGTGCGTCCTAGGATAGGTGGGCTGGCCAGTGTTATGGCAGCCTTCTCTCTTAGCCTGGGGGATCCAGTCTCTCTTTCTTTTCAAAAGGACTAATGTTCCTTTCTTTTATCTTGTTTCCTTCCCTCCTTCCCTCTTTCTTTCCTTCCTTCCTTCCTGTCTTATTTAACTCTTCTAAGGTGGTGTACTGGCTGGTTTTATGTGTCAACTCGACACAAGCTGGAGTTATCACAGAGAAAGGAGCTTCAGTTGAGAAAATGCCTCCATGAGATCCAGCTGTAAGGCATTTTCTCAATTAGTGATCAAGGTGGGGAGGGCCCATTGTGGGTGGTACCATCTGTGGGCTGGTAGTCTTGGGTTCTATAAGAGAGCAGGCTGAGCAAGCCCAGGAGAAACAAGCCAGTAAGAAACATCCCTCTATGGCCTCTGCATCAGCTCCTGCTTCCTGACCTGCTTGAGTTCCAGTCCTGACTTCCTTTAGTGATGAACAGCAACGTGGAAGTGTAAGCTGAATAAACCCTTTCCTCCCCAACTTGCTTCTTGGTCATGATGTTTGTGCAAGAATAGAAACCCTGACTAACACAGGTGGCCACTGAGGACAGACTGCTTGTTAGGAGTGCAGCTCCTTTAGAGCAGACCTTCACCTGTCTTCCCGTCAGTGCCCACTCTTCTCTACATACCCGTGTGTCACTCTATTTATAGACTCTCCTGTTCACACTGTGCTTTGTGTCTGTGATCCCAGCTACTTGACTGAGGCAGGAGAATTTCTTGAGCTCAGAAATAGGAATTCAAGGCCAGCCTGGGTAACAGAGTGATATCCTCACCTCACACATAAGCAAATACACAAACTCAGAAAGCTAGGCCTGTCTGTCATTGTCTACTTCTGTATCAGACTCAGAACCACCAATTGCTTAGCACCTGCCTAGCCCACCTAGCAGGATGCCTTGCCTGATAGTCCCAACAGGGGCCCAGACATTCATTCCTCTATGTGTAACCACCAAGAGCCGAATGAGGACATGTGAGGTGTACAGGTATTCCCAGCTCCTGGTGACTCAAAGGATTAGAACTTAAACACGGGCCTATATTTCTCCAGGGCTCATAATCATTCATCCCAAACTCGGAGGAGAGAAGCTGGGATTTACCAAGACCAGGCACCATGGATTTAGCCCATTGGGGCCTGACGCAGGGCATTGCCCATTCTGAGCCTTAAGGAAGGTTAGGGAGAGCCCATGCCCACCCCTATCTGCAGATGGAGTGGGTCCTGGGTAGACAGAGAGCACTGTTGGAATAATCCCCCCCCCCCCAAAAGACAGGTGCTCGTGCTGGGAGAGAGGGTTAAGATGTCAGCTGTTAATCTCTTGCAGGTATCATCTTTGAGTTCTGCTGTCCTGTAAGGCCCTGGCTTGAGTGCCACCTCTCCCTTAAAGCCTCCCTGATCCCCCTAATCCCTGCTTCAGCCTCTGCCTGGAGTGTCTTTCCATGATCCTAAGTTCTCTGTCACCACAACTCACTTCATCTTTGAGACCTTCAAGGTAAACGCACACCCTGTTGTCTCTAGCCTAGTGGTGCAGTGCTGGCCACCGCAATGTTTGCTAAGTACATCCAACACAGCCCAGCCTGCAGCCCCCGTACCTTCCTCCTCTCCTTTCAGGCTACTTGCAAGTTAGGTCCACAGGCTCTTCGTAGGGATCTTATAATCATGGTCTCATTCCCTGCTTCTTGGCAAAGGGCACTCTCTGAAGTAGGTAACAGAGAGGGCCAAGTAGCTCAGCCTCACAGACTACCTAAGTCACAGAATGAACTGTGATTATTGGGTGGCTTAATGATCTGTCTACTGGTTCTCATCATGAGCCAAAAAGTACCCGGTTTTTTGTTTGTTTGTTATTGTTTTGGGGAACTTGGGGACTACTTCAAAGACTGGTACTTGGGTTTCCTGATTCTGAAATTGGATGTGTAGGGACTAAAGTTAGACCTTATTATTAACTGTGTAGCCATAAGACTCAGTTTCCTTACAGATTAAACTGGAAATGACAGCTTCCTGGGTTGCTGGGGCTTAAATTCTTCCTCCTCACCCTCCTCCTGGTTTATGGGATCAGAATGAAAAGGTGCTTGCCTTTCTGGTTTTTCCTGAGTTAATCCTTAGGTGATGAGGTAGGATTTTTTTCAAAGAAGCATATACCTTGGATCTATCTCCCTTGAGCTTAGTGGCCTGGCTGTGGCTGGTGGCCCTTTTCCACCTGCATGGTAGTCTTTCCTTATTTGCTTGTATGAAGGGCTCAGGTGGTACCTACCTGTGGGGGCACTGAGGTGGCAGAACCCTCATCAGCCTTGTGTGTCAGGTGCTCAGCTTTGGAGGCCTGTCTAAGTCTTAGAAGTGAGTGGTTTGTAGCCAGAGCTAAGCCTTGAGGACCCTTAGCTCAGGGATCTAACGATGATCATCCCCAGGATATCATAGGTGATAGAAGACGACAGTATACTAGTTTCTTTTTGCTCTGTCACTAGTGAGCAACCTAGGTTACCCCAGCCCATCCCCTCCAAGGCAACTGGTTCTGGGACATAGGTCAAGGAAGCTGTGTGTAATTTTATTCTGTTGTTGGCCGCAGAGCTGATTCTTGGTGCTGGGCAAATGTGTTCACATTCTTCCCAAATACTAGTGTCCTGCCTATTTGAAGCCAAGTACTCTGTTACTGGGACTTGTTTTTGACACTAGTTGGTTTTATCTTTTCATGTAGGCCAGTTCTTTGATTTCTCTAAGCTGCAGAATTTGAACACGTTTTACCAAAATCACTGTCCTGTGGTCTGTGTGGAAGACTTCTTTTGCATGTCATCAATGGCCACTGCTCTGGTCATCGCCTTTCGGTGGGATATGCCATTTTCCTCACCCTTTGAATTCCCGCTGTGCGTATTCAGCCTTCTCAGTATTGCTGGGATGCACCAGACTACCTCAGGACTCTGCACAGACTCTTGGGACCTGGCTTGCCAGGAGCAGCATAGGTCTCTTGCTCTACCCAGGGGGCATATCTGCCAGGACCACACCTACCTTTGCCACTTTCATTTCCTGGCCACATCCAGGACACACCCCTTACCCCCTTCTGGTTGGGCCCTCTGCCACAGGGCCTGGCTTGAGTTTCAGTCAAGGAAGACTTGCAGTTGGTGGTTTCACACGTGGCTATGGTGCTGCATGCCAAGGCCTAGGTGTTGGGCAGGGAAGAGGGAGGATTTGTACAACAAAGTACGATTTTTGCAGCCTTATAAATCAGTCAGGAGTTTATTGACTGAGCTGGAAGAATCCAGAGTCTATCTGACTACTTATAAAAATAAATTATTTTATGGGACAGATACTACAGCATCCACATGGCTTGCACAGGACAATTTGGAAGAATTGGTTCTCTCTTTGCTCCATGTGGGTCCTGGAGGTTGAGCTCAGGTTGTCGGGTTTGGCAAAAAGCACCTTCACCTGCTGAGCTCCGTGAACCCACTCATGAATATTTGACTTTATTAATTTTTCCTAGAACTTGATGGGCATAGGTAGGAGAATCTACCAACTTGAGTATATATATTAGTATGTGTGTGTGTACGTGTACATGCATGCTTGTGTATTTTTTTCCTTTGTCCATGTGTTCATGCTAGAATGGATGCTGGAGAGGAAGGTCTGGGGTCTAGACCCCTTATGCCGGGGCTCAGAGACAGACAGGTCTCTGGGTGCTTTTTAATCTTTGCTCTCTGAGAGTCCTGTCGGGAGTGAAGAGTTAGAAGCAGGGGCTGTCGCTCTGTTCCACACTCTGCTGTTTCCAGCTTCTTCTTTCCAGTGCATATGAACCAGGATGGGCAGACCTTAGGAAACGGGGCCTGCACGTTAGAAGGGACCTGACTCAGATGTGAGCGGTCCTTTAGGCCTTGATTCATGTGTGGTTGTTGTATCCTAGGCATCTATGCAGCCTGGTATGCTATAGCCGTAGAAAATGTGCCAGGGCTGTGGGTTTGTTGAGAAAACTCACACAAGATGCTTTGTTGAGTGCCTTAATGGAACTCTCAGTGCTTGAAACCACAGGGAGAGGCCAATTCTTAGCAGGCCTGAAAGGTCTGGCTCCAAGGTGGTCAGGTTTGAGCAGGTCCTTGAGTATTAACATAATCATTTATTGAACACTTGCTGTATGCCTCATCTTGTGTTGGGGCGTGGGCGTAGGCAGGCAGCTCCTGTGGTTAAGGTGTGGGAGGGTGAGGGCAGGTCAGTTATAGCCTGGGTCCCCTTGGTGAGGGTCTGTAATAGTTTGTCCTGAGCCCTTGGCAATCTGTTAGCGCTTGCAGCTCAGCACCAGCTTCTGCTTATCCATCCATCCTTTTATGTCTCTGCTCTTGCACCACCTGAAGCATGGCGAGCTCCTCCGCTTCTTGCCTCTTCCTCATGGTTGACAGGGTTGCCTTTGTTGTCTTCCATTGGAGGATGGTGAAATACTGAGAGTTACACCATCCATTTAGTTAGGACCATAGTTGCCCTGGCCTGCCATGCACCCCTTGTCCCCAACACACATGCACACACACACACCCCTCTGATTTCATGGTAAACAATATCTGAAAGGGAAGCAGCAGTATACTCAGTCTTTTATTTAAAGGTTTATGACCCCCTACCAATTATAACAAATACTTCTGTATGTAAAAAGTGAAATATCCAAATAACAAAGAAATTGAAAGTAGGACTACAGTTGTCAGGGAAAGGCACTTCAAAATGTAGTAATTCAGAATACCAAAGATCCCATTGATGAGTCGGCTATGCAAGTCGTAATTCAGAATACCAAAGATCCCATTGACCAGTCGGCTATGCTAGTCGGGTTACTTCCTGCTGTTGGTGAAGGATGGGTGTAGTTCAGTGTAGTACCTCTTCTGGAGGACCCAAGAGGTACCTCCTGGATGTTGATCTCAGTCCCACCTCCTAGTGGCCTTTTGCTCCTGGTGCAGAGAAGTAATTGTTGGCTGTTCCAAAAAATTATAACTTATCCCCTAGGCAGGAGATTTGCAGTGAGTTCAAGGTCAGCCTAGTCTAATTGTGAGTTCTAGGCCAGATAGGGCTACATAATGAGAGAGAGAGAGAGAGAGAGAGAGAGAGAGAGAGAGAGGGAATATGAATATGAATGAATATGAATGAATATGAGAATATGAATGAATATATTTCGTAGAACTCTTAGCCACAATAACACAACTAATGCCTGAGCCTGCTGATTTCCCCCTCAGATCCTCTCCCAGAAAAAGGCAGGACTGGAGTGTGGCACATCTCTCTCCCTCTCCCTATGGCTGTAGATGCAGGCCTGCAGTATTTGGGGTTAGGCAGAGTCTCCTTAGGGAGGTTCTGTTGGCCTTCATTTGGAAAATAACCAGCAGCTCGTTCTCTTTACCTGGGACCTGCCAGGCAACCACTGTATCCCTACTGGGCCTCTGTTCTGTATCAACAGATGTTCCCTGCCTGAGATCTCAGTGCCTCCCAGCACCCAGCCCTCACACTCAGGACAGTGGAGGCAGGACAAGACACACACTCAGAGGCCAATGGCCACAGATGTTCCACATAAAAAACAGCACTCATTTGGTGTTCATTTTCTTGTTCTGGGTATATTACTGGAGTCCATACTTCTATTTTATGTCAAGGAGAGGAAAGAAGTGGCTTCCTGGGGTGACGAGAAGGGGAGAGTGATGGAGCATCATGTTCTGGGTCACGATGGAGTTGGCAGGACCAAGGCTGGGTGCAAGCGGACAAGTGTGTGTAGAGGTTTAGCTTGCATAGGAGAAGCAGGGGATACACTGCTAGTACACAGGCCCAGATCTGTGACTTCCTTAAGGCAGGGCTTTGACATCTCTGCCTCAACTCTGCACATGTAAGTGTACAGAGCTAGGCACAGATATGCCTGTGACCACACAGGTTGGACACAATTGTTAGAAGGTGGCCAGGTGGGACATCAATGCCTGGCCACCCTGGGAGGCATTTGTTGAGGCAGACATGCCAAGTGGATGCTAAGACAACAGGATTCAACCGGAAAAGTAGAGGCCATCTCCCATGGCGTAACCCACATTCTTCTTGAGGTATGTGGGAGCTGGTGAGGGTCAGAGCACACATGTTCTTCCACCTAGTCTGGATACTTTCTTAGTGGCCTGTCAGTAGTATTTATTGACTTGCTCTGTATAACATGTCAGTGATTTGGAGAGGGTACCACTGTTTAGGAATTGGTTCCTCTGCTTCTTATAGCAGCTGGTGGAAAGTCCAGATATGGTATCAACAGTTTTTTTACACTGTGGATTGGCTGCACATCACTGCTCTGCCAGATACTGCAGGAGTACTTTTGCTATGCTCCTGCAGTGTGCCTAAAGGTAGCCATCAGCCTCTGCCTCTCATTGTAGAGATGAAGCAGTGGGGGCCCAGAGTCCATGGCTTGCCCAGTGAATAACACCTCTGCAGGGCTTTGTATAGAAAGTGGCCTTTGAGGAGGAAGGGTCTGTTTGGGGACAGGGACCAAAAGCTCTGTGTGTGGTTGGATGTTTGCCGCTGACCTCCTCATTCTGTCTCCACAGAGTGCAGCAGCTGCCCCAAGCCCTGTGCTTGGCAACATTCCCCCCAATGATGGGATGCCTGGAGGCCCCATCCCACCAGGTTTCTTTCAGGTACGTGCTGGCCTGGGGCCCTGTGCTGGGCAGGCAGGGAGGAGAGGACAGGAAAGCAGCTTTGTTTGCCATGGTTTAAATACAGTTGCTTTGTGCTGGTTGAGGCCCCGCACTTTCACCTCATCCACTTCTCTGCAGAGGGGAATAAAGCGCTGGGAAGGTATCTCCTTCCAGGCAGGCTGTGGTGGTCCCCTTCTGTCCACCCAGGTGTTGGGGGAGGCCAGCGCTTCCAGGCTAGTGTGGAGTTGTTTTTTATAACAAAAACTGTATTCTTTGTCTTCCCTGTTTTTATTGAGTGAAGTGTCCTTTGTTTCTGTTCTGTTGCTCCTGTCTTCACCATTGTTTACTTTTCCTGTCCAAACTACAAATCTTAGGCTAACTAGAAAAACAGCAACCCCAGCATCCTGGCATGCCTCAGCATCCTTTCTCTTTGGTTAGCCACTGATTTTTTCCAAGTGCAATCAGATCACAAGCATCACCTCACAAGCATGGCCCCATGGCATCTGCAGCCGGCCCACTGGGGTGGGGGTGGGGTAGGGGTGGGAGCCCCACCTCCTCAACAACTCACCTTGTTGATCTTTCTGGCAGGAGTAGGGGTCTGGGAGGTGTGAAATCACCTTTCTGTTTTGTCAGGGTTGGGTGTGGCTGCCACACCTTCTTTTCCATCCCCTCCCTTCCCTTCTGGTGCCTACTCAGCCAGGCTGGGGCTGGGGAGTGCAGCCTTGGAGTGTCCTCAGCCTCAGCCTGCAGCCTGTGGGCTGGGAGAGGGAGGCTTTCCTGCTGGGGCTCTTGATTGTGACAGCTTCAGTTCTTTCAAACCTGTCCTCACTGAGTTTGAAAAGTACTTGATTGAGCACACCTTCTGTAGGGTGGGGCTCCCAGACAAGGTTATGAAGAGAATTCTCAGCAGAAAGCCCAGGCAGGAATGCAGAGTTGGACCAGAGGGGCCCTTGCACAGTATAGGATGGAGCCTTGCAGTCACAAGCAAAGATAGAATTGACAACCCATGGAGACGGTAGGGCTCCTCTTCCTCTTTCCTGGGAGATGGCCTGGGAGGCACTTCCATTTCGCAAGATTGCATATTTTAGTTCATGGTGTCTCTGGGAATAGGCAGGTTTGAGCACATACTCACCAAAAAGGACACTGGTGAGATTCGCTCACTCCATAAAACAGAAGTAGCTGAATGCTCATCAGTTGGCAGGGGGCAGAGAGATACAGGGATGACAGTTGAGGGCATCAGATGGCCACACATGGATCTGTCTGTGTCTATTGCCAGCACACCACCAGAATGGGGGCCATGTCCAAGGTATGGAGACTAGAATGGTCTCAGAAGTCTTGGGGTAAGACTGCAGACATCAGTTAGAGAGGCTGACAGAAAGCAAGAGCTTAATCTCCTGGGACCTGCTGACCTAAGAAAGGCAGGAGCTGTGCTGTTGTTCACCTTTACCAGAGGGGAACAAGGATCTGGTGGGTTCCCCACTGTTGTTCTGCCCAGTGGGAGTTCTTTCTCTGGTTGAGATATCTCTGCACATGGTGTCACAGATGCCCTGATACAGTCTAAGTATGGCTTCTCTGACTGGCAGACAGAGCCTAGCCAGATATCACAGCCACCTGTGTGCCTCTGTTCTGGGTTTTCTTAAGGCTAATTATGGCCTCCGGGTACCCTCTGCAGGCTGCTGTAGTGAGAGACAGAGAGTAGGCAATTGCAGGTTTTTATAAAGTTTTTATTTTATGTGTTTGGGTATTTTGCCTGCATACCTTAATGTGCTCCATGTCTGTGTCTGCTGCTGATGGAGGTCTGGACACAGCACTGTGTCCTTGGAACTGGAGTTGTGGATTGTTTCGAACCACCTGTGGGTGTTGGAAACTTAACCTGGATCCCATACAAGAGCACTGCTGAGCTATCTCTCAGTTAATGCCATTGACTTCTCTAGGCCTGAGCCTAGGAGAAGGAATGGGTCTGTGTGCTGTGTGGGCAGCTCCAGCTTCCTCCTTTGCTGTAATCTTCCATGGTTCAGTTCTAATTCCAGTCATGCTTCATGGCCCTCCCCTATGACGTTTAGAGATGTGTGGTCAGAAAGCCCAAACTGATTCTGCCCGTATTTAGCCACTGCCAGCCACTGTTAAACAGAGGTATCATTTAGACTCTTGCCTTGAGATCATCTCTGTTCCCCAGGCAAGGTGCACAACCAGAGGCTGGCTGCATCATTCAGGAAGGTTCTGCTTCCTGGGTCTCTCTGCTCTCTCACAGGCTCTGAGCAGTTCCTGTTTCTTATTCCCCAGCTTCGTAGCAGTGAAGGGCTGACAGAACAGCTTTGGCTCCGGCAGGTCACACACAAGCATCCTTTCACCGTCAGTCAGATGAAGGCGGTAGGGGCAGACCAGGCACTCTGAGTGGTGCTTGCTTTCCATGATGCTGACCACTTGGCCTAGGCCCCTGCAAAAAGAAAGAGCATCTCTCCATAAAGGATGAAGTGACAGCCCATTTCCGGAACAGATCATCTCTCGACAGAAATATTAGCGATTGATTGCCGCCCTTTACTGTTCTTAGGCAGCCACTCTGATATTGGAAGGAAAATAGAGATGATATCGAGGATTTTATCTGTTGTCAACAGTTGTACTTCTTCCCTTCTTGGCTGCAGCCTGGACAGGTGGCTGTGCCACAAGAGGGCTGTGTCCTGGGAAGCCAGCCCGGGTGGCTGGGCCAACTTTGTCCAGCCCATGTCCTGCGGTGTCAGAGGCCTTTTCCAAGTCAGAACTGTAATATCAGTTGGTCTTAAAATTAGAAACCAGCAGGGCCTCCAGGATGGTCATGAGAAACAGCTGGCTCCTGCCTCTGGAGGCTCCTCAGAAAATACCACACAGGACTTCCTTAGGCTTCTGACTGACACTCAGGAAGGCCCCTCGTGGAGTGAGATTAGGCCAATAATACAAGAGGCCCTGTTTGCTATCTTCCCTTTGGGTCTAGGTTTCTGAGATGGGAAGTGTTTGTCTAGACCTGTGGAGTGTTGTGAGGTATGTCTGGTCATTTGTATACTGACCCAGTCACACTTCATGGTTGGAGATCCTGTGGGGTTTTGGAGGCCTTGCAGAGTCTAGCCAGTATCGTTGAACTCTGTTCCTTTAAGTATGGCAGCTGCAGCACCTGGCAGGTATAGAGTAGGACACAGTATGTGTTTGAACTGAGGTTATTTGTGGTGTCCATAGTACAAGACAGAAGCCTAGCCAGCTGTGAAGTGTCCACCTGGAATTCTGGCCACTCGAACTCTGACCAAAGGCTGGCTTGGGCATTCAGGACTGGCACTCTGGAGAAGGGCACAGAGGACTTGGCCATGTGCTTGCTGAGTGACCTTGGGCCAGTGCTCCCCATTGCTGGCCCGAGATTTTCTCATCAATAGATGTGCAGGCTGGGGTAGATAGTCTTCCAACTTTGATTTTCTGCATTAAGCCCAGCTGGACTTCACATAATCAGACAGTGGCATTTTCCCCTCACAGCTTAACTCAGGCTACACATCTGGCAAGCCTGGCCCACTGGTCTGGCCAGATCCCCTAGTTTCTTCACCTTAAGGAGAGACTGTCCAGTAGAGATTTCTAGGTCCAGAAGTGGACAACTCCAGGAGAAGGGTCATAGAGCCGCGCACTGGGTACAGGCTGTCTCTGCTCTAGTTTTTGTTTTTAAATCCTTTTACTAATTTTCATTTGTATTTTTAAGCATGTGGCTTACTTTCATTTAGTTCAGTGATTCTGCCAATGAGGCAGGACTGGTCAGGAAAGGGAGACTTAGAAAGGTAAAGAACTACCTTACACTGTCCAGTAAATAAAATTTGTACTCAAAGTCTAACCCCTGGTTCCCTGGCTCCCCATGCTCTTCCTCAGACCACTGAAATCCAAGTGTAGGTGTCTCCTGATTGTCTAAGACAGGAAGGGTTGCTGTCTTCTAGAAATAGCAGCACATAAACTTACAGCCAGAAACCAGATGGGGTTACCCAGCAGATGAATGCACGGGCGCTACAGTGCTGAATGCAGCAGAGGAGCAGCATGAATACATTCTAGTCTGCAAGTGCAGCCTGCCCACTCAATGACATGCACATGGAGTCTTGGAGGAAGAGGGGAACTGGTGCCATAGGGGCCTGGCAAAGGTCACAGGGATAAAAGTTATGTCTTCTGTAGATCAGTCCTGGGCTAGCAAGGGAACTAACCCCTTTTATCAAAAGCTTAGCTCTGGAGACAGTGATGTGATGGTGAGCCTACCCCATTCTCATTTCCATCTGTGCCCAATGCTCTGCAAATAGGCTGAGCTCTGGCCTAGTTACAAGGACAAGGACAGGTACAAGGACAAAGCTACAAGGTGGAAACACTGCACACAGCCTGGAAGATAGAGAACAGCACATGGAATGACGAGATCTACAACCTGACCCTTCTACAGATTCAGCCGTGGGCTCCCCAGAGACGCAGCCTCAGGAGGCTCTGCTGCTTGTTGATGGCCTGCCAAACTGTGGAGACAGCCTTGTCTTGTGAGGTTCCAGCCTCCAATCCCAAGTCCTTGAGGGAATAAAGAGAAGCTAATTTGAAGCTTTGTGGAGAAGGCAGTTCTACCATCTGCAGGTTTTATGGTAGTGAACTGATTGACAACCATAGTCAGGATGCCCAGTGGAGAACCTTGTGGGCTCTGAGCCCTGAGAGGGGGTATATTTCTAGGGAGGTCAAAGCCCAAAAACCAAGAATGCATTGCTGGTGGCAGTGAGTTGGCTCTAGATGCTGTTTACAGCCTTCTTCAGAAGAAGGGAGGGGAGGAGAGCCAGAGGTGTGTGTGAGGGAAGGGGGAGCAGCATGAAGGCCATTCCTCCAGCCAGAAAGCCGTTACTGTAGGACAGGCACCTCTGCTGCCCGATGACCAACCACTTCAAGTCTAGGGGTTGGAGAAAGAAGTCCTGTTTTCCTGATTTCTGAAACCTACTACTAACCAGAACTTGCTGTCAGGACTAGGGGCCAATGAGAAAGAAGGGAAGCAGGGAAGTGGGCAGGAGACTAATCCATGGGTGTGAGACATGATCCCTATGGGTAGGGAACTCTGGTGAACACTACCAGAGGGAGCTGTAGACAGGAGCTGCCCAGGGACTCAGTCCAGCAAAGGCCACAAAGAGAAACATCATGGTGAGACACAGAAGTGCAGGCCAGGGTTAGGCAATGCTGGGCAGTTTAGGCGCAGGGATTGGATATATAGTAAATTAATGCCTCCCCCCCCCCTTCAGTCCCCTCCCTGCCTGCCCTGGTGGGGCTCAGGCCCTTCCTGGTGGAGCTGTCTGACCTTTTTGAAGTTGGGGGAAAGCATTCTCCCCAGAAGAGTTAGCCCTTTCTGTCTTCGGGGATTGCATTGGCTTAGAAGGTAGGCCTCAGAGCCGCAGCATGGCTGCAGGACAGATGAGGGAACCCTACTGGGATTGGACAGGTCTGGCTAGGAAGATGGTTCTGGATAGCAGAGGATTGTGGCTTCTGTATGAACTACTTACCTTTCCAGGCACTGCTAACCCCTCCACCCAGGCCCAGCCCCTTCACCCCAGCCTCTGTCCAGTCTGTTGTCTATTGATTTAAGGCCCACAAGTGCTATGTGAGCCCCCACTCCCCTGCCCTAGGCTTCTTACCGGTCATCTGCTTCTAGACTGACAGAAGGCGAGCTTATTTCTGCTGAGAAGGATTAGGGATGAAGTGCCCCAGCTGCTGGGTCCAAGCCTCAGTTGCAGGTGAGGTCCTTCCTACTCTACCCCTACCTGTTCAATCAGTGTGCTCTGGAAGCGACTAACTTCCTACCTCTGGTTACTGTGATGGAAGCCAGCTGTAGGGCCCCCACCCTCACCCCAAGAGCTACATACTCTGGATTGTATCTAACCTTGCTGACAAATTCTTGTGTGTCCTTCGAGAGCCTCCCTACCCACTCAAAGACTTACTTATGTCCTTCGGTTTAGTGACAGAGCCTTACCACCAATCACCTTTCCTGGCCACCATCACCTCATAGGTCAGGCTATGCTCACCTGGTGGCCAGCACCACAGTTCCTAGTAACCATGGACAAAAGGTTATTCCTGACATGCCAGGCTGCCTGAGTGACAGGCTGGAACCTTGGCTGGTACGCCTACCTGTGTTTGGACAGGTTTGTGTCTGCACACTCCTGCTGCCCACACCCCCATGTGCACTCCACATGTAGCGTCGTAACTCTCACTGATGAAATGGAAAGTTGAACATAAATCAATGTCTGCCGCCCTGTTAGCTATGCATCAGCAGTCAGCGCCTGGGAGATTTGCTCAGTAACAAAGCCCCCAGCGGCTTTGCAGGCTGCGACTGCCCCCTAATGCAGAGCCCACCCCACGCCATGGAGCCCTCCCTGCTGGTCGCCTCCAACACCACATAGCTCTCTTTCTCCTTCCTAAGCAGGAGGAGGCCCAGGCAGAGGCAGACACTGCTCCTTGCCCTTGAGAGGTGGACCTTACTTCTCAGGCTGTAAACGCCAGCTGGGCATTTACACCTCTGATGCTGGGAGGACTGGTGCCACTCACTGCTGCCGAAGACATGGGCTGCTTTCTCCTCCCCTTTTGACTTGCATTTCTATTTGGGTTTCTTTTAGCGTTGTTCTCTTTTCTGCCATGGGCCGCCAGCTGCCCAACTCTATATTTCCTTTCCCCAAGTAAGAGTCACTTGTGGCAGTTCCCATTTGTGGGAGCTATCGTGTGTGGGCTCTCAAGCCAGTGCAGGGGTAGACCCTCTGCGTGTCCTGCCACCACATCTGCAAAGTGTGTGAGTCCTTGAAGCAGCAGGGGTTTGAGGAAGTGAGTTCCAGTAGAGTCCTGTGCAGCACACAGCACCCAGTACACACTGCCTCTGCAGAACACAGGTCAGGATGGCCTCCGGGGTCAGTCATGGTATATGCTTCTCTGGGAAGACCTAGGTCTGGGTCGCAGGGTAGGATTCAGAAACAGCTGAGCCATCTAAGAATATAGTATGAGGACTCTTTGGAGGACTTGGGACATGGCAGGACCCACTAAGTGAATTTCAGGTTTGTGCCCCATTTCTGTCTGAAGACCCTTCCTTTCCTAGGCAACTTTGCTAAGCAGAGTTCTGTCCAGACGTGAAGGCCTTGACAGCAATGATGCTTCTAGCCCAGGCCCACCAAGCTTCTGTGAGCTTCCTCCCAGAAAAGCCCCATCTCTCGCTAAGACTTAACTGGTGGTTAATGAAGCTGGAGGTATTAGGGACAGGCAGTTTTCATGAAGTGCCAGCTCTGTGCTGATGTTAAGCTCTTCACAGGGTAGGTGACAGGGCAGGCTAGGAGCAGTGAGTGGCTGTGAACAGGGCCTTGGGAGCTGTAGGGCTTTCCTCTTTCTGGAGCAGAATGTGGGCAGCACCTGAGGTGCTGTAGGATTCCTTCTTCTGTCTGTGCTGGAGTGGGGTGGGCTAGACACAAAGTCTTCACGTTCATAGTGTTTTGTAGTGCTGCCAGAAGGTGAGGACAGCCTCAGATCCATGCTGTTCCCTCTGGGTCAGGCAGATGAACAGTCACATCCCTCCTTCCTCTAGGAAGAGGGTTATTTTCCTGGTAGCTAGGGTTGCTCCAAAAATTCAGTGAACTTCTCTGAACCTCAATTGCTGCATCCCATATTTAGGGTTGATGGTATATCCATGACTCCTAGGACCTTGTGAAGATTATGTGACATGATGTACAGGAAACCCTGCCTGGCGCTGGGTACATACCAGCACTTGGATGGTTCCTGTGTGTCCTGGGGCCACTTTATTCTCTGAGCTTCCCACCTAGCCAGGAGTCAGGGCTGCTTTTAGTGAATTCTCTTGGCAGAAGGGCGTCTTGAAGCTCAGTACAGTTTTCATGGCATTTCTCAGGTTCATGGATTCTCCAAATCAGCTACCCTGTCAGCACTTAACCCTCTGGTTCCACTGACAAGAGTTGGTGCCAGTTAAACACCAGTCCCATTTGGCCCTTTAATGAGGCAGCTTCCTAATCTCTTGCTGAAGTCTGTCCACTTGACTTGTTCCCTTGGTCATTCTGACTCCTTGTTCTTTGGCCTAGCCACCAACAGGAGTCTGTAGGGGGAATGAAGGCAAGGAAGTAGGTTGTGGGTTCAGGAGCTTCTGCTTTTGTTCCTAGCAGGCTTGTTTGGGTGAGTTTAATGGAGACCTACCCTCAGACCCCAGGGACTACATGGACTTCTGTCACCAGAGCTGCCTGAGCACCTTTTGAGTTTTGTTTCTCCCTTGCCTATAAAACAGCCTACTTTATCAGCTCTGAATTGAAGCAAGGAGCATGAGAATGGCTGGAAATTGTACAGGATTCCTTTCCAGAGGCCAGCATTCAGTCATTTATTCATGTAGCTCAGCCACAGTTGAGGCCTTCAGCCTGCATAGTAGACACACTTATCAGGTGCCATCCCTGACCGCCATGTCAAGTGCTCTTCTGTAGTGTCCTTAATTATAAAACTCCCAATTTCTTAGTACAGCACCTGGAACCCTGTCTGCTCTTTCCCTGCCATCCTCACCCCATTGGTAAACCAGCTCTTGGTCCCCAGGGCAAGGATCAGATCTGTTGCTCTCAGGTCTGGTCTCTGTTTGTCCATCTGTCTGTGTGTATTCTTCTCCCAACTGTTGAGTTCTCTCCTAGGAATGAAGGGTCTTCATTCTCAGGTCAGTATTCAAGAAGCCTTTGACAGAGTCTGGCCCTATCTTTACTCTAAGGTCAAAACAGACAAACCCAGCAAATGGGTCTAGCCAAGTTCTTCTTCCTGAAGGTGGTATTAACTAATCCCAATAACTGTGGAGTTGTAGGAATAGTCAAAGAGTCTGGAAATTTGTGATCTGATCTGGAAAACTGGCCTTATTTTCTAAATCCTGGTCTCCAGTAACATTAGAGGGAGTGGACATGGGAGGCACAGGGGGAAGCCATATCCCAGACTTGCCTGTTCTGCCACTGAAGAGCCTTTTATCAAGTGGGATGATTGAATGGGTAACAAGGAAAAGACAGGGTATTCCTAGAAAACTCTAGGAGGTGGACAGGATCATGAGTGACAGCTTCACATATTAGCAGCTGCCTAACGGTGAGAGCTGCCTCCTGGCACTGACCTGCGTACTTGGCTCTTGGCACCACAGACTTGTGATTGTCTTACAGGCATCTTTTAAGATCTTCACAGGCACACAGGCCAGGCTCCTGTCACAATGCTGGCTTCTTTCATTACCCCAGAGTTACTCCTCCTGCCAAAGTTCTCCAGCAATCATGTCTGTTGCCCATGTGGCAGTGACCAGATATCTCAAACCTGTATGTTTCTAGAGTTTTGGCATTTAGCAGGCCCAAGCCTGTTGCTTCCCCTTAACTGAGAAGAGAATAGAGTCCCTGGTCATCCCAGCATGTCAGGGAGGGAGAAGCTTGAGAAACTACACTGATGGAGCAAAAATGAAACCAGCAGCCTCCTGATCTCTTCTGGAGTCTGTTCTTTAGTGGGTGTCAGAGGCTGAATTCCAGGCAGCTTCCAGCGCTGGGTTACCTGCTTCCTGGTTGGCTGTGAACAATCGTGGACTGTGCAGTGTTAGGTTGGAAGAGCTGTGTGCACAAGTGTCTGGAGGTCTTCAAGCAGAGCAGGATTCTCTGGGTAGATGAGACCATGCCTCTTTAACATGCACCTCACCTTCACTGTGCTGGTGTGATTAACAGCAGAGCCGAGTGCCGGCAGGCGGGGTGGAGGCTGGCAGGAGCCAGCTGCATCAGTAACACTGTCCAATTTCAGAGCAAATGACAGTTTTTAGGGAGTGGGAAGCAGATTGCTCTAGCAAAGCAGGAATATTCTCTCTGTGTTCCGAGGAACTGATGTAATTTACTGTCAGGGTCCATCTCTAATATCCACATATTCCCAAAATATGTTACTTTGCAAAGAATAGAAGTCAGAGAGATCATCTGCCATCAGGACCCTGTTAGAAGCCCTCAGGGATGATTCTGCATGTGGGAACCTTTACCAGGTCAGTGCAGTGGCAGATCCCAGCAAGGTCACAGAGCTTTCTCATAGGGAGAAGATAATGGCTTTCTTTCATCCCTATGCCAAGAGATGGGAATTAGCACCCTGGATAGCTGTTAGCTCTCAGGTTTTCCACCATGGCCACAAGCCATGATTTCTGACTTGAGAAGGAAGAAGAGAAACATCAACAACAAGAAGGACGAAATGAATGTGTGATCCTCGGATAAACCAATCTAATAGTGACTTCCTTACAGTAGCTCCCATAAGTTAAAATTCTTCCGTCCCAGGCCCAGGTCCTTATCTTTCTGTAAGCATACAGAAAAGCATACCTTTTCCTGAACTGGGGCTGCCTAGACTCCATCCTCTGTGCCCAGACTGTCTACCTTTCTTCGTCCAGGGCACATTTACACCCTCAGTGTGATTCCGTCATAATAACTGCAGCCTAAATACCTCCTGCATTTAGTTTCTGTCTCTGAAGCTCTATGGTCATAGGTACACTTCAGTCTCCCACCAGGCTTTAACTCCTGAGGGAAAGGGAGGGTGCTACTTGTTTGTGACACTTGGCACAGCTGCTAGCACCTATCAAATGCACTGGTTGTAGCAAGCTGTGGGTCCTGACTAAATACTGGATATTTTTCCTTTGACCCTACACAAAGGTGGCCAGTTACACAGATAACAGATACCCAGTGTCCAGCAGGAAGGCCCCAAGGTTTCAGTGGCTCCTCAGCTCACCTCTCCTCTTTGCCCCATCCCAACCTATGCATTTAAGATTAGGCCTGATGAACCCAGAGACTCCTCCATGAACCTCAGTCCTTAGAAAAGGGGCCAAGCAGTCTGAACCTGCTGAAAAGATTGCAGATGCTCATGAAGCCCAGCACTGTAGCAAGGATGAAGTAATGGAAATCCGGCAGAGGACAGGGGGAGGGATGCACGTGTGGAGGTCAAGGTCAGCTTCTGAGTCAATTCCCTTCTTCCACCATGTAGCCCGAGGATGACGCCTAGGTCGTCTAGCTTGGCAGCACGTATCTTTACCCAGAGCCACCTTAAAGCTGTGATAGTGAATTGCAGTTTATTCAGGACGGAAAGGCAAGAAAACCAGACTGGTGAAAGGTGATGTGGCCAATAGGGAGAGAGCATGTTTGTTGGCTTCTGATTTGTGTTCACTCTGGCTTTCTCTACTAATGCCTTACTGTCACTGATTTGTCCTGCCCTTCCCCATTTCAGACTCATTGTGTAGCTAAGGCTATCTTTGGACCCTAGATTCTCCAGCCTTTACCTCCCATGTGCATGTGCTGTCAGGTTTGACTCCATTTTCTCCTTTGCAAATAGTTGGCTTTTATTGCCTTTGTCTTTTGGGGAAGGTATGAGTTTAAAATCAGAGAGTGTGCATAGTATTGTATGTTTCCTTGCAAATTAATAAAGGCCCCAGTTTTCCCTCATCAGCTTTGGAAGCTGTCATTTCATTTGGGGATCTGTCCACCATTCCTATGATTGGCAGGCTAGTAAATGTCCAAGGCCCTGAGACTCCTGGGCTCTTGTAGATGTGCATAGAGTACAGATGTGTGTGGCTGTGTCCCAGTGAAACCTTATAAAGAGCTGGCGGCTCCAATTTCTCCCTGCACTTACCGCAGTCCGTCTCGTAGCTGTACCCTCGGGGTCTCGTGCTGCAGTTCACCTCAGCCTCCACCTGAACTAGGCATAGAACAGCAGAGGGCCGAGCCTGAGCACGTGCCTTCACGGCTAGGGTGTGTCTGGCTCCTCTCTCTGCCTTAAAGCAGTAAGCACAGATAATCCTTTCCCACTTTTTTTGAAGCTACCATCTAGCTGGGTGGTGGTGCATCCCTTTAACCCCAGTACTCAGGAGGCAGAGGCAGAGGCAGGCAGATCTGAGACCAGCCTGGTCTACAGATCCAGGACTGCCAGGGCTACGTACACAGAGAAGCTATGACTCAAAAAAACAAGCAAAACAGCAACAGCAAAACTATCATCTACTGATTCATGGGCCAAGTGTGCCCACATACACATTGAGAAATCTTTCATTTAGTGTCCTTGTATGTGGGTCCAGGCCCATGTGAGACTAACATTGACTATGAGTTATCACTTCTTTTGCCTGGTGCTGTCCTGACATCATGAAGACAAAGGCAGTGATGCTGGCTTTACTTAACTCACATAGAAAGCAGTGCCCCTCTACTGATCCTCCCTGATATTTCCCGAGTGAAAATACTCACTGAGCATTTCTTCTCACTCTTAACTGGTGATTTCCCCATCCTAGTTGCAGGGTATCTATGGCTCGTGGGTACACCTTAGTCCGATGTACAGAGTAGGGGACAGTCTTTTCTGCCCACAGTGTATGTCCAAAGAACAAAGTGGATTGTCTGGTGAAGTGCTTTTGCTGTGTGTATTATCAGTAATTTTGTATTGCCTCAACTATAGCAACATGTCCAGCAGGCAGGTGGCCACCAGTACCACAAGGCCTATATTCTACTCTGATAGAGCCCAGTGTCCACAGAGTCAAGAAATGTAGGGGGCATTTAAGAAAGGAGCACATAATTTATCTCGACTTCTCTTTTCAAAATTAGTATATGCTTATTTTTCTTTAGTCTTTTATATTAAAGAGCTATCATCCTTTACCCCAGTGTCATTTAGAGTACCAGCTTACATGACGTCATAGTTCCTCAAGTGCAAAAGCATTAGAGGTACCACCCAGAGCTTCATGAGGTCCCTTGATGTAGCTATGTGGTCACATGCCCAAACCTCGCTGAACTGGTCCAGCCTTGGATGTCCTAATGGGCAAAGAGTAATAGTTGTTGTCCCAGAGTTCTGTATACACCACTACCTGACAAGCAGGGTATTAGTGGAGGCTTACAGGATGCTATATAGCTTTCCTCAGGTTATGGATATTCATGACAGGACACCCTGACCCAGGCCAAAACCAGCAAGCCAAACTGCCAATTTCCCTGCCAGATGACTAAGAGACCCGTTGTGAGCTCGACAACATTACTGCAGTGTCTGTATAGATGGTTCTGTTTTTCTTAGAGAGGCCTGATGCTCAGAGATGTTAAGGAATTAGACTCAGCACATACACTCAAGGATTTCCCTACCATGCCTTAGTGCATCTCTGAAGAGCTTCCGTACAGGGCATAGCCAGAGTGTGTCAGGAGGGGCTCCTGCTGGCAGTTGTGAAATGTGTTTCTGCAAAGACCTCTGATCTTTGAGCTACCAGAGTGCTGCTTCCTACCATGCTGATGTCCCGTCAAGGCTTTTGCACTAAACCATTAGCATCCAGACTGTGAGCTTCTGTGAAATGGCCAAACACTTG
This sequence comes from Rhynchomys soricoides, assembly GCA_019843965.1. Taxonomy (NCBI): domain Eukaryota; kingdom Metazoa; phylum Chordata; class Mammalia; order Rodentia; family Muridae; genus Rhynchomys; species Rhynchomys soricoides. The sequence goes on from JADRCH010000114.1 coordinate 313,497, forward strand.
CCTCGATCACACCCGTAACAGAGCCTCCCAGGCCTTGCCTAAGTGGCTCTCACAACCTGCTGGATATAACACTATTCAATGCTGAAATTACAGAAAAAAGAATGAAAAGGAAGTCTGGGGTTTCTGGTGTCTGAAGGCAGTGATCTGGAGCCAGCTGTGAGGGAAGGGCAAATCTGTTAACAGGGTCGGGGCTGTGTGAAGGCTGCATAGGCCATGGGTGTATTTTCCACCTTTTTTAAGATTAAGGAGCAGGAATTGCCCTTGTTCATATGGCTCCCCCTCACCTCAGTCCCCTGTCACCTGTCACCTTACATAGGCAATGAAGGCAGTAGAGATAAGTCTGATCTACTGCAGGACTGCAGATCGAAATCCAGCTTCTGGGGGCACAAAAAGCAGACCTGTAGCCACTCTGGGCCTCAGTTTACCTTTCTGGGAAGCAAAGGGGAACAAGGTGCCACTCCTAGAGACCTAGGTGGGTTTTCAGCCCTCAGCCTTTTCTGTCATTGGGTTCTTATTTTCCCAAATGGACTCGGAGGTCTTTAGGACACAGGCTCACAGGTTTTATGGGGTGCTGAGCTCCTCCAGATCCCTGGTTCCCAGAATGAGGCTTTGGCTCCTCACTTAGTAACCACAGAGCTAGTGAGTACACTCTCCTTTCTGAGCTTTGTTTCTTGCCTATAAAACGGCATTGCAGAGCAATGAGCTGGTGCAGGCCAGAGGCCCTTTCTCCCCTGGGTGTCCGGGATTGGTTTTGCTCATCAGTGAGAGGCCAGGATCAGCCAGTGACAGAGCTAACTAGAATTCGAACCCAGTTTTCCCCCAGCCCTGTTTCTTTAAAAATAGATGGAGTTGGAGACATAGTTTGTCACAGAGAGCCCTGACAGAGTTGGATAACTTAGCTCAGCAAATAGCTAGTTTCTGGTAGTCTTGGATAAATCCCATCCCCATCCTGATTCTTCCTCCCTAGAAACAAAGGACATTAGGGAAAGAGATGGCAGTCTGTCAATGTAGAGCCATCTATAAACAAATGAATACTGGAGCTGGACTCAGCCATCCTGATCTACGCTAGTGTTGTGCAGATCTTGTGGCAGAAAGCCCCCTGCACCCTTAAGGGGATGGGCTTTCACCAGCTAGGCATCTAGACACACTTTCGGTTCTTCAAAAAGCTTCCAGCAGCTGAACTCTAAGACAGCCCATGGGGAACTTGTCCTGTCTGTGAAGCTGATCATTGGGGCACAGCAATGGCTTTGTGTGTTTTGTCGAACTTCCTATGTGGAGATGCCCATGAAGAACAAATTGGGAAGACCATCAGGTTCCCTTTATGTAAACCAAATGGCAGCTCTCTGGCAAAGTGCTGTCTAGAAGGGATGGTGAGGCCACTTGTTTGGGACCTTTGTGGCAAGCTATTCAGGTTCCTTCTGTGGATGCTTTAGATAGTGTGAAGGTCCCAGCCCAGACACACAGCATAGTAAGGAATTCTCATGGTACAGGTACCGAGAACAGGGATGAACTACTGGCAAAGTGAAAAGAAAACTTTTTGCTTCTGACCCATGCAGTAGACTCCCAGAGAGGCCAGGTGCTATGCCTGGAAGTTTATAAAGAGAGACAGGTCTGTGGCTGACAAACATAGGGGTAGCATTTCCTCTGAGGGAGATGACTTTTTTTGTCATCTGAATTGAGGTTGCCATGGGATTTCTCTCTGGGCTATCTGTCAGGGCCTGGGCTAGGATGCTCTGACACACCTTCACGGGGAGACCCTCCCTATCCCCATATGCCCTCGGGGCCTCACCAACAGCCTTGTTTTGTGGTGCATCTGTCTTGGTGACAAACTTGCTATCTCCACTTGTTCAGAACCAGTTTTGCCTTCTGCCTTTGCCAGGGTGCCTCTTGTAAGGTCTAGCCTTCTGCTACTTCTGCTGCAGGCATTCAGACATGGGCTTGGTCACTGAACCTCACTTGGTCAAGTCAGCCATCACTTGAGGCCCCAAGGTGGGGTTGCTTCAAGTGGTTTTCTCCATTTCTTGGTAGCCATCAGAGACTGCTCTTGCCCAGTTGGGCATACAGGTATGCAGGGCTTGCGCAAAACAGTCTGCTTGCTCTGCAAATGCAGAGCATTTTGTGTGACCAGGGAGGGAGACAGCACTGTGAGGGAGGAGATACTCGCTGTTGCCAGGAGCCCGGGAACCAGCAGACAAGCCTTTGCCCCCTCTTGGCAGCTGGACCTTACCCCTTGAGCTCCCTGCCTCGTTCTTTTTCGTTTTCTTTTTGGGGGTTGGCTTCAAATTATCTTGTTTTGTTTACATTACACCCAAGTTTTGTGGTATAAAAGACTTGCAGGTGCAAATATGTCCCGCCTTCATTAACTTACCCTCCCTTTTTAATTTATGTGATTTCAATTTTCCTTCCCTGTACTGTTAATTAGGGGACCCTCTAATCAGTGCCATTATCACAGTGGTATTCATGTTTAGGAAAGCCGCTAAACAAATGCTTGCAAAATTGCTAAATGGCTAATTAATGTCTGTTAATTAAGAAAATTGCTCATGGTAACAAACCATGCCGTTGCTGGCAGCCGCTAGAAAGACACACACTTGTTGAAATTAGTAGCGTGGCAGGTAGGGGAACATCTGCTACTCCAAGCTTTCCGGAAGTGAACAGCCCCTCACTTAGCCAAGAAGCTCTGGGGCTGTCCCTGGTGGTGCCCTCAGCTGCTGGACAGCTCTTGCCTCTTGTTTGCACACCACTCTGTTGGTTGTCTCTACCTTACCCCCAGCCCCACCTTCTCCCTGGCCCCTGGCTCTGAGTCTGCATGGGCTTTGAGAAAGGAGACTAAGGATGGAACCAGTGGCTGTAGCTAACTTGCTTTCCTTTCCCTTCATAAATGTCTAGAGTTTTCCTATACTAAGGGATAGCTCCAGTGGAGAAAGGTGCATTGCACTTTGTGACACATGCCCCTATCCTGAGTCCAGGTCCTAGTGGCCTGTTGGGCCAAAAGGGGCCTCAGAGGCAAACTGCCTGTGAGCCTCTCTAGTAAACTGTTATGACTTCTCCTAATCTGCATACGTGCATATTTGTGTGCAAAGGCAAGCACATACGCACGTGTACTTTGTCCTGTACACTGGAAGTTCTAAAGAGATACTCTCCTTGTGATACATGAGGCTCTCTGATACGTTGGTTTTCTTTGTTTTTGTTTCTGTTGTTTTGTTTGCATTTATTACGTTGATAATACACTGACAGGATACCTGTAGTTTGACCAACTCTGTAGATAGTGAATTCATCTCCTTGTGTTTGGTGGGCAGTTGAGGTAAGCATAGTCCAGAGCTTTGGGTCAGCTTGGAATTGCAGGCAGCTTGCCATCATCTAGTGAGGAAAGTGGGCCCTCTACCCACTGAACCACCAAGCAGTGATTGTCCTCACGCCTGTGTCAGTTGACCCTCAGCCTGGCTCTGCCACTTAGGGCTTGTGTGGCTATGGCCTGCTCTTTTCATCTCTTAAGACCGTGTTCCCTCCTCTATAAAAGTTGAAAGAAGAGGTACCACATACAGAGCTATTTTGAACTGTAGGTGAATTCATGAGCCGTGGAGCCCAGACATTGCTCACACTGGGCTTATCGACTCTCAGTTTACCTCATTGGCTCAGAACCTAGCACCACCTCTGCCTCTGCCCGTGTTTGTCCAGTGTTCCCTCTGTCCTGCTTCAACCAGCAGGACCTTGATGAATACTGTCCCAAATCACCTGTTCTCTGTCTCTGAGACTGTGAGCTCCTTGAGAGCAGGGACCTCACCTGATTCCTCCCGTCCCTCTGTGGTACTTGCAGACATTGCATCTGGGTCCAGGGGCCCTGTCTGAGTCAACCAGTGTATTTAACATGGCAAACTCTGTTCGGTAGTAGCCTGTGTCTGGCCCTTGCTCCTGTGTGCTTTGATGAAGGTGCTTTGTTTTATTTTTTCGTTTTTCCAAATCCCTTGTGAATGTACTGGTCAGCCTCCCTCCTTCCCGCCTGCCCGCCCGCCGTTGTTCGTCATTGAACCAGGACCCAAGCAGCGCTCGGCCACCTCCTGCCAGCCACAGCCCACCACCCGCACGCCCGCCGCCACTCTGCGTTTTGGTTTAATTTTTGTTCTTTTAAGCTTCTTCTGCGCTTCTCCATGTGCTGTGATCTATAACCTGCCTCTACTGTCTGGCCTCACAGGGTCCTCCGGGGTCACAGCCCTCGCCGCACGCACAGCCTCCACCTCACAATCCCAGCAGCATGATGGGACCCCACAGTCAGGTAAACGCACTGTGGCTCGCCGGCTCGCCAGCCCGCCGGCCGGGGGGCGCCGGGGCAGGAGGAAGGAGAGAGCCGCAGAGGAAAAACAAAAATCAAAATGTGCTCCAGCATTGCCTTCCAGTCCTAATTGACAAGTTTAATTAAAAATATATTCTTCTAAATACAGTCTTCATTTCTTGGACATCCCACCCAGTTTGGATCTGAAACCAAGAGAAAAGAAACAAAAATCTTTCTGTGACCTTGCCAGTGGCCTTTATGTTTTTGGTTTTTCCTCTCTCCCTTTTGTTTGGTTTTGAGTTTGGTTAACCATTTGTTTGTAACCAAGGCTGCACCCCTGGCCTTTTCTTTGTGCACTCTTGCTGCTGAGAAAGCTTTCTTGCCCATTCCCCGCATTAAGTTAGGGAGCCCGCTATCCCTTACTGTTGTTTTTTTTTTTTTTTCCATTGTGTTTTCCCATAAGTTCTTGCTCCCTTCCCACTCTTCCCTGTTGATGGTTTCTGTGTGTGTGTGTGTGTGTGTGTGTGTGTGTGTGTGTATGTGCTTGTGTGCGCGTGTCCTGCTCTGTCTGCAAACCTGAAGATGTCTCGCTCCTTTTGCTTGTTGTTTTCTTTGCCCCTGTGGAGAGCAGAGGTGGCCTCCTTTGCCCTGCATTGATTTAGCTATTCTGCGTTCTGTGTGAAGTCCCAGCTGCTGCCCCTCCATCCAAAGTAGATTCCTGCAAGCCAGTGCAGTTGTGTGGATCTTTTGTTCCTCTGCCCAAGGGAAGTTTTGCCTGGAAGGAAGAGGAGCTACCGGTCTAGAGAGAGCTTAGAAGATCACTAATTGTCATAAACTGGACTTTGCAGAGTGCAAAGTGTTTGTGTTTGTCACTGGACAGTGGTTCATCTGTCATTGAACTGATTCCCTGTCATTACAGCCTTTTATGTCACCGCGATATGCAGGCGGCCCCAGGCCCCCGATCAGAATGGGAAACCAGGTACAGTATCTTTTCTTGTTTTCTCTTTCCTGCCGGCCACCCTTAGGCCTAGGTAGACCTGGACGCAAGTCCAAAGCAAGGTGCAATGCTAGGGGGCGAAGTACTAGGCTTTAAGGTTGGGGAACTTGCCCATGTGTCTGCTTTGAGCCCATGGTCCAGCCTATAGCCTGGTTTTCCCCAAGTAGCCTCATAGCAGCCTGTGTTCAGATAGCACCAGCTGGCGGGATTGCAGGAATTCAATTCTTGTTGAGAAAGTGGTAATGACCCTAACCCTCCCTTAGAGCCCCTTCTTGGAAGAAGGTCTTCCTTCTTAATGAAGTCAGCTGACTGTGTGTGTGTGTGTGTGTGTGTGTGTGTGTTTTCCTGGAAGTTTTTTAGAATTGCCAAGGCTGGTAAATAGAATCCTGCTATTAGGGGGAGAAATATCCTGTAGGAATGCTTAGTCAGGCTTAGGAGCCTGACTGCAGAGGGAGCAGGGCATTCGTGAGGTGTTCGGTCTGCCTGCTTTCCTGGAACGAGGAAGGATTTGTTCATATAATTAGAAAAGTACCCTGCTTACGGAGAGGGCTTTTTAGCCCAGGGTCATGCACCGTCATATGGTCTTCTTCAGTCCACCCCGTCAGGCTGGAGTGCTAAAGAAGAGCAGATGTCTTTGCTGAGGGTGGACAGATAGACACAACCTGATGTAGGCATCAGGGAGATTTCTCTCAGTGCCAACGTATTTTTAGCTTGAATTCTTTTCAGTGTCTTAACCAAAACACTCTGGCAGCATTCATTGCCAGCACACTGGGAGCTAGAAGTTTGGTCACCTCCATTGTGACTCTCTGATGCACTGCAAGAAAGCACAAGTGACAAGGCACGGACTGTGGAGGGCCAGCCGTCTGCAGTGTAAAAGTGTCCACCACATTTCCATCTCGCTCTTCTCCTCTCGCTGAGTCCTTCGTTTCCTGTTTCCTCTAACACAAAGGGGGCAAATTTAGACACAGGGGGTTCAGAAACCCAGGTTTTTGAGCAACAAGGACTTGTTGGGTATGTTGAAGGTGAGGAAAAGGAGGAAGGCCAGGGCTGTAGAAGAGCAGGCTTACCTCCAGGGGTATCTCTGTCCCCTGGGGGCTGCACACAGCAAGGTTATGGCCCCCACCTCCAAGGCTGTGCTTCCTTCTCAGGTATGAAGACATAAACCTCCTAGTGCAAGACCTGCTTTCCTTGGCCATTGCTCACATAGTCTGCTCCTCTACAGAAGAGCCTGTCCCCATTTCAGACACCCAGCTAAAGATAGTAATTCCCAGATCCCTTAACCTAGACCTCCAGCTAAAACCCCTGGCATGTATCAGGTTTATTATGGAGAGGCCGGGCGTGGTAGTGCACGCCTTTAATCCCAACACTCGGGAGACAGAGGCAGGTGGATTTCTGAGTTCGAGGCCAGTCTTGTCTACAGAGTGAGTTCCAGGACAGCCAGGGCTACACAGAGAAACCCTGTCTCAAAAAAAAAGGTCATGGAAAAGGGTTGTATGGAAAGCAGCCATGTCATAGCTGTACAAGGGGATAGGTGGGTACCTCTACCAGTGATCTAGGCAGCTTCAAATCCCCTATCTTTGTATAAAAAAAAAAAAAAAAACCCAAGCACAGATGGGTAGACACAGACCAGCCAGGTGACTCAACAACTTGAGGGGAAAGAGGAAATGAGAAAGGTAGGAGTGACTAAATTCAGGGTACAGGGACCCAGCCTCATCAGTTCCCCAGGCAACTAGAAGTAGCAGATGCCAGCACCACTTTTTGAACCTGAGATGCAGCATGGCCAGAGGAGCTGGCCCTCATAAAGCCTGCTTGCCCTAGCCTGGTCCTATTCTGAAGCTGAGGATGCAGGGAGGGTCTGTCCCTTTCACTCTCACCTCCTTGTTGAAACTGCTTGGCATTCACTGCCAGCCAGAGGCAGAAGAGCCTAGGTGGCCTGTAGTAGCACTCAAGTCTAGGGACCCTGTCGTGGGCCCCCAGCCTCCACAGCATTGGCACCTCAGTCAGGAGCTGTGGTCTTCTGTCACCAAGACTTTTCTTCCTGAAGTCAGTAGCTTCTCTTTGGTCTAAAGGTCCCACTGGACACTTGGCCCAGCCTTTGCTGTTCTCTTGTTTTTCAAATTACAGCTGGAATAACTTCACCCGAAGTCAATTACCTTTAGTCTGTTCTTACAGCATCCTGTCTCCTTTTGATGGTGTCACACTGGCACCACTGCTGGAAGAGTAGCCTGCCCTCTCTCCTCATAGCTGCGCTGACACCTCTGGGGTGGATGCTCAGAGGCCTGGATGGCTCAAGTTCCAGCTCCTAGAGCTCGTGACCCCAGTTAACCCCCACCTGAGTCTCCAGGACCCCTTTATGGGGTCGCTCACCTTTTAAAGGTCTCCCTGTGGTGATCGTTTTAAACCAGTGGCTCCTCTAAGTTCTTGTTGCTTGGAAATGTACTTAAAATGAGTTACATCTTTGAAGTAAAAGAAAGGTAGGGCTGGACATACATCACAGCCCCTGGATTCATGTGCTGCCCTTTGGGGGTGGGGGATGAACAGTGAATCCAGAGCACACCTTGCTCTGGATGCAGGTATAGTTCACTTGGAGAGTCCAGCTGCCCACTGCACTCCCACCTGATGCTAGTTTTCACTAATGCTTGCAGGGACTGTCTGCCTACTGTCCGAAGCTGGGGGACCCGACCCAGCTTGCAGCGATGGTCTTGGGGAGGCCATTAGTAGCCCCTTATGGCCAGGTTGGGGGAGCAGGGTGGGGCAGGCAGATGCATTTCGCCCCCTTGCACTTCCCCCTAACACTATCCTATCTCTGTAAGTAGTGACTCAGGCTGTGTCTCATGTCTCTTTCAGCCTCCAGGAGGAGTTCCTGGGACACAGCCATTGCTGCCCAATTCCATGGATCCCACACGACAACAAGGTAGAGGGCAGGCAGGATGGGCGTGGCGGCTGCATTGGAGTCTCCTCTTTGCTCTCCTAACAGCGCACAGCTCACCCGTTTTCTCATACAGGTCACCCCAACATGGGAGGATCAATGCAGAGAATGAACCCTCCCCGAGGCATGGGGCCCATGGGGCCTGGCCCACAGGTAAGCAGCTACCTGTCTGTCTCTGTCCATCTGTCTCCCTGCCATCTGTGTGCACCCGCCTTCTCTCCTTTTTCCATAGTCTGTCAGTCTCTACATTTCTGGCTCTCAGTTGAAAGGAAGGGCTCATTCAGGTCCCTGGCCCCCCTTCCCTGTCTGTGGGATGCTGAGTAGGAATAAAACCCCAGGGAGCCGTCTGGGTAGCAGATCCCTCCAGGGTGAATGTTACTAGCTGTGATGTGGGATCTTCAGGAATCCAAAGCCACTTCCCTCCCAGAGTGGAACAATCTTAAGGAGGGAATCCAGGACCACCTCGTGACTCGGTGGTGGTTGAGTCAAGTAAGAGGTGATGATGGCCTTGATGAGTCACTTTGACTTCTGGGGACCCCAGGCACTTTTACCACCGACAAAGTTTCCAGGAAATGTGGCCAGCCATGCTCACTCCTCGGCTCCCACTGTAACCCACAGCAGCCTCACTGCTCCCAGGCTCTGCTCCTCCGTGGAGGCTGTATGTCATCCCTCCCTCTCTTCGCTGGAGATGATTGAGGATCTTTGGGTCCCCTCCTCAGCTCCAGTTCCCCTGGGGCTGAATTTGTACCCTTTTACCCCATGTGCTCGCTTTTGTAGGGAAACCTACAGATCCGGAAACCATCCAGTCATTCCCAGAATCCCACAGCAAACCAAGCTGCTGCCTTTTCTGTGGTGTTGAAAGATCTTAGAGCAGCCCTGTTCTAAGTCCTAAAGGGAATAAAGGCTAAGCAATCGTGACTTGAGAGGTCTTGTTTCAGTTTTCCTCTAGTTTCCCATAGTTCATGGTTTCCCCCTTCTTGTCATCTTGAGCTGACCACAGGACTGTCCTTGGACAGCACCCTCTCTCAAGAGTCAGAAGTGGGTCTTTGAGCCATGTGGAATTCACTGCTGGTGAGGAATCAACAGAGACTTTGGCTTCTCAGGGATCTGGGTGAGATCTTGCTTTCCCCGTGGGGACTCTGAGAGGCTCGGCAGCCACGTCTCTAAGATGAATAAGCACAGTGTCCACACATAGGGTGCTAAATATACTCACTGCTCAGTGTGGTCCCTGGGCCTTGGTGGCATAGAACTTTAATCCCAGCACTCAGAGGGGAGGCAGGGGCAGCTGGAGCTCCTGTGAGTTCCTGGCACTACATAGCAAGACTTTGACTACATAGCAAGTTCCAGGTTAAATGGGAAAACAAACAGAATAGAACTTCAAACCAATATTCAGGACTTCAGCTGCTTAGGTTTGATTAAGCTTGTTTTCCATCCCTGGCAAAGTCATTAGTAGTTTATTAGGCCTCATAGTAAGGTTGGGTGAGGGGAGAGGCAGAGCTGTTGCCTGGCATGCATATCCCTTGGTTCCATGCCCAGCGTCACAAACAATAAAATTGAAGGGAAAAAAAAAAAAAAAAAAAAAAACTAACAGGGGCTGGAAATGTAAGCTCAGTAGGTAAAGTACTTGGCATTCGAGGGGCCTGGCTGTAACCCCAGCACTTGGGGAGAATCAGAGGTCAAGGTCGTTCTCAACTCCACAGTGAGTTTGAGGCCATCCTGGGCTACGTGAGAACTTGTCTTAAAACAACAAAAACCTTATAGAACTAGAGTGAGATGCCAGCAGTTGGAAATGACATTATTAGCGTGAGCACAGAACGCTCTAGAAGTTTAAAGCCTTTCTCCTGGCTCCAGACTATCTCACTATATCAATCCAGCACTTATGAAGAGGCAGGGTTCCAGAGCCTGAGATCTGGCCTCTTTCCTTGCCACATCAATGAAGAGGGTCTAAGGTTCTTTGACCATATTCCCTGGAACATGTTGGGTAAGGTGCAGTGTTAAATCCCCAAACTAAACCTCTCTTCAGCAGCCTAGAATCTCCATACCAACTTATCTCTGAGGCAAGAAGGCCTGGGGCTGATTTAGTACTGGTCCAGGCACAATGAGTGAGTGGGCTTTAGGATCACCTAGGATATCACAGAGAAGTTTTGGACCCTGTCTTCGTTACTGTTCTATTACCATGAAAGATCATCATGGCCAAGGCAACTTACAAAGAAACGTACTTAGTTGGAGGCTTGCTTACACTTTCAGAGGGTTATTTATGATAGTCGTGGTGGTGAATTTGGTGGCAGGTAGGCAAACCTGGCACCGGAGCAGTATCTGAGAACTCACATCTCATCTGTATGTGGCAGACAGAGAGAGACTGGTCCTGATGTGACACACATCCTCAACCTTGATGAAGGTGTGCCTCCTCCATCAAGGCCACGCCTCCTAATCTTTCCAAACAGTTCCACCAACTAGGAACTAAACATGCACACATGAGCCTGTGGTGACCCTTCTCTTTCAAAGCACCACAGATCCCAAAGCTTCTCATAGGAGAGGGCAGACCCTCTGTTTTCTCCAGGTACTTTTCCTATTACTTGACTGCTGAGGCTACTGCCCAGGCACAGTAACAGACAAGAGGAAGTGACCTTCAACTTGGTACCTGGAGATACTGGTTTCTTCTGACTCAACTCTTATTCTTGTTTGCAAAATGGGTTGCCTTGTAAGGCAGGGCACAAAAGTGGCTGTGGACACTCTGTTCCCTTTCTGCATGATGTACACTCTGTTTTCTGGCCGAAGGTGTTAGTAGGGAAGCCAGCTTCTCAGGAAGCATAATTGAGCACCACTGTATGAGTCGTGTTACACTGTGACCAGACATAGAGATAGGACGTCACTTGGATGATTTCTTAGTGAGGTATCAGAATGTATTTGGCCACTGATCTCTCTAGAACTTTCTAGAAGGGTTTGGGAAACAGCTACAGTGTGGTCTGAGGGCTATTTTATAGGCAGACTAGCACTCTAGTTTTTGACCCTGTATCACATCCAAAGGCTTGAGCAGTCAGTTATCCCCTGTCCTTTTCCTCTAGGGCCTGCGATGGTTTTAGTGTGCAGTGAGAAAGAGGCAGTGCTTCATGGATGTCAGCATGAGGTCCTGAAGGCCCTGTTGTCCACATTCTGGAGAAGGAATTCAGACAAAACTAAATCTTGGTCACATTGGGTAAAGCAGGTTGGAGGCCCCTGGGGACCAGTGGGCACCAACCAACCCAAGGCTGCAGCCTTAGTGGTTCTGGCTGGGCTAGAATCACACCACCATCCTGGTTGATCTTTATTTTCCCAAGTTCAGGTAGAGGATATTCTTGATTCTCCAGGGACAGCCCTGTGCCATCTGGAGAAACTGAATCCCCTGGGGCCCCAAGACCTAAGGCTGGTACAAGCTCAGAGCTTTGGAAAGACCACTTATCCTGTGCAGTGCACCCCAGGCTAAGTCAGGGAATGAGGCGGGCACTGGGGAACAGCCGGTCGCCAAGCACCCTGGCTTGAGGGGAGATGTGGGGGTCAGGCCTCCTACTGCCCAGGAGATTGCATTATAGTTCCAGGTTCCTCTACAGGTGAGTAATGACAGATGGCTCTGTGTGAAGATAAACCTAGAACAGGGCAGGTGACAGGAAGTGTGAGCAAGAGTCCACTTTCCTGTAGACACTAATCATATTCCCCTAGTCCGACACAGCTGTGGAGCAGGCACCTCTGTTCTTCAGGAGTGAGGAGAGCCTGTGCTCATGTCTTCTATGTCTCCACAGAACAGTTCCCGTGACGGGGAGAGACAGCTCCTGTTCAGTACCCAGTCTCCTCTAGCAGATCCAGAACCTGGGTACTGACCTTCCAGCCCCATAGGGAAAGCTAGTGCTTCTGATTGGAAAACTTGGTCCCAAAACCTAGTTTCAACCTATCTTCCATTCCTGTCTTGCTTACTAAGTGGCTGTGGTCAAGTGTCTGGCCTTTCTGGGCCTCCAGGTTGACATCTGTGAAGTGGACGGTGTGTGGAGTAGCCCTTCCAGCTTTCTATCTGTAGGAGGGAGACTTGCTATGGCTCTGTGTTAGCAAGCTGGATAGGGTTGAAAGCCTCTGCCTGTGCCTCCCCTCAGGCAGCATGCTGCAAGTCTAGGTAGCCTTCCTCCTTTGACCCACACTTTGTCCTGACCTCCTTTAGCTCTGGGGTGTGACACTTGCCTCCTGGAGAGAAGGGCATCTAGAAAATCTTTCTCATGAACCAGTTCATGGACCATAGTGAACTGGCTTGCTGTGAGGGCAGAATCGGGTAGCAGCCTTCTGAGTCTGCTGCTGTCATCAAGTAACCATGCCCCCCTTACTGAGGGGACCTCAGAACCAACACTTTACTGTCAGCATGGGTCCCTGTAAGGCTGAAGGCAAATAGGCTCTTTGTCCCTCTTTTATAGACCAAACAGGGTTGTGACCCTGCAGGCAGAACCTAGCAACAGGTCCTTGTCCCAGCTTAGCACCTAGCTATTCTGTTCCTTCTGTGCCTCATTTTCTAATCTCTAAGGGAGTTGCTATGACTGTTAAATATCCATGTACACATAAAACATGTGACACAGCTTTATCCTCCATAGTGAGAATTGTTGTTTGTGTAGTTGCCGGAGTCAACAGCAAGTGGCCAAGCTGAGGTCAGCTGTCTTGTGGCCTCTGCTTACCATCCAGGTTGTCCAATCAGAGCAGGCCCAGGGAGTGAGGCAGTGTGTGAGCTGGCACAGCCTATCCTCCCTGTAGACCTCACTCCTTGCCAGCCAGCTGGATGTCACTGCCTATATTCTGTCTAGGCAGTCTTATAGGCTCCAGGCCTCCATGGGTGACCTAACAGAATAGGGGGTCCCTCAGTCGTGAGGTTTTGGAGACCATTCTTTGTGACGTCACATGTTTTTAGCCCAGTGTTAACCTCTGCTTGTTTGACTCAACACTGTCCCTAATTTTCACCGTCTTCCTGCCAGAGGTTTTGGGAAAGATCCAGGGTGTATGAGTGAGACTCTAGTCTGCCATTCGCTGTCTGATTTTGTCAGCTGCTCCCTCTTAGACCTACAGTCTCTCCTTTTGTAAAGTGGGACCAGCTTCAAAGGGTCATTACAGGGACAGGGCAGATGAAATAAAAGATGACTGTGTGCACAAGAGGCAGCTCACACTGGAGGCCTCGTTGCCATTAGCTTCTCACTAGCCTCCTGCTCTCCGGTGCCCACAGGGGCAGTGCCCAGATTTACAGTTGGTGTACTTTGTTCTCTTCCCGTCTTCCCCCACTGTTCCTGTCAGTCACTGAGCACCCTGGGGTGTAGAGTTGGGGGCGTAGCCATGGAGACACTATCCCGTTCTATTTACCCTCAGAGTCCATCAGTAGGGAAGGAATGGCCATGTGACTATAGGGAGGCTATTGAGCATTCTGAGGTCAGAGGCATGGTGGGCTGGTTCCCTCTTAGTCTTCTCCCTCAGTCTAATGTGACTCCAATCACCAATCAGCATTGGGCCTGGTAGCAGAGTCAGCCTGTCTAACTGCTGAGGCCTGTGGGGAGGAGCAGCTTGCTGGTCAGGCACAGTTTAGAGAAAATCATCACGAAGCTCCTGCAAACGCATTGATGTTGTGACTGTCCCTCTGTGCTGGCTTGTCATTGTGGTCCCGTCCGTTCTGAAAGAATGTGTGGTTTTTTTCTCATCAGGTTGCTGTCACAGACTAACCCTCTCACTTATATTCTGTGTTTGTCTCCCTCCCGGTTCCCCTTCTCCTCCTCATAGACTGACCCTTGGTTATCATTGCAGAATTACGGCAGCGGCATGAGACCACCGCCCAACTCCCTCGGCCCCGCCATGCCTGGGATTAACATGTAAGGCAACTAGGCCCTGGCCAGTGCCTCAGAGCCTGTGGCCTCCCCACCCACTGTTGGGACCTCAGAAGACTCTTAGCACTCACTCTGAACCTCAGTTTCCTCATTCCTAGGATGAGAGCTCAACCACATAATAGAGTGTTGTGTGCTAGGCAACAGTGCTGACCACACTTACGACCACCAGACTACTCCTACAAGGGGTGGTTATTCCCTGCCTGTGATGAGGTCACTGAGGCCCAGAGAGTTAGAGTGACTTCCTTAGGCTTGCATAGCTTCAATGGCTGATTCAAAATTTAATCCTTATGCAAATAAGCCCTGATATTTAGTGCTTATAAAAATCAGTGATCTATCTTCCTAGGGAAAAGCAGAAATACTTTTATATATAATTTTATAAATACATATTTTACAAATTTCTTCATATAATTTGAAGGAGTGCCTAAGTCTCCCTCCATGGTACTACCCATTGCTACTCCAGAGTCAGATGGCATCTAGGACTTCCTGTCCTGACGGCAGCCTGCTCCTGCCCCTGCTGGCTCCACTCTGTAGAGGTTGTAGCCCTACTTTTATTATCTCCATCTCTCCTTCTCTTAGGGGCCCAGGAGCTGGCAGACCCTGGCCCAATCCCAGCAGTGCTAACTCAGTGAGTATACAGGTGTGGAGGGCACCGGTTTCCAGGAAAGAGGTTCTGGGCATTAGGTGAACCCTGTTGTCAGGAGGGAGAAGTACAGCACGATCCACCTGCCTCTTAGAAGAAGGCTCCTGTAGGTGGAGCCCATGGGCAGTGTGCTGGGTCCTCCCTCAGAGGTGGTTCTGCCCTGAGCTCATAGGTGCCAGCTGAGAGCTGAGGCTCCAAGTGCATCATGGTTCTGGTTTCTGGCATTGAGGGAAATGGTTGACGGGCTTGGTGCAGACAGAAGAAGGGGCGTGGGTGTTGCTCTTTTCCACCCTCCCGTTTGGGAGGCCTCCTGGAACCCTACTCTCAGGCTCCACCAAAGACTGGGAGAAAGGAGACCAATCCACAGGACCATTGCATGTGGCTTGACTCATGTCTCAAGCCTCTTCTTCTGGAAACTGACCAGGTTACTAATTCACTGTGTCCCCAAGCCTACCATAAATGAGAGTGAGTGTGTCCAAAAGTGGGTTTGGCAGCGACAGGGCATGATGCTTGTCTGTCAGGGAAGGCAGCTCCAATCCATGGCTCCTGAATCTTCTTTCCAGATCCCGTACTCCTCCTCATCACCCGGAACCTATGTGGTAAGTACAGCTATGGATTCTGACTCTCTAGTGCGCATGACCAAGTGTCAGGGAGGAGAGCCACTCGGAGGCTAGTATCTTCCTCGTGACAACACATCTGAGCCCAGGAGCCAAATTGCTATCAGTGTTTAGGTATTAGTACAGGCCTGGGGCAGCCCAGCCTTCTCCAGAGTTGACCCAAGAGGGGACTCGTTTTCAGTGACTAGCTACCCAGCAGGCTGCATGCTCCCATTTACTGTCTCTGGCTTTCGCTGCTTGGTGTTTGTGTGAGCAGATATGTGCACACACCCACTGCTGATGCCTCTTGGCTTGAGAGGAAGAGCAGAAGCCCAGCTTCCTTCAGGCTTGTATGCTCCAGCTCTGAGTGCAAGAGAGGCAGTACTAGGCACCAGGCCGGTCTGGGCACTGGCAAGCAGCCTAGAGTCCTCCCCAAGCTTCTTAACACCACAGGTTACTGACAGCTTTTATCTCATCTCAGGGACCCCCTGGTGGTGGCGGCCCTCCAGGAACCCCCATCATGCCTAGTCCTGCGGGTAAGAGGGCTTGAAGGGGGAAAATAAATGTCTGTGGGAGTGGGATGCTGTGTCCGAGGGCTCACAGCCTTTCATTTCCAGGCCTCAGTACCCGAAAGGCCAGGGTCTGCAACAGAGCCCTGCAACAGAGGTCTGAAACGGCAAGGTCTCATTGCCCTAGGTGACTTAAAAAAGGGTCTTTGGGTCCCTGACAACTGGGGACCAGGATTCTAAAGCACACACACACTCCCCCTAAAGTTCTGGATTCTAGGCTTCTGGTCCTCTGTGTAAGAGATCTTGTTTCCCTGTTTCTTTATCTGGAGATGGCATGCTTGCACATGAGGGCAGGTGCACACATGCACACATACATAGTGTCACAATTATCTGTCTACTGACTAAGAATAGCATTGCCGTCAGCTGGAAGGAGTGTAGCATACATCCCCACCCAGCCCAAAATAGAGGGAGAATTTCTGCTCCTGATAAAACATCATTAGCTGGTTTCCTAAGGAGACTTTGCTGGCTAGGTGGGGAGTGGCTGGAGCCTCCCCTTCTAACTCCCCATAAAGGAAATCTGCTCAGCTGCAGGGGTGGAGCTAGGCTGCGGCCACAACTGGCTCCTGCTCCAGCTCCCGCTCCAGCATTGATGAGCAGCGTGACCTACATTCAGACTGGGTCATGTTAACCCACTCCTTATGTTAATGCGGCCCCGGCCTCCGGGCCCCAGACCCAGTCCTGGCCCCAGCCTCAGCCCCAGCCCCTCAGCCTAGCAGAGCTGTTCTAGATAACTTGCTGCCTTTTGCTTCCCTGGGTGGGGCTGAGAGGAAACACAGGTTGTATCCTTGTGTCCTTGCTAAGCTTAGGGGACAGATCTGTGTCCCTGTGCTGTGCCTGCCCAGATACCCTGACATTCTCAGGTTTGTGGTTGAATAGTTTTCTCAGTTGAATTTTCTGTGATTAAAAACTTTGTGAATCTTCATTAAATACAAATTAGCCAGAAGAGGGTGATACTTAGAAGAAATTTTAGGTGATAAAATGTAAAAGAATGAGTTCACGTGCCATGAGTTTGTTTTAATTAAGAAATGAATTAATCACCTGAACTCTACGGTTTCCACTATTCTACAGATTCAACAAATTCCAGTGACAACATCTACACAATGATTAATCCTGTGCCGCCTGGAGGCAGCCGGTCTAACGTGAGTCTGCTTTCTGCTCATTTACATACCAGATACCATAACAAATCATAATTAACTTCATCAGCTGAGGGGAAAGCAAGCGTAATTGATTTTAGCCATTTGTTACCAAAGATGAATAAAATCAACCATCAGAAAAGTGATTGACTCTTGGGCAAGTCAGTCCCCATCTTACCGATAGTGGGTGGGGCGGGGCTCACCCTCTGGTCAGGTGTGAGAATGCTGGCGAGGGAAAGCAACAGGCTGCAGGGGGCTCTGGCTTGCTCCTCATTCTTCTGACTGCCTGTGACACCTTGAGTAGTTCCTCTCACCCATCCTTCCTGTTTCCCAGGCATTAATGCTGAGGGTGAAACCTGAGGTGCCTTTGGGCACCTGCCTAACCCACGCTGATGCCCGTTTGGTAGCTCCTTAGCCTCTGCTCCCAACCTTCTTCTCCTCTCAAGTGCCCCGCTGAGCTTCCCTATACAGTGTCTGCTTTGCTTCTGTTGTTGAGGAGAGGAGATAGCCTCTGGTTTTGTAGGCCCAGTTCCTGGGGTAAGACAGAAATCACGCCAGGCATTAGATCCCCACGTGTGGGCTGCCCGGAGCTGATGACGGCTAGTGTGTGTTGAGGAGTGGGTCCGCGGCCTTGTGGACATAGCACACGCCTTCTGTCTGTGCTGCACCTCTCGCACTCGATACCACATACGTTTCCTCTCCCAGCAGCCTTCATAGGCCACAGTCTTGGGCCTGCCTCCTTTGCCAGGGCCATGTGTCCTGCATATGAGGAGCTCTCTATGATACAGCCCTCCCACCTGCCCTCCCTCTTGCTGTCTTTCCCCCTCACTAGGGTTGTCTTTCATCCAAATATTACCACTAAATACTCTGTATCCTGAGATACCTCGGGGCATAAATCCTGTTCTGTAGCAGTGGGTATAGAAGGTTGAGAATACCAAACCCATACAGAGGCCCACTGGGCCAGGCAGAGGCACTTATGTCAGATGGACATGGCTTAGGTCATTTGCCACCTACAGTTAGTGTTGTATTTTCACAGCTGTGGATGCTGTTAGGTGTCACTTGGACTGTGTCACCCTAAGGCCTGTGGCCTCAGCACCTCTACCTGCTGCTGCTGTTCTCTCTCAAGTTTGCATCAAGATGCTACTGAGTTTACATTTAACTTTATGAATACTATGGTCGTGTGTTTAAGGGTCATGAAACTACGTGACAATGCCATGTGACCCAGCCAGCACCAGAGTTACCTAAATGACACACAGCCAGCAGACAGTCAGGAATATTACACTAAGTCTAAACAGGTACTCCGGTGGGCAGAAGGGGGTGGGGAAGCTCACACTCTCTCCAACTGTGTGGGGTCTAGCACATCCTTTGAACCGAAAGCTCCTTTTGTTCTTCAAAGTGACACGGGTGTCCATTCAAAAACAGGGACTCCCAAGACAGTGTGAGTGCAGGCTGGAGTGAGCACTGCTGTCACTCCATTCCCTGATTGCTCTGGAGCTAAGTTCTAGATGCAGTGGTTACAGTAGAAGTCGTGTGTGGGCCAGAGGGCACAGCTGTGCACTCTATGTATACCAGTGACAGCTCACACCATTGTAACACAAGATTGTGCACTGAAGGCGCAGCTTAGGGTTAGAGCACGTGCCTCGCATCAGGAGACCCTGGTACCACCCAGCAAAACAAAACAAAAGCAATTCCTGATGGTCTTGTGATTTAAGAGCTGGAATTCTGTTATCTTGATTTCCTAAAGGCTGTTAATGAAATTGCAGAAAGCAGACTGTTCTCTTACCAAAGCCAAGCTCCAGTTTGCTCATTGATGTGCGTGTTCGACAGTTTTAATATCACGCTTGGCAACTTGATCTGAAAGTTCTCACCAGTGGAAGGAAAGCCTCTCACACCCTGTGCCGGGACTTTCACACAAAGGGTGTCTGTGACAACAGCCATCACCGTGAAAGTTTAGGTAACTTGTCAGTTTGCAGAAGAACTTCATGCAAATTTTACTTCATAGAAACAGAATTCCTCAGATATATACCTGTAAGATGACAGTCATTGGGGGTGTTGGAGAGATGGCTCAGCCAGAGGACTCAGGTTGAATTCCCGTTGCCCTTGTGGCAGCTCACAACTGTCTGTAACTCCAGTTCCAGAGGCTTCGGCACCTTCACACAGATACTCATGCAGGAAAAACGCCAATGCATGAAATAAAGATGACAGTCACTGCTGACAGAAAAGGTGGTAAATGTCTCCCAAACTTAGTAGTCTTGTTGGGAGGGTGGTAACAAATGCCTTTAATCCTAGTACTCAGGAGTTCTACAAAGTGAGTCCCGGGAAAGCCAAAACTACACAGAAAAAATGTCTCGAAAAACCAAAACCAACCAACCAAACAAAACCTTCCAGTTTCTGAGGTGAGCTGGTGGTGAGCTGGTTCACACCTATAATCCTAGCACTTAGGAGGCAGAGGGGCAAGAAGATTGCCATGTGTTCTGGGCCAGCCTAGGCTACATAGCAGCCAAGGCTGTGTAGTGAATACCATGTCTCAAAACACAAGAAAAGCAAAAGTGTGAGACAAGAGGATATCCGTATCTAATCTGGAAATCTGTTGAGGAAGGGCTGGAGAAGGAATTGGAATAAAAAGGAAGGAGTAAGCAGCTCAGCTAGCTGCTTGAGCTAAACCTCATACCACAGAGTTTTAGACTCAGAGTTTTAGAAATGAGGCTGTGGAGAACTCAGAAAATGCCAAGGCCGGCCAAGCTAAACAGCCCTTTCTCAAAAAAAATTTTTTTCTTAAAAACCAACTCACTTGGACTTCAGCTAGGATCTCACAGGTGCCAGTGTTCTCTGTGGTTGAGTACCAGTTCTTTGTGAGAAAAGGGTTACGTGAGCAAGACGTGTCGTTCGTGTGGGTGTGCGCGCTGCCATTTGCAAATGACTCCCAGAGCTTTCAGACATTTCAGAGATTGGGGAAGGAGGCAGAGGCAGAAGGAAGTTAGACTTGTCAGGACAGGAACATTTTTGGAAATATACAAAGCTTCCTGTTTCTTTAGTCACCCTGGCTACTACCTGCTGTTGTTAACCAGCCCTCTCAGTATGTGTACGTAATGGTGTTTCTGTATTAGAAAGTTAATCAAATAGACTAAAGTAGTAAAGCTGGGACAAGTGGCACCCACAGCGGGTAGATGAGGTGGCCTCCCACCTCACACCAGTTCACAGAAATGGCTTGAGAACTGGGAGGCAGGCTTCCTGGGCATATGTGAAGTTCCACTTCGATTTCCCAGAATTCATGGGTCTATTTTGTTTGTTTTCTTAAAAGCTGGGCACATACATGTGCCTGTGCTGCCAGCACTGAGGAGGTAGAAGCAGGAGCAACCCAGAGCCCACAGATCAGCCATTGTGGCCAATTAGATGAGCTGAGAGAGAGAGAGAGAGAGACCAACTCACCCTGCTTCACAAACAGGCGAAGAGCAGTGAAGGAGATGCAGCTCTGGCCTCTAGCTTTCCTGTGCAGGTGTGCATTCACCACATACACTGAAAAGTAAAAATTAAATAAAAAATTACCACCCCAAATATTTAAACAAGGTGCATATGGATGCATGCCTGAAGGTGTAGCTGCTCAGAAGGCTGAAGCAGGAAGATCACCCGAACTCAGAAGTTCAAGGCCAATCAGGGGAAGCAACACAGTCACCTCAAAAAGACAATGAGAAGGTTAAGCAGAAGATCTAGAGAATGAGGAAATATATGTGATAAAAGAATTGACTCACAATACGTAGAGAACTCTAACAGGTCCATAATAAAAAGACAACTCAATTTAAAAATGGGGCATATATCTGAATGCTTCTCCAGCATTGTGCAGATAGGCCATAAACATACAAGAAGCTGTTAGGAAATGCAATTTAAAACAGAGCAAGGGCCAGGCCGTGGTGGTATACACCTTTGGTCCCAGCACTTGGCAAGCAGAGGCCAGCCTGGTCTACAGAGTGAGTTCCAGAACAGCCAGAGCTACACAGAGAAACCCTGTCTCAAACACACACACACAGGAGGCGGGGAGAGGTTGATCAAAGCCCCGGGCAGTGACTTGTTAGGGCTGCAGTAGAGAAAGGAAGCCCTCACCCACTGTTAGTAGGCATGGTGAATGGTGGAGCTACTAAGGAGAGCAGCCTGGCTCTGCTGGGAAGAGCAAAGGACTGTGTGAGCCTGCAGTTGCACTTGGGCTTACCTGCCAGAAGTGGAAAGACCCGGTTGCAGAGCCAAGAGTGGACTCACCTGAGTGTGTGGTGAGCAGGTGTGTGTGGAGAGCTCTGTCCTGGACTTCCATCCATAAGCAAGCATGTGGGGCAACCTTAGAAATGTGCTAAGACATTAACACTAGCCAGTGGAGACCATGGGTTGCAGTGTCCAGAATAAGCAAATCTGTAGACCTGCAACGACTCGTACTGCAGAGCTGATGGGTGGGGTGATAGAAGGTGAAGAATTGGTGGTTGCCAACCATGATTGTAATGGATCATGGATCATGTATGAATGTTTTAAGTTACTAAAACATTATGTGGAAATATATGATATGTAATGTCAGAATTGCCTGATTTGGAGACAGATGTGTTGGTGTATGTCTTTATCCAGAGCTTGGGAAGCAGGCAGGCAGATCTCTGAGTTTTGAGGTAGCCAGAGGTTACATAGGCCCTATATCAGAAAAACGACCAAAACCCTGATTTTTATATGCTGGTCATATCTATATCAGAATAATAATATGTGCATTTGTATATGTGTGTGATGTCTGTATTATCTGTAACAGGTTTTTGGATTTTTTTTGTTTTTTGTTTTTTTTGGTCTGGGACAGCTGTGTCTTAGCATAAGATGACCATTCCCCATTTTGGCTAGTTAGCATGAAATTCATGCCTGGGAAAGGTGACAAAGATGGTGAACCTCACTGTCCAGGAAGGCCCTGCCCTTCAAGCCCCAGTGCCTATACACACTGACTCCACCAGTCTGCGTGCTGCCTCCTGGCCTGTACTCTGTTGCTCACACAGCAGTTGTGGAATGGCTTCTATAATCTGTTCTGCCCAGATTCTGTTCATTCAGCTAAGACTCTGCAGCTTCCTTCTTGCAACCTATTCTGATTTCCCTGCCTGTGTCTGAAGCTGCAGCTGTGCCTTGTCTGTGGCTGTGTTTGGAGCTCAACTCCTCTGGCCCCTCTTTGGTTGGGTGGCTGTGACCTAGGTATGACCCAGCTCAGGCCAAGTGCCTAGTGGTCCTCCTCTGCCACATCATGTCTAGCCCCTCCCACCCCCTATCCAGACTGTATCACAGACACTGGCTCCAACCTTACCTCAGGACCCTGAGATGTGGCCTTGGGTGCCTTCTTTCCTGAGGTGGGCTTGGCAGTTGCAGACAGGATAGAATAGAGTATATTCTTCACTGATACCTGAAACTTAACATGTCTGAGGTATAGCCCCATAACAGGCCCCTGCTCCACTCTCTGCTCCACCAGGAGACTATGCAAAGCACTTCCCACACAAGTGACAAGTTTGAATCATTTAGTCTGGCCTGTGTAGTTAAGATACTTTTCTATGCAACAATAGCTAGTGAACCAGGCACCTCACCAGGAGTGGATCAAGTCCTGTGAGGAGGCCCAGGAAATTGGCGAGCTGGCTGTATATAGAGCCCGGTGGCTTTAGTCTGCTTCCTTTTCCTCTGAGTTTACTCTTTTGACTGTTACATAGACTCAGGCTCCTCCACTTGGCAGTCAGCCCCGAGGGCCAACCAGCACCCAGTGCCTAAGTCTGCACAGGGAGACTGACCCATCAGTCTGGAGCATCCTGGGTGCTCTGCTAAGCCGCTGGACCCTGAGGCCTGAGCCTTTGAAGGTGCTTGGGAAGCAGAAGAGGTGTGGTGTGCAAAGGGCCTGGGTCCACTAACCAAGTCCTGCTTACCCCACAGTTTCCAATGGGTCCTGGCTCAGACGGCCCAATGGGAGGCATGGGTGGCATGGAGCCACACCACATGAATGGATCCTTAGGTAAGCCAGCACCTATACATACTATACTCCACTTGGCCAGGCAGCAAACTCTGCTTTAGCTCCTCAGTCACCTGGGCCTGGGACAGGGTTGGCCTTAACTAGGCACCTAGGTAGGTCCTGAGTAAAAGCTGCTGCCTACACTGGATGGGGGGTGGGGGTGGGGTGTCCTCTCTAAATAAATAATGTGAACTCGAATGCACAGACCCAGAAAGGAAAGGATCCTTCTTAGATGGTGGAGATCCCCACAGAAGAGTGATCCAGCAACTGGATCGGGCCAGGCATGTTTGTACACACGTACTACAGTCTTTGAGGAACCTGAAACAGGAGGGCCTGCCTAGATAACACACGGTAACACCTTGTTTCAAACTAAAGAGAAAATGAGCTAAAGGTGTAGTCCGGTATTCAGGCACTCACTAAAGCATACACGAGACCTGGTAAGATCCCAGTTGAAAAGAAGAAACAAGCAGGGCACGCTGGGCATGCCTTCAGTCTGAGCACTCAGGGTACCAAGGTGAGCATGATTGATTCATGGCATGGCTGGGCTACATAACAAGATCCTGACTTCAAAACAGCAAATGGGGCTAAGAAAGTGGGTTAGACAGTAATGTGTGTTTACACATTACTGAGGAACTGGGTTTGGTCCCCAGCACCCATGTAAAAGCCAAACACAGTGGCACACACTTACAATACCAGCACTGTGGAGGCAGAAACTGGAGATCTGTAGTTGAACCAGCAAGTTGAATCCAGGTTTAGTGAAAGAACTTGTCTCAAAGGAAGGTAGAGAGCCCCCGATAGTGACCTTTGACCTCCCCCAACACACACACACACACACACACACACACACACACACTACATACATGAAAACATGTGCCTACATACCCCTTCCCACCCCCACCCCCCAAATCCACCACGCTGACTCGGTTTCTTCTTCCTTCTTAGGATCAGGTGACATAGATGGACTTCCAAAAGTGAGTGGCACTTGATGTCCCCTCCCTCAGTGTCATCCTGTCTGTTAGGTCAGGTTTTGGCAACATGGACTCATCTGTTCGTCTCTTTCCACAGAATTCTCCTAACAACATAAGTGGCATTAGCAATCCTCCAGGCACCCCTCGAGATGACGGCGAGCTAGGAGGGAACTTCCTCCACTCTTTCCAGAATGACAATGTAAGCCCTGCGGCCCCCGACTCCTCATCCTTGGGTCCCAGTGGTTCCCTTAGGCCTGAGGGCTCCATAACTGTGTTAGCCCTGCTGTCTTTCACCTGCAGAGCCCCAGCCGTTCATTGTCCTTCCGGGGGACTGTGTGGCGGCGGGGAGCCTCTGGCATTCACAAGCAGAAGGCTGGATTGAGTTGGCATGTGGTCTTCAGTGTCCATTCTCACTGATGAAAGCAGCTTCTGAGAGCCCCAGACTGTCCCCCAGCCCACAGTACCCTTTTGGGACCTTGACTCACTAAATCCAGTTCCCTACTGTCTTGCTTTCCCCAAAGAGCTGACTCCAAAGGGTAAGAACTAGAGTCCTGGCAAGGACTGGAACTCAGCTGGGCCCAGGGGTGTCACCTAACTCCTGTCTCCTTCACCTGTCGCTATTCATTGTGCCACCAGGTTGGCTTTGGTCAGCATGGTACAGCAAGCCTTCAGCAGGCTTGGGCACATTGGCAAGTCTGTGGCCTGTCCCCGCCTGATCCTCAGCTGTGCTTTCCCCTGCAGTATTCTCCAAGCATGACGATGAGTGTGTGACCCCTCTCCAAGACACCGAGAGCCGGCATGGCAGGCAGAAGATGCCAGGAATTATGCAAGAAGAAGTGAGGTGTCGATACCAGAGGCTGGGGGAGGCGTCTCCTGCTCCCCTCCATTCCTCCCATTCACTCCCCCACCTTCCCCAATTTTAGTTTCATGCAATAAAAAGGCCAAACTTTGTATTCTGTAAAACATGAAGGATAAAACTCAAAAATATATTTCAAGTCAACGACCAGAAAATCTCACCTTCTCCCCGCCCAGAAGGACCTTTCTGTACATGACACTTTTTGTTGGGTTTTTTGTTTGTTTGGGATTTTACCATTGCTGGGATTTTAAATTTGTTTTTGGGGGGTTTCTTTGGGGGAATTTTTTTTTTAATGGAAGCTTCTAGCAAGCCCTATGCCCCACCCCAATCAACCTCTTCGCTTTCTTCTTTATAAAAAGGAAAAAGGAAAAAAAAAGGAAAAAGAAAAAAAGGCCAAAAAAAGGAAGAAAACCCCACACGCCCTGCTGTCTGTCCCCAAGCCCTACCACCAGGAACGCTAGTCTAGGTGTGCAGAATCACACTGACGTTGTAGCCATCTAAAAAGAATAATAATAAACTGGACAGTTTACAATTGGTGGTTTCTTTCAAACGCTGTTTGGGGGAAAGGAACAGAAGTCACCCATTTCCACGTGGGCCTTGGGGTTTGCACTGGGCGAGGAGATGCAGGTGTCTGCTTTGCTCTGGCTTGGCTGGCCAGAGGACCCAGAGCCCCCAACCTGCTGTCACCCAACAGAGACCATCGCTGTGACCCAGCGTACACACTGTTCCAGGATGGCTGCCTCTTCTCCAGACCTCTTGTGCCCAGCCACTGGGGCCTCCAGTCCCTCAATCCCCACCGTTTCCTGGCAAGAATCCTGCTGGCTGGGTGTAGCCCATGCCAAGTAGGAGAGGCCCCCACCAACAGGATGACTACAATCTGGACCATAGAACTGACCTCCATGTTCTGGTCCCGAGCTCCTCACATAGTGCACACTGGCAGGGCAGGCTGAAGTTGTGGTTTTCTTCTTTTTTTTTTTTTTTTTTTTCCTTCCTGTTTGTCCTTTCAAAGATGGGTGTTGGTTGGAATTGCTCTGTATTTGCTTGGAACTGGATGGACAGACTTCAGCATTGCTGTGGGGGTGGGGGGAGCACCAGCAACCAAACAGACACTGTTTCTGGTCCTGTTTTTATTTTCAAAAACCGATGAACCTGATGGTGGAGCCCGTCCCCTCTGAGGAGGGGTGACTTGGCTGCCCTGGCCTCTCCCCATGGCGACCTTTGTGTCTTGCCCCGGAAGACACTGAGTTCTTTGTACATTACACCCTCCGTGGCCCACCCACCCTTGTAGCTGGTCTTTGTTTTCCTACCTCCCCTTTCTGACCCATGTATATCATATCATGTGAGATACCATCTGCCTGAAAAGAGACCTTGTACGGGTTCTTGGGAACATTGTAGCTGTTTCTGTGTTTTTTCTTACCGTGTAGTCTGGTTCTGAATTATGAGAGGAAAAAAAAGTAATTATGATACATTGTAGTTTGTGTACGATATTTGTCGATAACGTTTTATTAAAGGGACATCTTTTTTCCGCAGCCCTTCCTGACATACTTGGGGGGGCCCGGGTAGGAGCTGATGATACTTATCAGGAAGGAGAGGCTATGCCTGGCACTTGAGTTCAGTGCTGAATACAGTGGCCTTGGGAGGGGTTTGAGACAGGTGTATGCCAGTCTTACATCCAGACTGCGGAGGCCTCAGGCTGGGGCAGCTTCAGTTCTCTGGCTTGCGGTCACACTTTAGCTTCCAAGGCTTTGCTTCTACATAGAAAATGGTCCCAGGAGACTGTTTCCTCTGGGGGTGGGGGTAGGGTGGCCCTCCTGCTGTACCATGTCCTGCCTTCTCCCAGAGGTCAAATTTGTTAACCTCCATGCCCAGTGTCTGGTTTGGGGGGGTGGTATGGGTGTCTGTAGATACTAGGTTGGAAGACTGATTTTCTTTTTTTTTTTTTAATCTCACAGGCAGGGATGGAGGTGGGAGAGGCAAGGCTTGGGAGTGGGCAAAAGATTTCAGGAGTGTTCAGAGTGACCAGTAGCTTACAGAGGGGCTGGTTCAAGTACAGTTGAAGTCCTGGGTACTTCCAGGCCCAGGGGGCAGGGGCAGGGGCAGGCGGACAGTGCTTGAGCAAAGTTCTTTCTGCTTTTCTGAGAATCTTAGAACCAGGACAGCCTGGTCTACAGAGCAAGTTCCAGGACAGCCAGGGCTGTGAGACAGAGAAACCCTGTCTCGGGGTGGTGGGGTTGGGGGGAAAGACTCTTAGAACCAGATCGTAGTTCCACAGTCTTGCCTTTGTCAGTACTTGGGACATGACCATGGACAGGTTAGTTCATCTAGACACTGATAGTGTCCTGTGTGGAATGTGAGTAGTGTATGCTCACCACTTGGTGACTACTATTAACTCATACTTGGAAGGACTGTGGGTTGGAGGAAGGCTGGGACGCTCTTCTCAGCAGTTTCTGACGGTTGGGAAAGCATCTCTTTGGACCAGTAGGTGATGCAGGCTGTGCATCCACACCGGTGACTAGATAACCATTGCACATTCTCATTTATGCTTCCAGACGAGCTATAGAGAGGGTGCTATGTGGGAGAAGACAGCCCAGCTGTGTCTCAGGTGGCAGGTAACCTGCACTGCGTTCATTCCGTACACACCACCACTTGGGCAGAGCAGCCCCTGCAAGTTGCTTTCCCAGCATTTATGGCCACTCAGAACCTGGTTTTTGGAGGAAAGGATTGGTCCTCATTCGCCAGAGTGTTGTCATTACCTTGCCCAGGCCTAACCAAGAGATCAGGACCAGGCCAGAAAACTGCAGTGAGCAGCATGAAACTACCAGAGGATGGGAGTACTGAAGCTTAGACAGAATCAAGGAGTCAGCCTACTGTCTCCCCAGCTGGAGCCCCTCAGGCATCTGACTAAGGGGTAGCTGGCCTGGCTGCCCCCCCCCCCCCCCAGAGAACCTGAGTCAGTCAGGGCTGTCTGACCTGACCTAGGCCTGTCCATAGGGCAGCAGAGGGGCTAAGACTCTGCAGACCCCAGGAGTCTGGGCACCTCGAGACTGTTTTGCTGACCCTGACTCATGAGTGGAGGGGAACCGCCTGATCTCCTTGGCTGTGGGCCAGGCCTTTCAACCCTGGGCTCACTGAGGGCTTAGCATTGTGCTTGGAGGTTAGACAAAACCAACCAGCCATGTATTGAAAAGATAGTTTAGTCTCTCTTATGATGGGCAAAGACTTCCATCTGAGTCTCCTTTCTCTTGCAGTCACCATGTGTTTGGTGACACCTACCTACTAAGCAAAACAGGCCTGGAAGGATGGTGCTACTCCTTGAGACCAGGCAGGTGGGAGAGAACTGCTTTTGTGGGTTAAATTGAGCAAGTCAACTAGATAGTGAAGAAAGCAGGTGTGCAGGCCTGTGTTAGTGACCAATTTAAGGAGTTGTTGGCATGTGAATGGTGGCTGGAGAATGGGTTAGGTTGTCTAGAGAACAGATAGAGATGGGTCCTGTGGGGTTCCCAGAGATCAGAAAGGGAAACAGCAAAGGAGGGCAGAGGTGGGGCTGAGGGACCATGGCAAGGGTCAGAGCTCATGGCATCTGGTGAACCCCTGTAACCTCTCACCCAGCACTTGATGCTCCATATGATTCCCTGGGTTTCATTGTGCCTTCCTATATCTGTTCCCTGGAACCAAGCCTCCAAAGCCCCACCAATAAGAAAGCTCCTCAGCTGTGGCAGCTGAGTTCCCAGGCCCTGTGCTGATGAGTCAGTGTCTGCCTTCTCTACACAAGGGCCTAGTTCCTGGCAGGTGCTCAGTGGGTGTTTGTGGAGGAACACTGAAGGTTGCTGAGTCAGTCAGCCCTGTAACAGGCTTAGGACGCCTGTTCCCAGTGCTCAGGCAGGGCCTTAGGTGTGGAGGAAAGGTGGCCTTTGTGAGTGTCTGCTACTGCAGATCCAGAGGAAACTAGTTATTGTCAGTGGCCACTAGGTAGGCTAGGAACTCCTGGGGACAGAGACTGTGGCTCCCAGCGTGAGTCTCCCAATCCCAGCACAGTGCCTAGCATGTAGTACATAGTATTAGAATAGTGTGAATGGCTAAGTTGCCAGAGATGTAGGGAGCCTCAGGACTCCAGTCCTGACACATTTGGGGGTCCCCACATCTGTCTATCTGGGTTGGAAGCCTGTAAATTATGTATGTGCTCTAGGGAGAGGCACACTGCTCTCCACAAGCTGAACTCTTGAGAAATGGAGCCTAGACGGGTCGGGTGAGATGTGGCGTGATGCAGGTGGCAGCATCCTGAACAGGAAATGCTGGCCTTGCTCTGCCTGCCCTACTCACAGCCCAGTTCTGTGAACTGAAAAGTGGGGTGGGGCCAGCCTGGGAAGGAGACAACAGGCTATCTGAGGTCCATCATCCCCACCTCCAATCTTTTTAGGGAAGGCCCCTATTGGGAGACCTGTGGCCCAGCAGGCAGAGGCCCCAGCACTGAAACTACAGGATGGCACCCTTTTAATGCCATAAGGCACTTATCCACCAGGACACCTAGTGGATTAAAGGAGAATGCTTACAGAGGGTGCTCCCCCGTGGGGAGGGGGTGAAAGCCAGCTGGGGAATGGGGTGGTGCATGTGTTTGAGGAAGTCTGGTTCCTAGGACCCAGGGTGGGTGCAGATGTCAAAATGGAAGATACACAAACTAGCACTGAAGTTAGGGCCAGCTCACTCTGACATCACACCTGACTTTGCCTGGATTGCCACTTCTAAAAGGTCTCTGGAGGCTTGGCTACCCACTCATTTGCACTTCCTCTTTTGGCAAAGATGCTCCGTTGCAACTCTGCAGGCTGCTCCAACCTTTACCCAGCTCTGAGTTCACTGTCTCCAAATACCCTCTGGCTTACCCTACTCTCCATTCAGGCTTTTACTCTGTGTCACTGACTCATAAAGACTGTCACTCCACATACCCTCTCTGGCCTGGAAGAGCAATGCTAACATCCTCCTCAGCTGCTAGTGATTCACAAGTATGCCCCCTCCTGGGAACTGCCTCCCTCCAGATCTTACTTTCTCCTAGGCAGAAGCCAGTAGCTGATTTGGGTCAGCGTGGTACTATTTTGCCTCAATGTAAAGGTTTTCTATGTAGGAATGCAAATCCCGTGGCTGCAGGGCCTGTTTTGTCTGCTCAGCATCCACAGCCTTGCATCAGGTCTGGTACATACTAGACACTTCAGGGAACTGTTGATCAGGTGGCTGCCAACTTGTCATCCAAGACAAGGAACACATACTAGAGTTGACTGTAAGTAAATACATGTCTCTAGAAGTTCCCAGGGTGGGGGTGGGAGGTCCGGTTCCCCATACCCTCAGCATTCGTGTGAGCACATTAAAAAGACAGTTTTCAGGTCCTGTGCCTGCTTCGAGGGATTCAACTCGGATAAGTGAGCTGAGCCTG
Source organism: Rhynchomys soricoides (assembly GCA_019843965.1). Taxonomy (NCBI): domain Eukaryota; kingdom Metazoa; phylum Chordata; class Mammalia; order Rodentia; family Muridae; genus Rhynchomys; species Rhynchomys soricoides. Next base: position 343,748 of record JADRCH010000114.1, read on the forward strand.
TATATCCCTCCACCCTTCCAAGTAAAACCACAAGGCCTCTGGCAAGAACCACTGAGGACCAGCCTTAGAGAAAAGTTGGCAGAAAGTGAACTCCTTCCAGCTAGGGCTTCTTAAAACTCCAAAGCGACCTGAGGGAAGTCTGATTAGATGCAGTCCACCTAATTCAAAGGTGAGAGATTGTGTGCAGGGGCTTGGTGCTCACTCTGAAGAGGACCCGGGGCAGCTGGACCCTGAAGGCTGTGGGGAATGGCCTCCTCCCAAGCCAGGCATAATTCCCTTGAGACTGAATTGGACAACCTTTCTCCCTCATCTTTTTAAAAAAAAAAAGAAGAAGTATTTACTTATTTTTGAAACAGAGATAAATGTAGCCCAGGCTGAGCAGGAATCTCCAATGTAGGCAAGGATGAACCTGAACCTCTGATCTTCCCGAGTATTTGGATTCTAGGTTTATCTTCACTCTCGGCATGAAGGAGCTTTTCAATGGGTTGGGAACATTCAGGTCCACTATGAGAGTATCATTTTGGCCCCAAGTCTATTGCTAAAAGTTTCCTGGGCATCTCATGCCAGGTGACCCTGCATCCCCTCTTCTCTTCTCCCCTACACAGCACTTCATCCTTCAGACTCAGGCTGCCAGATAGATAGCACCTGTCCTCAGGCTCTGAGCCACAGACATAAGACAAGGCAGTTGGGCACAGGGGAATTGGCAGTTGTCACCACATAATGAACTTCCTAGCTCTCCACCAGTAAATTATGTGGGCCTTTCAGCCTCCTCCTCAGTTTCCCCATCTCTATGGGCGTGGGGATACCAACCATTCCTCCTGCCTTGGTATAGAAAAGCTGCACTTTGTGTTCAGTTTGGTTCTCTGTGCTGTGGGCTCTGAGTCATACAAGACCATGTCAGCAGGCAGGAGGTCCACACTCTGGAGCTAGGGGAACATGGACTCCCAGCCCTGTAACACTGGTCCATCTGGGGTCATCATCAGGTCTCAAGCTGCAAGGTCATGGACTGACTGCTTACTGAGAGCCTCCACCCCCCAGGCTAGTCATTTTACCCTCCTCACTGGCCATCAAGCCAGTCCCAATAGACTTGGGCTGCCTAGGCTTCCAGCCATCGCTGTCACTGCAGATTACCATGGTGGCCTCCAGCTAGCTGGCTGTCTCAGTCATTTGCCAACTCACCCTCTGTGCTCCCACCAGTGTGGAAAACACTTCCTCTGACTCAGCAATTCCACTGCCAACAATTTACCTATGGCCACGCTGGCAAAAGCAAATTTGGAGCCATGAGCAGGGATGCTTGCTGCTGCATTTTCTAAGAACCAGTACCAGAAACAACCTGTATGGCTATCTGCAGCCACAACTGCAGCCCAGCAACGTAGGGGTGGACTGTCCCTGTTGGTGTGGCAGGACCCTGAGACTAGGTAAGTGTGCAAGGAGGACACTACACAATTGTGTGCTTAGGGCACATGAGTCTTGATGTGGGGAAAAAACTGGATTACCCCTGGAGAAAAGTACTAGGAATTGCTTGGGATGAGTAACTTTTGCATTTTTCTAAATTCCCTCAGTCTTCACCTTCTGTTTTCATCCTGAAAGGCAAGGTAAAACTGGCAACAAGGCTCACTGGACCCGATGCCAGTCACCCACCTCCCTTGGGAAGTCCAAGGTGCCGTGCCCGGTGTTGAAGGTCTCATGAGATACCCAACTTCTACTTCAACCCTCCATGTTCCACATTCCAAAGGCACCTGACATGCCAGGTTCCTCCACCATTCCTACCTTCCCAAGTCCCGCAGCCCCTACTAAGCCCCAAAGCTGGCAGTGAGGTGGAAGAGCACAGCCAGGAGTGGAACAGACATGGCCCAGTGCTACTCCCACTTGCTGCTGATGTTACCAAGCTACAAGGTCTCTCTGTGCTCTTCCCATACGAAGCCTGGGTATTCAGAGCCACCGCACCCAAGGCTTTTCCTTCTGTGGGAGGGGCAGTTACCCAATCATCTGTGACAAGTTAAAAGTCTCTGTAGACAGGCTCACCTATGTATGAGCAATGTGGCTCTTGGGTTCTGGGGACCCCACTGAAGCCTCAGGTTGATCACAGATGCAGTGAGCAAATGCCATCTCTTCCATCTGTGCTCCTCACAGGTGCTGGGCCTAGGCTAGTTTCTCCCCAAACACCCACAGAGTCTGTGTCCCTAAGTGTATACATACACTAGGGAAGCTGACTCAGAACATCAGCTGTGGGAACGGGGCCACTCCTTATGGTTTCTCATTATGCCTTCCACATACCCACCACTCAGTACTTCTCCTGACTACACACTGTGGCATTTACTGTACAACTATCCTGTTGACCACAAGGCACCAGGCCAACCAGGACTTGATGTTATTTGGAGCTAAGCTGACCCAGGAAACTGATCAACCAAGGCCATCAAGAAGGAAACCAGGACTCTACAATGAATGTTCTCTCAGAGCCCCTACAGTCACTGAGGAGTGTTTAGACAACTTGAATAGCTGAGTAGTTAAGAGCACTGGCTGCTCTTCCAGAGAAGCTGGGTTTAGTTCCCAGCACCCACATGGTAGCTCATAACCAGAACCCCCTCTTTGGCTTTTCTGGGCACTAAGCATCCACTGGTACACAGACATATATACAGACAAAACCCTCATCTATTAAAAAGAAAAAATTCTGTAAGAACTCAGCACAGGTTTAAAGTACCTGCCATGAGGCAGGCAAAACAGGCAAGTCTAAAATCTCCAAAATTAGAAAGTGGGGCAGAGATATGGCTCAGCAGCACGGTGTTCTTCATAAGTTCAAGCCCCCGAACTGAAAGAAAACAAAAACCCAAGAAAGGGACAGTGTGTGCCACAGTCCTCTAGATGCTAAGGTAAGAGGAGGGCAAGGTCAAGGCAAGGCTACTTCAGGATCTGCATGAGGAAGCTCAGGCATCATCTGAGTCCACAGAGCTGGTCCAGGACCTGTACTCTAAGAGGCAAGGAAGCACAAGGTGTGGTCTGCCTACAGCACATACCAATGTCTCACAGACAACCTCACACCAATGCAATACTAAGACTTTATTTCCATAGAGACCACTAGACCGAGAGAGAGGGAAGCTTGCCCATGCTCCAGCACCACCATCCCAGGACATGAACTCTTCAGAGGCAGGAAGGTAAGGTGTCAGGCCCCAGAAAGTTCTTAGTTCACACAGCACCATGCAAGTACAGAGCTAAAAACTTCCTGAACGTCTCTGGCTGGAAACCAACAGGCCCAACGGGTTCCTGGAACAAACACAGACCGTTAGATTCTGCCACCATTTCATGGCAGCAAAGGAAACGCAGTGCCTGGTGAGTCACTGTCATCTCCTGCATTACCTCTCTATGAACAAGGGCACCCAGGAGCTGGTGCTGCAGACTGGCAGGGTTCCTGGCACCTGTCAGCCATGTCATCTGCTGACACTGCTCTGGCTCCCTAAGTCCCTCACTCCAACCACCAGGAAATGACAAGAACCCCCTATTCTACACTGCTTTGCAGGTTCCTGCTCTCACTGTGTTGAGCTTGTGCTCACTGTTGGAGGCCCAGGAGGGATGCAGATCTGACTCCTAACCTCAAGAAACTTCCAATCAGGTGTTTTACTGTCAAGAAAACGTGACAGATCTCATTACAGAAGCAATAGGAAGAGGCCAAGGTTTCTGCATGTTTGACTAACTGACTTTCACACATGGAAGGCGAGTAGGAAGAACAAGAAAGGAGGTTTAGACAGAACAGTGCATTCAATAGCACAGGGGTACGAATGAAGGCAAGAAGGACCAGGGCAAGATTAGAACCCAAGCCCATGGTGGTAGGACTCAGAAGAAGGAAATGAAACTGCAGAGGTTAAGTGGAGCTCTCACCAAGCATGGAGTTCATATTCTAGGAGAAAGAAGAGGGGAGATGGCACCACCTACTGACTGCTGGGGGGGGGGGGGGGGTTGTGGCTGTATGCCAAGGAGCTGGGGCCAGGAAGGGTCCAGACTCCCACAGCATTTCAAGGGGAGAAACACACTGTCAGGCTGTGGAAGTTCCACTGAACTGATTCAAACTTCAAAGGTCACTCAACTCCACCAAGCACACTGGCCTTGTGCAGGGCTTAGTGGGTCACACAGCCCTTAGCACCATGCTCTGGTCTGTCATCATCAGAATGCTTCTTGTTACACCTTAGCCTGAGCTGGTTCAGACATCTTCACTGCCACTACCCAGACACCACGCTGGACTCTCAGCTGAGCCCCAAGTGTGGCAGGAACAGGGTCACAGGAGAAGATCCACATGGCTGACAGGGACTTCAGTGCCTTCTGGGGAGTTTAGCAGTTAACCACAAGGCAGCAATATGACTGTGCTGTAACAGGGCCCACCAAGGCACTGAAGCAGGAGTAGACACAGGAACATTCTCCCACAGCAGGAACTGAAGAGAAGGGCAGGCCGATGTGAGTGTTCAGTCCCTAGACACCCCTACCAGATCAGGCCCGACTGCCAGCAGTCAGGGCCCTGTTGTAATCACCAGGCTGGAGGCACCTGGACTTACCACCACCACCTTCTTTTTGATGACTGGGCGACACCAAAAGTGCTGGTAAAGGAGCTGGTCTGAGTCTGTCCATACCAAATTCTTGATGCCCTCACCAGAAGCCAGATCTGTGGTGTTCAACTGCAACACCAGGAACTGGAAGACACGGCCATCAGTGCCCACGCTCTGCACGACTATGGGCTGCTCCAAGATTTTGGCTGTGTTCTAAGAAAAGTGGACAGATAAACAAACGATGTAACGGAATAGTGCATACCAGTCAGCCCCACTCCATCCTTTAAAGCACCCACTTGCTTCCTTTGTATGGCTTCACCTCAGGACAGCGAAGGCAAAATACAGAGCTCCACAGTCCACACCCCTGCCTCTCCTCACCCAGACAGGCATCTCCTCATGTAGCCTGGCCTTCTCTGCCTCAAGGCCCCCAGAAATCTGCCCTGAAACTCCGGTAATAACTCCCACAGCTCACTGGCAATTACTGGACAAGCCTTGAAGTTCAGGCAGATGAGTTGAGAGGGTAACCTTATGAATCCCTCAAACCTCCACCTTACCTGACAAGAGTGACGTGCTATCAAAGGCTACCCTGGAAGTTTACTATCAAGCCTATCATTCAGTTCTCACTCCATCCGACAGATTCAACATCGTAACTTAATTTGTCTCAAGTCTCAGAGATGGACTGAACATGTCGCTATCAGCCTTGCTCTGGAGGGTCTGGCATCACTGGGTACTTCTGAAAGGCTGACTGTTCTACCATCACCGGAGTTTCACTTGCTTACTGCCACTTGTAGTGGGCCACACTCCTGGAGGATGTACTCTAGGCATGTCACAGCCAGGGCCTGTACCAATCCCATGGTAACAATAATGATAACAACAGTTACGGGAGCTCATTCCGATGCCCAGGCCCCCTGCTTGACTTTACTCACCACTCTCATAAACAGAAGTATATTCCTGCTTCTCAAAGAAGCTGAGGCTCGGAGAGGTTTGTTCAAGGGCAGCCTGAGGCGTGAGCTAAGTCAGGTAACCCCACTGTTCCAGTCTGCACGTGTACACCAGCATACCTGACAGCAGAACCTCTTCTGTTACGTTTCTTTTCTGAGTAACTCTATGGCCTGCCTTTGTATACTTTGCACCAATCCAGACTGCTACTGGCCTAAGAAGCAGGGTGTTCCTAATGCGAAAGTGCTGTTTTATCCCTCCAGGGTTCACCTGACTTTAGGACTAGCTAATGGAAGTCCCAAGTGTGGGCCCCACCAGGGCTGCTGGTCTTATAAGTACCTGTTCTTAGCTACATGAGAGATAAATAAAAAGTGAAATACCTGTAAGCGTTAGCTGAGATTCCGTATTGACTCTTATCTCCCTCTACAGATCAATAAAACTGCAGGTAGTACATAAATTTCTTAGCAATTTTACCTTTTACATGGAGGCTCTTCCCATAACTGCTCAACTTCACAGCCCCAGGAATGATTTGTACCTGGAGATAGTGGAGAGTCTGCTTCTCCTATCTAGCAGGGTAGCAATTAGTCGGCACTGGTACATAGGCCCTTCTGGCAACAGCTGGCAGAGACTACACTGGGCCTGTGGGCCTGGGTCATGGTAAGTGACTGCTTCCTTCCTCTGCCTAAACTGAGGGCTGCACATCCTTTTGAAGCCATAGGAATCACAGATCAATCATTTCCTACTCATTAGCTATGGGATCACGGGTGATTTACCTGATGTTACAGAGTTCAGGAAGTATTCAGGAGAAACAGGACTGGAGCTAGCTGACCACCACCCCTTCTATGTTAAGACATAAGAAGTCCACAGGAAAAGCCACACCTACCAATCTTTCTGGTTCTGTTTCTTACCATGATGGGGACAGAAACTGGGGGCTCTCACATGCTGGAAAGGTACTCTACCACTGAACTATATCTCCAGCTCACTCAGGCTCTCAGTTGTGTGATGAGAAACATAAATTAGCCCTCCTGAGACTGTCTCTTCATCTGTAAAGTGAGGCTCATAGCACCTGCCACATAGGGTTGTTCAAAGAACAGATGGTGTGAGTAGTCCTCACACTTTTGTGTGGGGTTCCCAAACTCAAGCTTGCACAAGCTTCACTGGAGGGCTTCTGAAAGACAGACTGCTGAGCCCCACCTCAGAGCCTCTGATTCAGTGGTCTGGGAAGTCCGTGTCCATTAAGCTCCCATGGGAGGCCCTAACGCCGCTCCAGAACAGCAGTTTAAGAACCACTAACATCAATAGTTTGTGAATATGTGAGATGTATCAGGTGATCACCACAGGACAGTTAATTCTACTCCCCACTCTTACTGCCAACCAAAACCAGCCCTGCCAATACCCAGAGCAGACAGGATGGATGAAAATCTGAATCCCTCACTCTAAGGAGGACTTTGGGCCTTCAGTTCTAATTGGGACCTGGGAGAAGAGCAAGAGCTCTCAGAAACGTGCCCTGTGTTTCCATCCCTGAACCCCAACCAGGCTTTTCCACCATTTTGAGGCAGCTCTCTATGACAACCTCTTAGCCTTCAGTCTACACCAGTTAGGTCTTGGGACTTCCTCTTAATATTAAAGACCATGACCAAGTGGTATCTTGGGTCCCTGAGCTGAGGGTGCTCTGCCTGGGCCATCTGCAAGGCCTCACTTCCCAAGCCTCCTGATAGTGCTATGTGTTCCAGTTTTGACCCTGCAGAGCACACTGGTATGTGGAGTCCAGGCAACCATAGGCTTCTGAGTAGGGTGCCCCTTGTTCCTGTCTTTTCTCCACGCTTCCTGTTGGAAAATGCAGGGTGAAGTGATCTGTTCCCTGTCATCCTGTGGCATACTGGAAAAGGGGAGCTCTAAATGACACCCAGACAGCCACTGTATCTGGATAGAGGACCAGCCCCACCAGCTCCCAGGAGAGGTCAGTAGGCCGCTACAAGTTAAGTAGAAGTGCCTATTCCTGCAATTCCTTAGTTAAAACCAAAGTTAGTCCCCCACGCCATTCTTCCTGAAAGTAGTCTTTACAGCAGGAGGCCAACCCCAGAGAAAGCAGTTCCATGGTCTTCTCCACACACGTACCCCATAGAGGAGCCTGGCTTGAGCTAGGGCACTTGCGAAAGCAAACAGAAGCATCTTAGCCCTTAGCTGTTCTGGAAGAAAGCGCTGTGGCCGTAGATTGGCCTTTTCCAGGAAATACAAGGTGTGGGGATGGGGGTAAGGATAGCCCTCTCTGAATCCTGCAAGAGAACAGACAGGAAGGGTGAGGAGACACATATTCACCAGTGTGCCAGAGAAGGAATCACAGGGGACACTAGTTACACAACCATGCTCATAGATGTAGGGATGGCTACTGAGGAGCAGTGGCAGAAGCCAGAGGTGGCCTGTAAAACCCAGAATGCTTTCAGTGTTACTATTTGGCTCATCCCAGAAGATGCTTGTCGACGTGCAGCAGGTACTTCCTACACATTCTAATGCCATCCTTTCGTGCTCATCCAAGTGCACGTGACAGTGATACAAAAACACAGGAGCTGTGGCTGCTCAGAAGGCAAAGGCAGCACTCTATTAGGAACAAAGGACTTGCCTCAGACCTCACAACTTTGGAAATTACTGGTGTTCACTGTCATGTCATGAACCTCTTCTGAGTGGCTATGAATAAATCTCTGGTGAGTTGGGAGCTTCTAGAATAAGTGCCTGGAATCGGTGAATGTGGAAGGAAGGAGAAAGCCACTGGGAACATGGGCTCTAAAAGTCACAGAAAGCAGGGCCAGTTGAGAGCCCAGGCTTTCCTGCACGCCTTAGTCCTTCAGGCTGCTCCACTCTGCAGCATGTGTGCACTGAGCTCTAGATAGGAAGAAAGGAAAAGTGGAGTCTGCTACTGCCTGTGAGCTCACAATCTAGAGGGGAGCCAGATGAGATCAATCATATCCAAACAGAGATGTGGCAAGATCCAGGGTGACTCAGGGACTGTGGGAAGATAAATGAAAAGTCCCTGATTGAGACTGAAGTTCGTCATTTCTGAGAGGAAGTGATTCCTAACATGAATGACTAAGAGTTAGGAAGCACAGGCTGCCACAAACCCCCAGTACTTTCCCTTAAAAATAAATTACACACACACACACACACACACCCCGTCCTTTTCTCTGCACTGCCTAAAATCCAAATCTTTGTTCTGTACCTGTGTCATCTTTCATTTCATAAACATGGCATTCTTGAAGATCGATAGTAGGAGATATGGGATAGAAGGTTTCGAGAACATGACTTCTGGTAGCTTCAACCTCCTCTCTGGAGGCAATGGCGGGCAGGGGATCCTTGGCACTCAGTATGGTACTACTAGTACCTCGGACCTGAAGGAGAAGAGACTCTAAAATAGGGAAAAGAGGGTTAGTCTAACTGGGTCTTTTTCCAGCTCTCAGAGTGTGAAGCCTTCACTACTCACAAACCTTCGAATTCAGTCTATTATAGGTTCTCTGGATGACTAGCCTGGTCACAGAACACACACATGGCATTAGGACAATAATTCTGATCCCCCCAAGAGATGAGGAACTATGACATTCTTTTCTCTGGGTGCTCTTCTGATAAATCCCAAGGCTCCTGATTCCTGGGCATCAGCTCCAAGCCAGGGACCCAAAAATAAGTCAGAATAACCCTTTGCTCTCAAGAAGCCCTTTAGGCAGCAAGTGTTGCTATGGAAAGCACAAGCCATATTCAGCCACAGCCCTCTGCAAAGCCCAGAGCGCCTCCTGAAGGAAGCAAATCCTTAAAACTGGGCAGCTGAAGCACCTGGGAGACAGAGGCAAGAAGATCTCAGTGAGTTCAAGGCCAGTCAGGGCTACACAGTGAGACTGCTTCAAAACAATCACCACCAAGGGTCTCTGAAGACGGAGCAGGGTGAGTCTCTCTTACTGGGATCAGCTAACTCTCCATAAGGGGCTGGACTAAGCATGTACGTGTTCAGCAGCAGCCTGGCCTCTGGCCACTAAAAAGTCCAGCTCCATCCTCACTCATACCATCTGGGTCATGATCAAAGCTAGCTTCAGACACTGCCAAATACCTCACTGTTTCTGGTGAGAAAGCTCAGGGCAGGAGCCTGCCAGGCACTGAAAATGAAGACTAGCATGCAAAAGCATGGAGGAAGGAACCACGGTGAGCCTAGCATGACACAGGAGAGCAGGAGCAGAGGAGATTTTTCAAACCCAGGCAAAGAGCCAAATTCTTCTTAACAACGGAGTAAGAAAAGCCAGGCAGATCAGAGAGCCTGGGGTAAGTTGGATTGGCATGTATACTACATGGGAATAAAGGTGGTCAGAGGAAACACCTCTGATTAGCTAACTAATCACTATATTGTGGATATGTGAAGATGTGGAAATGTCGCCTGCACTGTTCCCATGGGGAAGCCACATGCCACTACCAGACAAAATGTGTTTGGAAAGACTGTTGTCAGCACCCTGAGTGGCTCTGAGAAGAGTCAAATCTCAGTGAGAAGGTAATAGATTAGGGCTGTTGTTAAGATTAGAAATTGGTTTGGTTGATGGCATGTCATTTAACTAGGATGCAGTCTCCCAAGATATGTAAAAAAATGAATGTTACATCTGCAGACAGATAAATTCTGCAGTAATTGCACCTCAAGATTAGTTTCCTAAAGCATTTCCTGTTTCCTTACACAAATGCCTGGACCTCTCCTAACCTTGGGTTTTAGATTCTCCCCACAGATAACTGTAGTGTGGTTTCTAATTCAATTCCCTCCACATCTCTCCTCCAGTGACAGCTCAAAATGGGGCAGTTTAATTAGAGGTAATACTTGACAATGGGCCAACAAGTACTCTCCATTAATGAGGTGCACTAATTTCCTTAGTGGTGCCATTACCTCTGCCAGGCTGACTCCTTGCCAGAAGTCCATATGCAGAGGGGGGAGATGAGAAAACCAGATCAAACCGATATCCCAGGTCCCACATATTCCACTGTGGGTTTCTTTGCTCCCTAATTCTATCAGTTAACCTGGACTGACCCTGCTGTCTGAAACACCAGCAGGACTGCCAAGCACGAAGCACGTGCAAAAACAAACAGGTGGGAAAGCTGGCTACCAAAAAGCTCTCCATGACAAACTTAGGGATATGGGGCGGGGTCAGCAGAACAGGTGACACAGCTAAGGCTAGGAGGAGGCCGAAGCAGAGGGCCTGGTGTCCCATGACAAATGACAGTGCTGGGTGACTTGCTTTGTGGAAAGAACCACTCTAGCAGCTGTGCTCACATGGCCATGGAAGGTGCAGGAGTATGAAAAGGAAGCAAAGCTGCAGAGCTGGTGAGGGAGAGATCAGTGTGCTCTGCCATTTCCCTGGCTGCAGCACTTAAACACTTCCAAGCATACTGTGGGGACTCAACCAGCATGGTCAGTCGTCACTGGTAGAATAAAGTCTTAGAAGCAGGTAAAAACAGAAATGAGAAAGTTGGGCGTGGTGGTGCAGATTGGAGGATAACAAGTATGAGGCCAGCCTGTGCTAAGTAGTGAGACTCTATCAAGGATGTTTCTGAACCCAAAGAGTGTGTAGCAGGAGCAGGATGAGAGGGATGGGATATGGTGGTAGTGCTGACAGTAGAAGAGAGATTAGACACACAAACAAAAGCAACAACAACAAAAAGCCCAGCAAGGCCTTCTGGTGTATAGATGACTAACCTCGATTCCAGGTGGTGGCTAAGGAGCAGTTCTGGGCAGAGGTCCGCCTGGCTAGAGAAGGATGCTTAAGAATCTGGGACTTACACAGCTGTATGAGGCTGTCCACAATGAGTGGGCTTGGAGGGAAAAAAAAAAGGATATTTGGAGACTTAAAGCAACACGTAACTCCCACACTCCTCAGTTATCTTATCTGGGGGAAACGTACCAGTAAGTCTCTCTTTTGGGGACGTCCTCAGTGGAGTGCCAGAGCCGGGCATGAGAGATGATATCCAAAACACGCTGTTCTTGGTTCTCTATGTGATTCGCTGGATCATCAACAAGACTAAGCACTTTCTTGGGGAGGCCCTCTATTAACTTGGTCTTAGTAAGCCAGAGAGCCTGCTTCATACCTTTGGGACAACCAAGAAAAAGAGAGAGAGGACAGCTCAGGAAGGGATGTTCATGCCTGCCAGGGAGCACCACAGAGAAGAGGCTGCCTCAAGAGAGGGCTGGTTTTGTTTTTGAGATATCTGAGAAACGAAACTTCCAGGTGGTGAGAGTAGACTACGGGAATGAGTGATTTAAAATGGAAGGAGTTCAAACCACGCTCAAGACAGCCGAGTTCCCTGCTGACTCTCCACAGAGAAATCAAAGCTGTGAGTCCAGTTCAGTGGATACCAGCCCTTCAAATAAAACCCCAGCTCTCTGATGTTTTTCTGTTAGCAACCTCAAGCCAAGTTTTATGGTTCTAACAAAATATGGAGTACTTAGAGCTGCCGTTACCGAATGTCACCTCCTGTGTCGTGAACTTCCCTAGTTAGATGGGGTTCTGACACGAAGGGGGGATCTTGGACAGACTGAGTTTGCTTCAAGTTGCCTATCGTTAAGGTGATACGGGTAAGAGGAGAACCTAAGCCTGTCTACCATAAAGTCCACAATCTCTCCATAACCCCAAACTGTTTCTCAGGCCCATATCTCACAAGGGTTTATTGTGATTTTATAAGACCTCTCTGTACCTTGAGAACGTATAGGATAGAAGATACATTTTTAGACTAGTTCAATGAGTGCAATCTTAACTTCTGATCTTTTCTCTAAGACAGGGTTTCTCTGTGTAGCCCTGGCTATCCTGGAACTCATTCTGTAGACCAGGCTGGCCTGAACTCACAGAGATCTTCTTGCCTCTGCCTCCCAAGGGCTGGGATTAAAGGTGTGTGCCACCACCTCCTGGCTGCAACCCTAACTTCTGAAACATATCCATCCACTAGGCATCCATTGTCAGGGTCATGTCTGTAAGATCCTTCACAGCACCTTCTAAGTTCACTGAAAATGGCTAATGGCTAGAAGAATCAGCTTGCAGGCATAGAAGTAGGCTGGCCTGTGGCTATCGATTTTTCCCAAACTTATGACTGATTCTCTTAATTTGGCTCTAAACCCTGTAAGGTCTCTGTATTTCCTAGTTTTCCTTTGGAATCTCTGCTCCCACATACTTCAGTTGTTTTTGTTTTTAGGATCTGTCCTATCCTCATCCTAACCTGCTGAGTGGCGGTAGAAGTTTGAAGTATAATAATCAACTCTGGAAAATAATTCCTGACACTACTATCAAGAAACAGACTGATTTTGAGACACTGCTGTGCCCCCACGCCCCGACAGGGTTTCTCTGTGTAGCCCTGGCTGTCTTGGAATTCATTCACTCTGTAAATCAGGCTGGCCTCCAACTCAGGAAATAGGCTCAAGACATTTTGACCTGTTCTTAAGTGGATAGACTTTTGGGTGAAAATCCCTTCCTTGAAAACATATCCCAGACCTATTTAACAAAAGACACTGGCCTAGGAAAGTAGCGTTGTAGACCTGCTTCACTATCACCTCCCCTCTACACTCATTCTCCATTGCTCCCTCTCACAAACACTGCCCTTGATCCTGACAACTCTTGGAAGATGGATGTCACTCTGATTCCACAGAGGAAGAAGACTCCTTCCCTAGGGTCGGGGTCACTGCTGAGCCGATAACGGTCTTCCCCCGTTTGTCCTGAGGCCTCACCCTCAAGGAGCCGGCAACGCTGGTGGAAGATATAGCAGGGCTGCTCCTTGTAAAGAGGCTGCTCGTGGATGGGGGCCGCACGGTGGTATCGTGGGTCATTCCAGCCCCGCTCCCACGGCGGGAAGATCGGCTTTGCCAGCCACGGGACGAAGTGCTTCTTTCCCTCGTAGGTAATGGGCTCCAGACCAGGGATCTCGTACACCCTGTCCAGGGGAGGAGGCTCGGGCTTTCGCGTGGAGCGCACACCCCACTCATACGCCCCACGTTTCGGTGCCCCGTAGCCCCCAAGGCCGAGCCTCCCAGGGCCAGCTAGTGCCCGCATAGCGGGCCCAGACGCCAAGGCCATACCGATTCAGTCTCCACAACACCTCTACGTGGAAGCCGCCATCTTTGCCCGTGCAGGGCCTGCTGGGAGCAAAAGGGGAGGAGTGCAATGGCGCGTTTTGCGAATGACAGACACTTCAGCCAATCACAATTTAAATAGCCCTGATTTGTCCCCGCCCCTCGAGCAGTTCCCATTCTTATAGGTGGAGCCTGCAAAGCGCTCTTTGGGGTTTGCGGAGACTTGCTCATAGGTAGGTGAGCGCGGTGGTGGTGCTTGAGGCCCGAGCAGAGGAATGCAGGGACCTCAAACCTGTACTTCGGTCGTCTTTGACCATTAGGCATTTAGAACTTGAGAGGACCCAGTCTCCTCGCTGTAAATCCTCTCCACCCTTCTCACTGTTGCCCACGCTCTCCTGGCTGCGACTTCCCATAGCCTGGCGAGTGGCCCGGGCGCCTCTACGCCAGCTCGGCAGCCGACTGCTGGCACTGCGGCTTGCTCAGCACCAAGAGCGAGTTACTTTTGCTCTGCTCCTGAGATTTCCAATTCCCGGAGGCGGGGTCCGGGCCGGGAGCCACTCCTTGGCTCTGCACTTGCTTCTGGCATGCTCGCTGTGGAGCTCTGGGTGGGTATTGTGCTAAGCATTGGGTGGGTGTGTAGAGCGTAAATTGAGGGACCACGAGTGAGTACATGAGTGAACTACGTGAACGGTGGCAACACACATGCTTCCTGTCCATGTCCTTAGGTCTTTTCTCTTGATTGACCACTGTCAAAGTTGCTATTCAATTTTGTTTTGTTTAGTGACTGTCCAGTGAACTCTCCCTGGATTCTAGAGTAGTTGCGTGACGCCCAGTTTATGTTTAACAAATGAATACATACTAGAACAAATACGGTGCTTGGTAATGACAAGCGGGGCACTTGGGAAGGTCTCTCTGAGAGGAGATGACCTTTCAGCCAAGGCCTGAAAAGTAAGGATAGGCATCCAGGCTGAGGCTACAACAGGAATTGTGCCCCCCAGATGGGAAAGAACCACCTCTTAAAAATTGTGATTGATGTGGCCAACTTGTCTACCAATTTTCAAAGTAACTGAGACAATAGGACTGTTTAAACCCCATGAAGGCAAAAAAGGCAGAGGACACTATGACTAATGTTCAGCCTGTACCGCAATTTACAGTTAACAAAGCATTTTCATTTATCTTATTTTAATACACCCCTCCCCCAAACCAAAGAGTAATTAGCATAAAGAGAGACACCATTCACTGATGTATCTGATGCACAGCTGTAAAGATGGATTGATTGGATGAATGTAACACCATGCTGGGTCATAACAAGAACCTGTTATTGTCCTGTGCCTTCTGTTGCCTTCCAGCACCTAATCCTGGACCTAGCTCCCAGAACATAGAGTGAACACTCATCAATCAGTGGGAGTTTCCCATATGCCAGGCGTGTGGCAGAATACAGAAAGAGTGAGACACCAACTTCATTCTCATTGGTTCTCCAGCCTCAGAAACATACTGAAGTCAAAGAGCTTCTTGCACAATAGAAAAGGTCTTCTGAATCCAATTCCCCTTCTCTGCTAAGATTTCTTTCACACACATACACACACACACACACACACACACACACACACACAAAACCCCAGTAATTGTAAGTAGTAAGTATGCCCCATAAGATCCTCTGGTTAAGTCATCCCTATCCCTATAGCCTGGTGGGCCTTGGGGAGAGTGTGAGAGAGAGAGAGAGAACAGAGTATAACCCCCATGTTTTCCTTCTCCCAGGCTGATAACAAAGAGGAGCCTGGCCTATTCATTTGTGCTCCCCACCCCCACCCCCCATATTGCTCACGCCCCACTGACAATGGCTGAGAGGGAGTTTGATGATGCTGAGGCTTGGCTGCAGTTGAAGCCTGTGGAACCCTTGCCCTCCCAGTGCTGCGGCAGTGGCTGCTCACCTTGTGTGTTTGACCTCTACTACCGAGACCTGGAAAGATGGGAAACAGCCCAAGCCAGAAATGACAGGAGCCTGCTAAGTGGGAAGCAGCCACCTGAGAGCCAGGTGAGGAGTCCAGAGTGGCAATATCTATCTGGCCCTGCCCCGCCCCACTCTGCCCTGCCTAGTGCCCCTGCTGTGGGAGGCCTTCCTTGACTAGACAGTGGAGAAAAAGAAGTCCTTATAATGGAAGCAGATAGATCCAAGGAGCAAGGTCCAGACCTGAAATCAACCTATTAGCTATGTGGATATAGTCTAAGTCCCTAAACCTCGTGGTGCCTTTATTTCCCCATCTATAAAATGGACCAAGTTATTTGTAATGTTTAACATCGGACCTAATAATTATTTCACCCAACAGATACCCACTGAATACCTGTTCTACCTTAGGCCCGATAAGCCACTGAGGATTTGTGAGTGTCCTTGCCCTCAAAAGAGCAAAATAACTTAGTGTTATACAGACAGGTAAATAAGGGGTGTTGCCGTTACTCTGGAGCTTAATGACTTTCTCTTCCCTTCCTAACTCCTTCGTTCATTTCACAGTAGTTATGTGTTCAGTATATAGTAGCTCTGTAATCACCTGTGATAACAGAAAATTACAAAATTTGGTAAGTCTTACAAAACAGCTCTTTTTTTTTCTCTTTGAATTTTCAAGATAGTATTTCTCTGTGTAGCCCTGGCTGTCCTGGAACTCACTCTGTAGACCAGGCTGGCCTCAAACTCAGAAATCCGCCTTCCTCTGCCTCCCGAATGCAATAATAATATACTAATTTCCCTAGTAATTTATACTTTTGAAATGTATATACAAAACTGGATGTGGTAGCATACTCTTTTAATCCCAGCACTTAGAAGCTAGAGGCAGGAGAATCAAGGATTCAAAGACAACCTTGGCCAACTAGGAGTCAGGTCAGTCTGAGCTACGTGAGACCCTGAGAACAGGCAAGCTCAGTGGTCATGGTTTTCAGAGAAGGCTTCCCGCAGAAGATACAGGGAGGATTTGGGATGCTAAGGGCAATAAACATGAATTTGAGTCCCTGCTCATGGTTGACTTCTCTGTTAGATTTGAGCTAGGGACTACTCAGGCCATGCTCACCTGCCATAGCCTTTCTCTGTCTACCCTCACAGCTTCTGTGATGTCTGTCACAGATGTCAAGCAGGCACTGTACTGTGACTGTATGTGACTGTAATTCTAGCTTCCCCAAAAGAACTTTACTGAGTACCCTAATCAGGTTAACTGAAGGGCTGAACCTTTCTCCTTTCTGTCTCCTGGGAGTCAGACAACCTGACTGCCAGTGTGTATTTTGGGCTGGCTACTCATCAGCTACATGCCCTGGGACCTTCCTTTTCTCTCCGAAGCCTGTAAGAGGAACCCCCACTTAGCTTCATGAGCTTGAACTTTCTTTGGAACTCCGGCCATATTATCTGTCTCTGGTGTTAATAAATCTGTTCCCAGAAAGACAGTCTACCCCAGCATTCCTCCTGAAATCCAAAACCTAAGACCTTTCAGGCTTCAGTTTCCCTGTATGTGATACAAGGATGTTAGATTAGACCATCTCTAAGGCCCCATCAGTTTTTCAACTGTCTAGATCTGGAACTTAATAGATCTGAAGGATGAGCAGGTTTTTGTATAGAGGATACAATATGAACAATAAAGACGTTGAGGTAGGTGGGCAGTGACAGGTGGCCTTAGGAGGAGGAATGAAAGTCTAAAGTCTATTCTGTGGCAAATAAAATGAAGCTCGTAGTTGTCCCCTGCTCCCTTGAGTGTTGGCTAAGTAGTCTGTGCTTGGTTCTGTAGTTGTGGGGAGCTACAGAAAGCTTACAAGAAGAGTAAACTCCATGTACTATGCTGTAGATCAAGAGGAATCAAGGGCCACCTCTGTCACATCAGGAGATGGCTCTCATCGAAATCAGGGAAAGTAGCAAGGATGTGTGTCCCTTGGTATGACCTCTAGAGGTCAAATCTTTTCCTGTTATAGGGCTGTTGTACCAAGCTGAGTCCAGAGACTTTCCTGGCCTTCCACATCAGCACCATGGAGAAGGTGACCAAGGACACCTATCTTGTCCGGTTTACACTACCTGGGAACAGCCGGCTGGGCCTCCTTCCTGGGCAACATCTCATCCTACGGTACATTCAGGTAGTGGGAGGACCAATGTCTGCTGCCCTGCTTTGCCATTGACCAGCTGAGTAGCTGGGGGTTGGGGGGGCTGCTTTACCTTTCTTAAACCCTTGTTTGTCTTCTTCAGGATGGACACAGCAGCATAAGACTCAGGGTTCTTGGTGTGGCTCTCAGTAATGTCTTTGTGATGTATAACACCAGCACTCACAGCACTTTCTAGCCAAGACATAGTTCTGTCTACTCACATTCATAAACTCATTTAACCTTCACAAATTCCCCAGAGGACACTAAAGTCAGATTGTTTCAGGAACTTGCTCAAAGTCACACAGGAAGTATTGGATCAGGATTTGAAAGCAAGCAGTATATCTTTGGAGCCAATGTAATTAGCATCTGGTGATAGAAAGGACACCAAGAGTAAAGAACCTGACCATATAAAAGTAGAGGCAAGAGAATTAGAAGTTTAGAGTCAGCCTTGGCTACACCTCAAGTAGACAGCCTGGCTGCTGAACTACATTAGTGCCCTTTCCTCTGAGAAGAGTCCTCTGAGCTTCCCTCTGGCCTGGGCATCCCTAGCCTGAACCATCCCCACCTTTCCTGGGAGAACATCTTTCATGCAGGCAGTTGTGTGTATGTGAGGCTCTACAGAGAGATCAGTCATGCAAACATAGATCTGGATGATATCATCACACACCCAGACAGCATTCAGGAATATATTCATGTGTGGGAAGAAAAATGGGCATAGAGCTGAACCCCCAAAATGCTGGAGTTTATGGGGTTGGCAAGAAGAGTGGAAACCAACAAAAAAACCACAACAAAACAAACAAACAAACAAAAAAGCCCACAAGGCATGGCCCAAAGACAAGGCAGGAGGGGACTAAAAAGAGCTTACTGTTGGTCAGACCGGCCTCCAGGTGCTCTGGCCTGTGGCCTAGCTCACAATCCTTGAAGTTCACCATTCCAGCTGTCAGAAGAAGCCACAATGCAGGTTATAATGCTCTGCAGCTCTCCATCTATAAATGGAGTGGCCAGGACACCCCACCTCTGGGCTGACTCCCCTTTATCCTCTCTATCACCAGTGACATTCCTAATACAAGTGACCATACCACTCAGTAAGACGTATTTTGGTGCTTCCATAACCACATTCTAATACATGGTTGCCCAGCCTCCTTCCTACCAGGTTCTCCCTTCCCTACTCCACTTGTGCCCCTGGCCTCAACATCCAACTACAAGTTCCAAATTTGCCTGCATTGTCCAGCCTGGGCTGTTCCCTCTGCCTGGAGCTCCCTCTGCTAGTTACTTCCTTTCCTGGCCTCACTTCTCATTGGCCTGCTCATGCTTCAATACCTGACGCCAGCAGGCTTCTGAGTTCACAGATGAGCATGCACACTCTCTCTGAGACACAGTAGGCTCTACCTGCTGCAGTAAGTGGTGTCATGCTCTCCTCTTCTGAGCCATGCTTGTTCTCAACAGTGTCTGCATGTATTTCATAAGCATTTCTTACATTCTGTCTAGTGCCCTTATACTTGATGCATTTGGACAAGGCCTTTCAGTCTTTGTAGACACTGGAGGCAAATTTTGTGCACACAGTAAAGTCAGAGAAAGGAGTTCTCAGTATGCCTGGGAGGCTGTCAGGATTTTTGTTGTATTGTTTGGGTGTGGGGTTTTGAGTTTGTTTTTTATTTTGGCTTGTTTGGTTTTACATGGTCATTATGTACTTCAGGCTGGCTTCAAACTCATGTATTTTTCTGCCTCAGCCTCCCAAGTGCTGAGACTACAGGGTGCACCACCATACTTAACTTCCTGAGATAGTTTGGGGAGCAGAACTAAACTTGAATTTGGAGCCATGGCCAGATGCCAGATGTGCAAGGGCTTTCCTTCTCTAAACACTGCAGTCTTCATTTAAAACAAGATGTTATTTATTTATTTATATTTTATGTGTATGCATGTGTGCTTGAGAGTATGTATGTGGGCTGTGTGTGCAGTGTCCATGGAGGTCAGAAGAAGGCATAAGATACCCTGAAGCTAGAATTATCAGCAGTTGTGAGCCACCCAGTACGGGTGCTGAGAACCAAACCAAGGTCCTCTGCAAGAGCAGTGAGTGCTCTTAAGCTCTGAGTCATTTCTACAGCCCTGGGTTGTTACTTTAAATGAAATTATGTATATAATATGCCTGATACACACCTGATAGCTATTATCAGGACTCAAGATTGCTCTCCTGACCCCATTGTTGGTAACATTGTAAAAACAATCAATATATTGTTTGGCAGGGCTTTGGCCTCGGGCCTTTAGAGGACTCTTCCAGGTCTCATGCTTGCTGGTCTGTCAGCTGGTTTTATCTGTATTGTTTTATAGTGGAGAAGGAAACCACAGTAATGTCCTACAAACTGCTCACAGCATCAATGTACTTTTTTATGTACTATTCTGTCTAATTCCAGTGAAATTACACAACCAGGACCTAAATGGCTACCCCTAAGTTACAGGAAGAGCTGCTGAGAGATTAAGTAATGTGCACAGGTCTCACTAGTAGCGTAGGTAGTGGTGAGCTCACTGTTCTTCCTTCTGCTGTTCCTTACTGACCCTTGGTGAGGACTTCTGAGAATGACTGGAACTACCCTTCATGTCCATTAACATGGCAGGGGAGGTGCCTGATAGGAGCTTGTTAAATGGCTGACTACCTGACTTTCTGTGCATTTCTCTTTTCCAGAGGTGTAGTAGATGGCTTAGAAATTCAGAGAGCCTACACTCCAATCAGCCCTGTCACTGCAGAAGGATACTTTGACATTTTAATCAAGGTGAGTCAATTCTTGTTGAAGATTCTGTAAGGTGCCATGGCCTCGGATCTCCCTCTCTGGCTTGCTTAGGGTGGAGGAGTTCCCATCTATTAGTTGGCATAAGAATGGGCTGACTTAAAGGAGCAATAGTTTATGAGGGGGTCTCTTCCATCTCCTTTTCTAAGGAGGATGCTTCTGTGCCCAGAGGGCATGTTGGGAGATTTTAGGAAATCCTGTACCTTATCGCCTTTTATGTACTGGTGGATGGAGAGTTAAGAAGTGGGGAGGAAGTCCTTGCACCTGTGTGTGCTGGCACAGGGGTCCAGCCTGACCTGGAGGGACCCAGGACAAGTGATCAGATCAATACAGTGATGCTAGTCATGAGAATAGAGACCTAGCCTAACACAGGGTAGCTGTAAACATGGAGATCAGGCCCAGCTTCCTGGTAGATACTATGTGTTTGAGGGCTGAGTAACAGGAGAAGTATGGGGCGAAGGCTCTGAGAGCTGGGAGCAGCATAGCAGAAGAGGCATGAAATGGGAAAGGCATTCATCCTGGCATAGAAGGGGGCAGGATGCCAGAGAAAACTGGGCATGAAGATGCTGCAGACAGAACTACCCTGACATCCTCTCTTTGAGAGGTTGGCCTTGAAGGGGGAGTGTGAATTGATGGTGGCAAAGAATGAGTGACATTCTAGGCTGAGAGTACTAATAGCCAGACTTCAGAAAGGGTGACAGGAAACCAGCCTTCTGGGAACTGTGTTCAGTCCAAGTGGTGGAGAAGAGGATGCCTGTGGGGCCGCTGGGCCGCTGGAAGAGTTGTCAGGGATGAGTGGAATGGGTTGGATACAGAACGCCCTGGAGACCCGAGATCTGAGCAGTAAGTGATAGTCATGGAGGCCCAGGGCGAAGAAACTAAAGAGATTGTTTTTCATGGACCACTGACCTGCTGACATTTGACTTCCAGCAAGTGAAGCTTTGTGTACCCCAACCTTGTAGCTCTGCTAGGTATGGCCAGCTTGTTGTCATCATACCATGCTGCCATCTACAAAGCTCATGCTCTAGAACAATTGAATTAACAAACAAAATCCCAAACAAAAATACTAATAATGATTTAAAATAAGTTTCATTTTTGTGTCAGACCACTTTTATAGCTATCCTTAGCTGCTTGTGGCCACAGGTCTGACATGCCTGCAAGTGAGACCATTTCCCTCATGCAGTCCTAAGGAGCATCAATATTGAAGATCAGCTCTGACATCCAAGCTTCCTTACAAGGCTGTGTGATTATCTTATTCACTGGTCAGCAGGCTGAGGCCTGGAGGATCCAAGGTGGGAGGTGGAGAAAGGAGTGATGCAGGTGAGCAAGCCCCTGATTCTGAGGCCTAGAGCCGACTTGGGCTCCTGCTTTCTTGCCTGCCTGCAAGCCTGAATGTTTATTCCTTCCCACATAAGCCTGGACGAGCTCCCTTCTGCACGCTACTGTTTGTCTGGGAGATTCTACAAATCCTCTCCAAATGGCCTGCTTCCCTGTGCTGCTTGTCTGGGGCGTTTCTGCTGAGAGGATAAGCCTGGAGACAGCTCTCCAGAGCAGCTGGATCCCTCCCAGCTGCAAGGCTGATTTTCTCCTTCAGAGCAGTATCTCGTTATCCCTAAGCCACTGGCTGGAAAGAGCTAGAAATGTCTGTGCAAATTGGGAAGGCAGTGGGAATTTGTGGGTTGACTTTCCCATGAGGAAACTTAAGAAGGGCTCTGTTTCCAAGCACCTGTGAGGCACTGGTTACACTGCTTGTAACTGTTGTCATTTCAACTCACGACCTCAAGAAACAATGTTATCCCCACTTTACCAATGAAAAAACTGAAGCGTAAAGGACTCTTGGGTAATAGGACAAAAGTTGTCTTAGTTTTTCTTGAGCATTTGCTCCAAACCAGGCCCTCTGTAGCAGAAGAATCTTTTCTTTGGCGCTGTCTAGGGCCACTAGGGCCATAGCTAGGGTTTTGTTTGTTTTGTCTTGTGTTTATGGACAGTGGCGAGCCACCACGTAGGTGCTAGGAATTGAACTCAGATCCTCTGGAGGAGGAACCAGTGCTCTTAACAGCTGAACCATTTCTCTAGTTCCCATAGCTGGAGCTTTTACTTTCCCCAAGTTGAGCCCAGACAACAAAATGTGCCCCCACCCAGCTTGCAGTAAAACTTCTTCCTCCTACTCGTCTCCCAGGTGAGCCAGGACTCCCTGTGCCTCATGCAGACAGTGTTGGAGGTAGTCGTGGGTGCTCAAAGGCAGGTCTGACACCAAAATCTAGTCTGTCCTTCAAGCTTTGGGCCATCCCAACCACCCTTCCAGTTTTGTGTCTCAACATTCCCCTGATTCTACCCCATGGCCATCGGTTCTTTCCAAGAGACCTGGGCTCTTGTGCCCTTGCCCATGCTGACCCGATTCCCAAGAGTCTTTGCATGTCTCCCCACCCTGGGAATCCAGGTTTGCCCAAACTTAAGTTTCCACCTCCAAGAAGCCATCCTTGTTTCACTCCATGGGCTCATGGTTTCTCCTCATGGAGTGTGAAGCTGTCTCTACTGTGCTTGTGTCTGAGGTGCGTATTCATCCCTCCTATACTTTGAGCCTTTCAGAGGAGTCCTGACTGCATAAATTGATTGGAATATTTATCACTGAATGTTCATGGTTCAGGCACTGGATGTCTTCATGATGTTTCAGGCCCAACTGTGTTCCTGCTACCCCAGCATGGTACTCAGAACAGTGCAGGTAGACAGTATAGGCAGTGTAGACAGTGTAGGCAATGTAGACAGTGTAGGCAGCTCACCTACTTAATAGTCATCCCACCAGGAGGTGGTGTAGAATGAGTCAGACACTGAAAACTGAATCCAGAGTTCAAATCTCCTTGGCTTTAGCCTGCCCAGAATTGCAGAATTACAAGTTTATTGCTGACATTTAAGAAGTGGGAGGGTTTTCAGTAAAAATATGGATCTCCTCTATCTCTTGGAAGACTCCTGAGATCTGGCAACATTTGCCCCATAAGCTACAGACTAGCACCTGAGAAATAGCTTCCCTCTTAGAAGGAGCATCCCTTGATAGACAGATCACTGCCTTTCTGACACTGCATGCTAGTTGCCTTTGGTCACTACCTAGTTCTTTGTTGGGCTACACTACATGCATGGCCCCCTCAGGCATTTCGATGTGCGACCTCTTTGAAGGTTGGTAGGTTCATTGGAGTCTCATCTCAGCCTTACCATCCACCTTGTGTGGCTATATGCCAGTGTAGATGACAGCTCCAGCAAACGGGGTGCAGAGGAAGGCAAGGTGAGAGTCCCTCAGGAGGCACTGAGCATGCAGAAGGAGTTTCAGGCGTTAGTTAGGAAGGTTTGTGTGGCGGTGCATGACTATCCACTGACTGTTCCCTGTGTTTGCCTCAAGTGTTACCAGACTGGGCTGATGTCCCAGTATGTGGAGTCCTGGAGAATAGGAGACACAGCTTTCTGGAGAGGGCCTTTCGGAAGCTTCTTATATGAACCAAAGAAGGTCAGTGCCAGCACCGTCAGTCCTGAGGTGCTTCCCCAAGTCACTGTGCAGTTCTTCCAGCACTGTGAGGCTTAGGCAAGGGAAGAGGAAGATTGGCCCTAATAAACATACTGTCTGCTTTATTCCAAAACTGCTGATGGCTGTCCGTGCCTCAGAAGATCAGGCTTGAGGACCCAAGAGTTCAGGATCCTGATGCCCTCTGACTCTTAGATGCTGTTCCAATTGCACCTTTTCCTCAGGAAGCTGAGTGCAGCCCACACTCACTTGTAGACTGGAAGGCTCTTGCCTCATCCCCACAGCAGGTTTGCATCTTTGTAAACCTTTCCCAGAAAGAACTGGCCGTTTCTTATCAGCTGCCTCACGCCTGGGAAGAAGTTCTGTTGTATGTATCATGAGTCTTGAGAATCCTTTGACCCAGTAATTCCATTTCTGTAAGTCTATTACAGAGAAAGAAAAAAAACCAAACCAAAACAGAACAAAACAAAACACAAATGCTGCTTCTTGTGCATGTGTTAGTGGCATTTTTTTTATAATAACAAAAGACTAGAGGCAACTGAGTACCCAACAAAGAGAACAGTTAAGTACACTGGGTTGCAGGTACTTGATAGAACGTTCTCCTAGATTTAAAAGTTATGGTTTTAATGATGCTCTATGCTTATGCTATAAGAGCAAGTGACAAGTGACAAGTATGAGGCAATATACACCCAGTAGAGAAACTAACTTAAGATGCACAGAAAAAATATGAAAGGTATGAAATATTATCAGGTTTGGGGAGGGATTGTGGGCAATTTTCATTTTCTCCATTATGCTTTTCAAATTATCTGGAATAAACACCTCTATTACCTTTATAATTGGGAAAACAAAGCCCAAACCAAAACAAGCAGAAAGGAATGAATCATGCTTGCCTTGTCGTTCTTTTTGTTTAATTTAAAAATAGCTTTTATTGTATTTTACCCTTATTATAAATGCAGAACATGTTCACTAACAAAAAAAAATCATCAGAGACAGACAAAAGGAAAAAACCCAAATGCACCTGGAAGCCATTTCCCCAGGATGCCAGCCTCCCTTCCAAACCCTCTCCCACACATGGGCATATGTACACACACACACACACACACACACACACGCACACACACACACACACATGCTTCTATGAACATCATCATACCAGCCCTGTCAGGACTGGGATGCAGCTTAGTATAAAATACTTTCCTAGCACTTGTGAGGCCCTGGGCCCCCATCTTATACATACAGGTATATATGCTATCACTCTCTAGCAGTGTTCTGGAACTCTCCATGCTCTGCTCGGCATTGTGCCCCCCTATTCTTTGTCCCACCCTTAAGAACAGGGTGTGGATGTTGTTTCTTTTCCTGGCTTGGAGCAGATGATCTTCTGACCATTTGTCCCATGAGGGAGCCTCCCAGTGCCTGTGACTTGCATCCTTGGAACATCAGAGTCTTTTGTTTCTCACCTAGATCCAGCAGCAAGGGCCAGGATGGTGCCTCCCACATTCACATGGCCACCAAAGCTTTGCCAGGGCCTGCTTTGCTCCTTGAGAAGGCTCAGGATCCCACCCTCTTTTCAGTCCCACTATGTAGTTGTCTGATTACACACAGATGTTAAATCAACCATACTAATGTCTGTCACTGCCTTCACGCCACAGGCAGACACTAGCGTCTGTCCAGGAGGAGACAGGTAGTATTTGTCAGTGTTTGAGGAAGGGACAGGCACTGGGGACAGGAAATGAAGAGCCCCCAGCCCAGCTCAGGGAAGGCGTCCCAGAACACAACCTGCGCAAGAATGAGAGAAAAGGAGGGGTGAGACAGAGCAAAGGCCTGGAGGCTGCAGGGACCACTGTTGCAGAACAAGGTGGCCCAGCCCAGGATCTCAGGCTTAATAAGGGAGAGAAATGGACTAAACCTTTACTCCACACCGGGCCTTTATGTTACCTCATCTGGTCCTCAGGGCAATTCTGAGCTAGGAGCTATTTTGGGAAAATGCTTTCATTATTGTTCTCCACCAGTGAAGAAATTGAGGTTCAGATTAGGAAAATAGCTTGCCCAGATCACATGGTTGATATTTATATACAGATGCCTAATCTCTAGAATGAAAAGGTGAATATTTTTCAGTGTGGGTCAGGTATTAACCTTTAAGAAACTGACTTTGAGAGCAGGGTGGTGGTGGCACACCTCTTTAATCCCAGATTTGAGAGGCAGAGGCAGGTAGATCTCTGAGTTTGAGGCCAGCCTGCTCTATAGAGTGAGTTCCAGGACAGATAGGGCTACACACACACACACACACAGAGAGAGAGAGAGAGAGAGAGAGGGAAACTTTGAAAAGGCCTGCCCTGTTTTTTAAGGAACCTAGAGAAGACAGGAAATGGGCTTACTGAGGAGGGGTTGATGGTACTATTCTCTTGGACAGACTTCAGAGAGGCTCAGAGTTCTAAGCCGGGGTCCTAAGACCTTTGTAGACTCCCCAGGGTCAGAGGAGGCAGTCTAGAGAGCAGGCTGGGATGGAGTTGGGAGGGACAAGGCTTTGGTGGGAGAGGAAGTGGCTTTGGGAGGCAGTGTGTTCCTTGCCAGCTGTAAGCAGAGTTCTTGTGGAGAACTGTTAAAAGGCAGCCATTCCCCTTTCAGGTTGAGCTTTGCTCTCTAGGAGCCTGAGTCCCATGAGCTGTGTTCTGCAGGCTTTACCTGCTCTTCACAATCCAGGTGGCTTCATGCACCAGGGGAAGAGCATGGCAGAGACGGGTGGGACACCTGGCAAGACCAAGAGAAGCCCCATGTGGGGTAGTGTGGGAGCCCGCTATCCACTGTGCTGTCCGTCCTGCTCCTAGTATGGTGAACTCCTTATGCTGGCGGCTGGCACAGGCCTGGCCCCTATGGTGCCTATCCTGCAAAGCATCACAGACAATGAAGACGATGAGACCTTTGTCACCATGGTTGGCTGCTTCAAGACCTTTGAGGACATCTACCTGAAGACCTTCCTCCAGGAACAGGCCAGGTTCTGGAACGTGCGAACCTTCTTTGTCCTCAGTCAGGTGAGCCCAGCGTGGGTTCCTCTCCTTTAACAAGCTGCATTCCCTTTGTGCTGTCCTGAGGACTGGCTGTAGCCTCTGTGCTATATTAATAATCCCAGGTGCTCTGTGTGGAATGTAGACATCACCAAAACCATCATACAGAGGAGGAAGCAGGCTTATGGAGGTGCTGGGCCAAGAGGGAGCCAGGACTGGGCCCCATATGCTTCACACTCCTGAGCTCCAGTTTGTAGCTGCTGCCCTCAGCTGTGTCCCATCCATCCCCTGGGGTCACTTGTGTGGAGTCAAAGCAGCGGCAGTCCTGTTCACATCTTTGTGACTAAGAATGTGGGCTCACATACTAGTCATGGTGCTTAGCATGAGGCCAGACCCAGAGCCAGGCTCCATCGAGACTGTCTGTGCAGTGCTTTAGTATGGTCCCTGCCACCTCCACTGCTCCTCCACACAGCTGTGGAACAGCCACCGTCAGACTCAGTGAACTGTAAGTTCTCTAGCTTGAAGCCACCCCATGTCCTGCTCTCTGTGTCCCCATCACTCCAACTCTCCACATAGCATAGCCTATCTCAGGCTGGGCCTTCCGTTACCATTGTCTGCTTTCTAGAGGATCTAATCTCACTGTTTCCTGTACTCCCTAGGTCGGGGTTCCCTGCTGCCTCTTCCCCATTTCCTTTTGCTTGAGGGTCAGCTTTATATACTGCAGATACCCCCTCCTCAATTACCTTTTCGAAAAAATTCTGGAAAATTCCCGACAGCTTATTATGATCCTCAACCATATGGCTGGGGCCAGGAAACTGGATTGCTGTCCCCCCCCCCAGAGCTTTGTAGATTCAGAGTCTACAGACATGTCCACTAGTGGAAAGCTCTTTGAGATGCACATTGGAGGGTGGGTCTGTTTAGTGAACATTAATAGCAGCAGGAAGTACCCAAGGCAGGGCATAAAACAGAAGGCTGATGTGCAACAGAGGGGACGAGGGAAGGCCACACAGCCTACAAAAGCCTGGTCTAGGAAGGGAACAGGGTACAGGCACCTGGCAGACTCACCTTCCCTGGCTGCTGCCTAGCCCTCTTTCCCTCTGTCCTCAACCACATGAGAGATGCCAGGGCCACAAATAAAGGTGAGATACCCCCTGCCTTAGGGGCACTCACATGTCTACAGGGACAGCTGGTTGTGGCTGTCTGTCTTAGTTGCCTTCTATTGCTGATAAAGACCATGACCAGAAGCAGCTTGGGAAAGAAAGGGATTTCGTCAAGCCTTCACCTGTAGTCCATCTGGAATGTAAGTCGTGGCAGAAATTCAAACCTAAACACAGGAAGCAAAGCAGAGTCCATGAGGGAATGCTTCTTCCTGGCTTGTCCAGCTTACTTCCTTACATAGCCCAGGGTTCCAGCTCAGGGATGGCACCACCACAGTGAGCCGGACCCTTCCACATCAGTTTTCATTTAAGAAAATGAGCTGGCATGATGGCGCACACCTCTAATCCCAGCACCTAGAGGCCAGAACAGTCAGAGCTCTGTGAATTTGACGTCAGCCTGGCCTACATAGTGAGTTCTAGGCCTGCCAAAGCTATACATAGTGAGACCCCAGGGGATGGGGGAGAGAGAGAGAGAGAGACACAGAGAGAGAGAGAAGGGGAGGGGGAGAGGGAGGGAGGGACAGAGGGAGAGAGAGAGAGTTAGAGTTCAGAGCACTTCAGTCCCCACTACAGTCTCATGAGGTTTGTGCTGCCACCCTGTCTCTTTCACAGATGTGGAACCTGAGGTAAAAAGGTGACAGCAACAGAGAGCTGGGTACCAGCCCAGTTAGTCCTGCACAGAGGCCACTGGGATAGTACATATACATGCTGGCCAGCATGGAGGGCAAGTGGGGTCAGGAATGCCACACAAAAGAGGTGGCATCTGAGCCTAGGCTGGAAAGTTATGTGAAAGCTCACTTCCGGATGATGCTGAAGGTTGGGTGGAATGGGCGGGCTGGCACGACAGCAGGAGTAAGGGTAACTGTGGTAGCTCTACTCACTCACATGCGCTTGACGCAGGTTGCCCCTTTTCCTGCCTGAGCATGGCAATACTCTTTCCACATCCTGCCAGCTTGTCCATCAGCCTGCACTGCCTTGTTCCTAGCCCTTTGCTGGCTCCCACTGTTCTCAGGACTTCCCAAGCCCAGTGGCCTGATAACCTTGACAGCTCCATCTCTTGGCCTTCCCTCCCTAATGCTGTGTCCTGGTGTCACTGGCAAGTTTGCAGGTACAACTGTGCTGTGCTTTTCTGGTGCTAGCCTTTGTCCCTGATGTCCCCTTCCAGGTGTGCTATTTCCCCTCCCTTTCTCAATACCCACTCACCCTTCCATGATCTGCTGATGGCGAAGTCCATCCTGCAGGCTCAGAGCCCTGGGTGCTGCTAATGCTCCTGCTGTCCTAGCACCTACCTACCTGTCATTGTTCAAGGGTGCTGCCTCAGTGAGGAGTAACCAGACTCAATGCATCTTGGGGTATACAATTTGGGTAG
The DNA here is from genome assembly GCA_019843965.1 of Rhynchomys soricoides. NCBI lineage: Eukaryota > Metazoa > Chordata > Mammalia > Rodentia > Muridae > Rhynchomys > Rhynchomys soricoides. The sequence continues at coordinate 373,219 of JADRCH010000114.1, forward strand.
GGCCAGTGGAACCAAGGGGTTGGGGAGAACTGGAAGTGGGAAGGAGAGATGGGCCAGTGAGGTCTGCTGGCTCTACCTTGAGGTTCCACTAGATAGGGAGAGTGTTTGGGGGAGTGCAGGAAGATCCAGGTCACCAGAGAGTGCTCCTTAACAGCACCAGGGGACCTGGAAGACATCCACATTCCTTGACGTGAGGCTACAAGGCCTGAAAGCACGTGGGACACTAGGAGCTCCGCGGCCTCTCCAGGGCTGTGTTCTTACTCTGGCTGGCAAGACCATGGCTTTCCATAGCCTAGGCCCTCATCTCAGATCTCAGAGACTCGGAACTCAGCGTAGTGGTGGCAGTGGAGTTAGGAGCTTCTTTTGGAGAAGGATTTGTCCCGTGTCCTGTAGTGGCAGGAAAGAGCTGGCTGGGTGAGCACCGAGAACCCCCAGGAGTCATCGCTGCTCTTTCTTGTCTTCCCAGGAGGTCTCCCCAGAACAGCTTCCCTGGAGCTATCGTGACAAGACCCACTTTGGCCACCTGGGCCAGGAGCTGGTTGGTGAACTGGTGGCCTGCTGCCGGAGAAAGCCATTTACATTAGTGTGTGGCTCACCTGCGTTTACTGAGGACATGGCTAGGTGTTTGCTGTCTGCTGGCCTGACTGAGGACTCCTATTTCCTCTTCTAACCCTGGCCTTGGACATTAATCAGGGGTACAGAGAGGAGCCCAGACCAGGGTCAGAAGACACAGAGTCCAGGCCTGGCCCTGCTGCTGACTTACCCAGAGACCTCTGGCAAATGTCATCACCCTTGCAACTTCCTTTCCTGTCTGCTGCAGCCTGCTGTGTGGAAGGAGGCCAATAGTTAGCCAGGGAGTCAGGGAAGGCTGCTCCAAGGGAGCCAAGCAAATGGAGTCCTGCTGAGCTCAGGCTGGTAGGAGTTGGACAGGACAAGGGGTGAGGAGCCTCTCGTCCTTCCAGAGGGCCCATCAGTGCTAAGAAAATGACTTGGGGAAATGCTCAGAGCTCTTGGGAGGACCTTAACTTCTGTGCTTCCTGTGGGGTGAACCTGACTTGCTGAAAGCCTTGGCTCTATGACCTGACCATGTTCTCGGATCAAGGCACTGCCCTGGATCATCTCTGTATCTGTGACAAGTCTTTTCTGCATGATCAGCTTCATGCTCAGTTTCTTTCCTGGCTCAGGAGGCCAGCTCAGAGTCCTTTCCCCACAGAAGAGGAACAGAGGCAAATGCCCCTCCCTCCTGCAGGCAGCCACATAGCCTGTGCCTTCAGCTCTTGGTGCCCTGGCGACGGTTGCTATGGAGATCTAAAGATAGAGCAGGAGTCAGGAGACCTGGGTCCCTCTCCCAGCTCTGCCCACTGAGTGGCTGCTGATACAGGTCCACCCAGCCCCCACCTCCACCTCCTCTACCCTGCATGGGGCATGCCCTCTCCAGGGAACTCACTGCCCCTGGGCATCACGTTGACTTAATGAATTCTGCTTTCCACGGCCTGGGCCCCAGTGTGCTGTGCCAGCACAGGCTAGATACAGGCAGTCCCAGACTTCTAATGCTCAGCAGTGGAATGTTAGAAGCTGAGAGCCAAGAACCTTCAGGATTAGGCATTTATAACTATGGAGTTGCAATCTCTACCCCCACCCCCCAGCAGAGCTCAGATGACAGAAAACCCCGTCCAGCAGACTCAGTATACAAATGAGTAAACCAAGGCATGAGTGACTCAGCCAAGGTCAATGCCAGAGACAGCCCTACAAGTTTCCAATTCCCCCCCCCCCCCCCAATGATACCTTGCCTGGATGGCAGCAGTAAAGGTGGCTGGAGGGATCCTCAGGTCCCCTTCAATCACAGCAGGTCTGTTTTTACCTCATCTTCCTGGTGGGGCATGGAGGAGTTTTTGTCAAAAAGGACTTTTCTATCCCACCCTGAAAAATCACAACAGAGAAATTCCTGTTGGCTACACAGCCATTGTGAACAACTGGGTAATGGGAAGCTTGCATGCTATGCCTCATAGGCATGGGACCTCTGCCTTGGCTTTACAGGCCATTAAGTGTGACTTCTCAGAACCAAGTGTCACAAGCAAATTAAAGCTTCATGAACATTGGTCAAGACACTTTATTTTGTTTGGCCCAGGCCTTCAACCTCAGGGTCATTTTTCTTTTGAGTCTCAGGCCTAGACAGGGTCCATGGGCTCTCCTTGCCTAGCCTGTGACTTGGGATAAGGCACATGTCATCTATCCTGGCCTCTGAGAACTTCATCAGTGTGCCTTAGTGGGTCTTACTGGTTGTCCTCATGATGCTCCTAGGGACTAAGAGCCCAACTGTTCCAGGAAATAGCAGCAGCCTTTACTGGTGAGCTCAGGCCAAGGCACAAGTTGGCTAGCCTTGCTCTGAAAGGGGTGAATATTATAGAAATGGGGTTCACAGGGCTAAGAGAGAGGTGAGCAGGGCTTGGGCCTGTAGGAAAGACAGGGATACTCCCCAGCCCCAAAGATAGGAGCTTCAAAAGCAATGCTCTTGTTCATTCCTGGGGAGATTAGGGAGGCCCCACTTAAGGGGAGGAGCCTAGGGCGGTTCCCACATGCCTCTCTGTACCATTTAAGATATTTGATGCTTAGACAGTAGATTAGGCCACTCAGAGACAACTGGCATCCCCTGTCCTGGGTGGGTTGCCTTCCTCTTCACTTCCCTCAGGTAGAATCTGGGCAGCCTGGCTACTAGTGGGGTTAGTTGTCCTGAATATTGGCCAGGGTACAAATGTGTCTGTAATGCCAAGATGCCAAACAGACTCCTGTCACCTGGGTACTCCAGAGCTCACAGATAGTGTTTGCTGTGCCTGGCAAGGTATAGGTGAGCATAAAATAGGACTGATTGGAATTCATGAGGTCGTCTCACTTGGTGGGTGGGTTCTGTCAACTGGCTCGTGATAATGCCTGGCTCTCTGCAGGCTGTGGAGAGGATGGAGTGCCTTCTGGGCACTGCCATTGTGTGATAGTGCAATGGCAGAAGGGACACTCAGGACCTGAACAACCCCCAGAAGGCCCCAGAAGACCAACAAAGAGCTCGCTTCTCTGTGAGCGAGACAGATTAGCACCCCAAGTTACCCCTGCCACTGCCCCTCTGTTCAGTCTGGAAGCATAGCCAGAGCCTGCGTGGCCTCGCCCAGCCACCATATTCCCAACACACAATGTTCAGCACCTCCTGAAGGTAGGCTACCTGAGACAGCAGAACTGTGGGGTGCTTTACAGGTGGCAGGACTCTTCATCTACAGGGAGTCACACCCCTGTATTTACCCCAGGTTAGAGACAGAAACTAAGCCTCTGAGCCACCAAAATCATGTAAGGGGGCACAAGTTCTAACACATGTTAATTGTTTTAACAACCACATGACACGCGAGCACACCTGGAGGTCCATGTAAGGATTTCTGTTTCTGTATGGCATGAGACAGCCAAGGCTAAAATCTATGAAAAAGCAGAATGAGAAGTAAACAGTTCTCTTTTGTTTGTTCTTCTCTTTGTTTCAGTGCTAGGGACTGATCCTAGAGCTTCACTGAGGCTAAGTTAAAGACATGCTCCCCCCCCATACACACCTAGTTCCAGTGGAGATCCCAATGGGATATCAGTCTGTAGTTAAAACAATGGATCAGGTCTCCTTGTACCAGCATAGAGTAAATGTTTTTAAAAGTCCTAATGGAATAAGTGCTCATAGTAACAAGACAGGTACAGAGCTAGCAAGATTGCTTCTCAGCTAACAGTGCTTGCCCCTCAAGCCAGTCAAGCTGAGTTTGAACCCTGGCACCCACATGGTGAAGGGAGAGCCAACTCCCACAGACTGTCCTCTAGCATGTGCACACACGGACCAGTAAAAGCAAGAAGATTTGGGGTTTGGGACACTACTTGGGAATTATAAAACTCCAAAATAATGTTTTCTGTTGGGATAGCCCAGCTGCAAGCACAGAGCATGACTGTGATAGATGGGCTGGAGTGGGCCAGGGCGTGGGGGGTGGGGGGGGATGCCAGCCAGAGCTGCTCTTGTACTGTGTTACAGAAAAGATTTGCAAAGAGCTTCTGGCAAATCCAGGTGTTGGTTCCCTGTTTTCTTTTCCCACCTGTGTTTAAGAACAGCTCTACAATTAGATTGCAAAACAGTGCCTACTGTACCCAGCCAGGTACACACAGGTAACCCCAGCACTTGGAAGGCGGAGACAGGAGGATCAGATCAAGATTATTCCTGGCTACATAGGAAGTTTGAGGATAGCTTGGGGTACCTGGGAGGGTGTCTCAAAAACAGCAAAACAAAATGATCCTAGGTAGCCAGTCCACATACGTAGAAACTAGGGGCTTCAAGTGCTCATGGGCTTTCCCACCTCCTGACAGAATTGTCCCTTCAAGCCTCCACCCTCTTCAGTGATTCACTGAAGTGTCTCTGTGAGCTGCTGTGCCCCAGGCCTTCTAGGTGTGGAAAACAGCACAGCAGGAAGAGATGTTCCTGGCCCCCAGACCTGGTAGGGGGCCTCGTTCTTCCTCTTTTCCACATGAACGCAAATCAAAATGACTTGGGAAACCCCTTGGTGGTACACTCTTTTTTTCCTTCTTTTTAGCCATCTTTAAAATGAAACAAGACCTTGGTTCAAGTCTCTTCCTGACTGTGACCCACAGCAAGTAACTTAGCCCCTGTGAAGCTCAGTTTGCTCATCTCTACAATGGGCATGTAACCAACCCTCAGGTCATCCATCCTAGTGAGGATGAGGGAAATGGTTTGCACAACTTGACATGGGTGCTCCCAGCCTGTATTAGTAGGTTTTCACCACTGAGAGAACTATCCCAGAGAAGTGGAGGAAAGAATTAAGAGTTTTAGCCCATGGTCTGCTGACTCCACTGCTTGAGGTCTAAGGCTAGGCACAGCATCGGCAGCTGGTGAGAGAGAGAGGAGAGCTTTCTACCTCTTAGCAGCTAGGAAACAGCAGAGAGACAGGAAGGGGTCAGAACAAGATGCATCCCCCAGAGACACCCCAACACCCCTGCACCCTCAGTGACCTACTTTCTCCAGCTAGGTACTGCTAAAGTGTCTAGCACCTTCCAAAACAGCACCACACATGGGGATCAGACCTTCAACATATGGGGACATTTCATATTCAAAGCATCACAGGTCCGGTCTACCCCCCACCTCTACCCCCCCACCTTCTCCTCTCCCTGGTGCTCCACTCATGGCGACCTCTACAGACTGCATTTCTTTCCAAACATGACTGTCAATAATCCTCTGCATGCCCAGAGTGATGATGCACTCCTGTACTTTCAGCTACTCAGATGGTGAGGTGAGAGAATCTCGAGAGTCCAGTGTTCAAGACCAGCCTGAGCAACATGGCAAGACTCTCTGGAATTTTCAGAAAACAAAAAAAACCCACACCACCACCATCTTAACTTTTTCCCCATGCTTTGGAGGACTTTGACCCCAAATCAGCAACTATTGAGTTATGATTACTTATCTCCCATGTTTTTATTAATAATGTAGACAACTGTCACTTAAAGTTACCAGACTGCACATCCCGCTAGGTACTGCTCAAGACTGACATGATACTGGCCAGAGACAGAGGAGCTCTGTAGTATGTGTCGCCTGCAGACCCTGCATCTTACTCCTTCAGTTGGCGTGAACTGTTGAAAGCTGCTGGCCTTGCACAGGTGGTACTGACTGGCAGTCTAGGAACTGAGTTTCTTTGTCATACCTTAGTATGGAGCTCCTAGAGGGTCCCAGGACCCCCTCCCTGAAGAGCTCACTCTAAATTGATGGCATGCATCAGTACCACACAGAAGAGCATAGGGTTCACATACAGGGAGGTGGCAAACCTGTCTGCATACAGGTCCTACAGACCCTGCCTGGAGGCCACCACATCACCATGCCCACTGCTCCCACTGACAGAACACACTAGCCTATATGGGGTGGGGTGATAGTCTTGACCAGATCCTAGATCTTAGAGCTCAGGATGGTGGCCAGGTGGGCCAGATGGGATGGTAGGCCACACCAGTCAGCTTGGAGGGGAGATGGGCCTGGATTAGGCCCTCCACTGGCGTTCAGGGGAGAACTTCACCTCTAGTCTGGCTGACCACAGGGGTACCTGAAAGAAGAGGGAGAGGGGCAGGTTGTTTGCTGCAAACAAAACTTTGACCCAATAAGTTAGACGTAGACCTCTGAGCTGGAACACATGATTTGAACACAGGGTGGGGAAATGAACACAGAAGCTACCCTAGAAGCCATAATGTGTTGACCTGTGGCTCTGACCCCTTCCCCTCACCATGTCCCAGCCCCTGGCTCTTACCTGCTCCTGGATGATGCTGACAGGCCAGCCATGGTTCCCCTGGGGTTGTGTCCTTAAAGATGTCAAATTCTGAAAAAGGAAAACACATCAAAATGAACCACATCCACTGAAGGCCCACTAAGGGCACTGGATTTTATTTATAATTAGATCTATCTTTCTCTTTCTCTCTCTCTTTCTCACTCTCTTTTTCTCTCCCTCTCCCTCCCTCTCTCCCTTCTTCCTTCCTTCTTTCCTTCCTTCCTTCCTTTCTTCCTTTCATTAATATAGGGTCTCACTATGTAGCCCTGGCTGGCCTGAACATGCTGCATAAACTGGGCTGTCCTCACACTCACAGATCTGCCTGTTTCTGCCCCCCAAGTTCAGTGTTTATCAAGCCTGGGTGAATATTAGGTTTTAAAATGATATTATGAGTCAGGCATGGTGGCATGTGTTTTAATCCCAGCACTGGGGGAGGCTGCAGCACATGGATCTCTGTGAGTCTGAGGTCAGCCTGGTTTACATAGAGTTTGAGACCAGTCAGGGCTACATAGTGAGATCCTGTCTCATAAAAACAAAGCAGAGGCTAGAAAGATAGCTCACTGGTTAAAACTCTTATGCTCACAGAGGACCTCAGTTTGATTTCCAGCACTTAACCTGGCGGTTCACAACTCTCTATAATTTCAGTCCCATGGGATCCAATCCCCTCTCCTGACCTCCCAGGAGACCAGGCACTCATGTGATGGACAGACAGACATGCAGGCAAAACACCCACACACATAAAATAAATCTTTAATAAAATAAAATACAATAAAATGACATTGTTTGGGGCTGCCTCTGCCCTAAAGCCAAATGAGCAAGGATTTTGAAGGTGACCTGGCTACATAGACAGTAAAGAGTGATGTGGATGGCAGGATCCCTCTGATCTCACCCAGAACTCATGCCAAGTAGCTGCAGGATGTGCTGCAGAACTGTCCCACTAAAGGACAAGGAAGCTGAGGCCTTTGCCCACCAGCCACCCCCTCACTTGCTGGTAGAGGGCAGAGACTCCTGGTACTTCTGGTCTCCCTGGGTGGGCTCAGTGTTAGAAGAACAAAGAAGCCTGTGGATGGAGATGCTGGAAGGCAGGTGTGTACATAGAAACCCTGCAGGTGCCTTTGGTGGACAGGGGCACACATAGTGCCTTAGGTGCCCACTGACCATCTTGTTTAAGGCTTACTGTTGCTAGAGAACATGAGAGTCTGTTTGACTGTCACCTTGCCCCTGGAGATGTCCACTGTCTCCTGGGGCAGCAACAGTTGCTCTTCAGCACATGGGCAAGGCCTGGTGTTCTGCCCAGGGCCCAGCAGACACTCAGTGAGCCTGCAGCTTCCTCCCCCCCCCCCCCCCGGAATCTCTGGGCCTCAGTTTCCACAGCCAGAAAATGGGGCTGCATTTTCTCCCTGCAGTTCCTTGCACCCACACTGCTGCTCCTCTGCCAGAGCTCTGGCCACTGGCCTCGAGCTCTCTCGTGAGCCTGTGTGCAGCCTGGAGGCTGAGAGCTGCTGTCTCTGGACTTGCAAGAGGTCGTCTGGCTCCCTTTCTTGATGGAGTACTTACCAAAGGCACACTGCTGCCCTGGTGGGCATGATGAGGTCCAGACAGAAGGAAGCACTCAGAGAGGGAGTCCATTGAGGCCTTGGCCCGTTACCTGCCACTTCGGGCATGTACAGCTCATTACCCTGAGTCTACACCCCAGCTCAGACCACTTGTCCATAGACGACTTTCATGGGGCAGAGTAAGTACTGTGGTGAAAACAAAGACATGGGACTTCAAAGATGGCTTAGTGGGGCAGGAGCTTGATTGGGAATTGGGCCCTGCCTGAGCCTGGGTATGAATGCTCTGTCAGCTTCACTGTAGAGTGGAGAAGCCACGGCCCAGGCAGTGGTGGCGCACGTCTTTAATCCACCTCTTGGGAGGCAGAGGCAGGCGGATTTCTGAGTTCGAGGCCAGCTTGGTTTACAGAGTGAGTTCCAGGACAGCCAGGGCTACACAGAGAAACCCTGTTTCGAAAACAAACAAACAAACAAACAAACAAAAAGATGGGAAGCCACTTCAAGACTTGTGTGCAAGTCTCCCTGCTGCACGGTCTTCTGGATGTGAGAGAGTGACTGAGGAACAGAGCGTGGTGAGGAGCATGGAGACGCTGAGAACAGGAGGGTCCAGAGGGTAAGGGGAGGTCCCAGTCCCATGCTGCCTCTCCTTAGGAAACTGAACTTCCTCTACTCTACCTTGACTCTTTAGAGGCCCCAGCTTGGTCAAAGAGGCAGGACTAATGGGCCCTCCAAGAAGGAAGAGCAGAGAAGCTGGATCAGCTGGAGGCCTCCTTTGTGTCTCTTCAACCCTGCTTCCTGGCCCTGGAAATATCATCAGGACCCTTCTGCCAAGCTTCCCTTTGACCTACCTGGAGGTCTCCTCCTCAACCCTGCCTTAAGTCCTTTATCTGCTACTCACGTGGTGTGATCCCGGACGTCTATAGCTTGGAATGTGATGGGGGCTCTACTACTTATCAGAGGCCGGGGGTGAGAGTAACCGAAACAAGTCTATGCAGTCTATGCCGGTGCAATGCCCTGCTCTGGACAAGGTGGCTCTGGTTATCACTCCCATGCTGTAACCACACAGATGCCTGCCCATGTGTGGCTCTTTACAGAGTCACTTCACCCTCACGAGCATGCATTAGTCTTCACAGCCCAGGGCACTGGAGTATGATTAGGAATCTCACTTCATTCCTGTAAAAACTGAGGCTTGGTAGGGGAGGGACTTGCTCAAGTTTCCACAGTGCATCAGAGACAAAGCCCAATCACTGCCTTGCCAGTGAACCTTGGGAAATATAGGACCCCACTGCTGTTGGGGATTAACAGCTCTTTCTGACCCCCACCCCAAGCTCTTGCCTTGTCCCAGAACAGTGGGTAACCACTCTGCTTAGCCCCAGCTGTGATGGGAACAGGCCTTTGGGAAGCTGGGACTCAATTTTCTCATCTGTGGCACATGGATAGTTCCCTTCCCCACAGGGCAGAGAGTCTCAGTAAGACAGTGTATGGCTACAAGCTGTGGTGGGCCGTAAATGGCCGTGATTCCAACCCCCCTTCATTTCCTTCCCATGGGCCCAGGAGCTATAATCTGAGGTAACAAAATATACACTCTTGTCCAAGGGCTCTTGGGAAACCTTGTCCTTTTCTGGCCTGGACTTTACAGATGTCATCTGCAGTGTGTGGCTTTCACACCTCAGCCTGTGGGAAAGGGAACAGGGTGGAGTGATTGTGAAATAAAAACAGAAACTCTGGTGTGGTTTCCCGGGCCTGGGGTTGGGGTGTGGCTCCCAAGAATGGTGAGGGCCCAGCAACTCCTTGGATCACTGTCTGTCATCTGGGGCTCCACCCTAGTCACCACCAGCCCTGGCTCCAAAGAACCCACCTCCCCATCCCCCTCTCTGCTATGTCTTGAACCCTTCACTCTTCTGTATTCCCCTCCTCTATCATGTGGGAACACAGCACTGTGCAGGCCCCAAGGCTTCCTACCAGGCGCCAACGGAAATTTGAGGTAAGGAGCTGCTACCCCTTCCTGTTCTTGATCTATGCACTCATGGCAAATGTCCTGAGACCTCTGGGGTCCCCATTAAGGTAGTGATTGGCTCCTAGGATCCCAACCCGAGTCTCCAGGGTGGATAGGCCTCCCTGTCTCTGCTCTCTGTCCCTGTGTGTCCCCGGGCCTCTGGGGGATAGGGAGGCAGTTGCCCCACAGCTTTCCCCCGAGCACCGTCCCTGTACTCAGCGATCAGTGACAGATACAGACATGAAGATAAAACTGGCTTAGAGAGTATCCCAGCTATACACCGAGATGCATATAGCCTTAGCAGGTGAGCAGTGTGAGCACCTATTCTCACAGGAATGTGTATGAGCACATTCCAGCAGATGCTGTGTGCCATGGCAAAAAATGAATGCACGCAGAAAATCATATGGACCCCAGCACATGGAAAAGCACACAGTCCCCTGGGGTTACCATGCACATGCACTGTAACATTTGCACAGAGACTGATGGGCATGTAGTGTATCCATGTAACCAGAGGGTGAAGTACATACACTGACATTGGGTCCATGCAGATCTAGATATAAATCCTTCAACATGCAGAGAACAGCTATCTCCATAGCGACAGCATGGCATGCTCCATGTATGTGCACAGGGATGAACATGTGTGGAGAGAAGCAGATAGGAATGCCTAGGTAGACGCAGTCACAGAAGGGCATAGTCACACTCTGTTAATCCTGCCACACAGAGATTGGTGCCCCTAGTGTCTGGGACATTGACAGACATCAAAGTGGGCTCCTGTACAGAAAAAGGAATGTGATATGTGCCCGGTGATAGAAACATGACTCAGGGCACTCGTTCCCTCCCTATATGGCATACTCACAACTGTGTGGAACTCACCCCCTCCCCCAGAGATGATCATTTGGTCTTGTAGCCCCTGGTGCTGCAGAGCTGGTCAGGACAGGGTGGCCACCTTACACCAAGATGACCCTGGAAGTTTGAAAGCAGGTCCCTAAGCATCAGCCTATGTTGCTACACAGGGGCACTGATGGACATCTAGTGCCCCATTTGACAATCTTGTGAGCAGCTTGGGCACACCTTAAAGACCAGGCAGGTGGCAGCCTTTGTTCATTCTCTACTTCTTCCCCTGGGATCAGTAGAGAAGCCCTGGCCACGTACTGATTGGAAGCAAGGAGCAGTCAGGCAGCAAGAGGCCCCACCCAGAGGTGACTCCAAGAAGAAAGGGGTTTTAAGGAAACAGGAAGACCGGAGGTCTGTACATCACTCAGAGTTTACATGCATGGGATAGATACAGAAGGGAGACTGCTCCCAGGACACTGGAGGAGGCTTTGAAGCTTCACCCCTCCAGTCCTTATGGTGCATAGTTCTCAATTCACACGTGGAGAAGGGCCAAGGTCACACAGCTAATAACTCCCACATGGTCCGACTTCTAGATGATGGGGCTTAACCACTACACTGAACCATCCTACCTCGAGGATGGGGGGGGGAGGGACTGGGAGGATGCTGGCTGTGGGAAAGCATGTTTGGCATGTTTGGCATGTTTGTATGTTTGTGTCCCCAACACATGTATGCTAAGCTCCTAGTGCACAATTGCAGTGGGGATACTAGCCTTTGGGAAGTGGCTAGTCTTTTGGAGATTAGTGGTCTTATAAAGAGACCACCCTCACTCCCACCCACCCCTCCCCCACTCTGGGAGCTCCCACCCACCCCTCCCCCACTCTGGGAGCTCCTTACCTCCCTCACCACGGGGAGGACTCAGCCAGTTTCCAGCTTACCTTGGTTTTAGACTCCTATCCTTCAGAACACTGAGGAATAAACATTTATTGTTTATGGGCTGATCAGCCTGTGGTATTTTATTATAGCTGAGTAGAAGAACAGGGTTCACGGCACAGCCTTTGGCCCAGGCAAATACGGGCCCAGAGGGAAAAGGACACTTGCTGACTGTGGGCCTCTGAACAGTTCAGGCCAGACATGTCTGCTGAGCATCTGGGATGTTTGAGATGAGGCACAGGCAAAGATGAATGTCTTAGTTAGGTTTCTGTTGCTGTGATAAACACCAGAACCCAAAGCATCGTGGGGAGGGAAGGGTTGATTCAGCTTACAGCTTACAGTCTATCAGTGGAAGTCAGGGCAAGAGCCCAAGGCAGAGAGCTGGAGGCAGAAACTGAAGCTGAGGCCATGAAGCCTTTCTCGTTCTCCCATCCCTCTCTGCAATCCTGGGGTTGCTCCCCAAGCAGACCACTCAGTCTAGGGTCTTCTTGTTGTAGAACTCACCCTAGGACCTTGACACAAGCATGGAGCTTCAGCCTGCTCCCCCGTCAACTGTGAAACTACTGTATGCTGTGCTAGCTGAGAGGCTACACAGAAGTGAGCAGCACATTGCCCATCCATCATCCTGCCCGGCTTTCATTCATAAACTTTTTATTATTATTATTATTATTATTATTATTATTATTATTATTATTATTATTATTATTATTATCGACAGAGTTTCTCTGTGTAGCTCTGGCTGTCCTGGAACTCACTCCGGAGCACTCAGAGGTCTGCCTCTGTCTCGTGAGTGCTGGGACTAAAGGCACTCACCACCACGTCACAATTCCCCTCATTCATCCAGTCAGTGCTTTATAAAAAGCCTTCCTTCTCAGCCTGCCCAGAACTTTCCTTTCCTTTCCATCCAGCTCAGTGGATAAGCCAATCTCTCTGGTCTGGCCATTCCCGATGCCCTTTGCTGAACACCTTCCAGGTGGCCTCCTCTGCCAGCAGCCTAGGGCTCCCCTGGGACTGCCTGACAAAAGGACGGGCCAGAGGCGACATGTGCTCTGGCAGATGGACAGCTGGGTTCCTCTTGGGTAGATAAAAAGCATACTTGTTGTGGTGTAGTGAGCCGGGCTGGTAAGACATCCGTTCCTGGTCTCATTTAATTCTACTGGAGAATAGCAGGCTGCAGCTACCTTTCTGTGGAGGAAGCTGGGCCTCAGAGAGAATGTCTCACTTTCACAGACCCCTCAGCTTGGACAGCCAGGACTGACTTCAATCAATCAGAAACCACAGCCCAGGCTCTGCCCTTCCTGGGAAGGTGGGCATCTGCCCCATTTCTCCTCAGTACCCCCAGGCCTAGTACAGGCTCTGCAAAAACAGAGCAATTAGAAATATGTGGTGGGGGTACTGGGGAGATATGGTAACATGATTTTCACACTCACATTGAGTTTGATCCTTGGCATCCCCCCCCACCCCCCAAAGAAAAACCTCAAGCATTCGTTATTTAAGCACTGGGGAGGTAGAGGCAGCCAGATCCCTGGGCTCTCGGGTGAGTTCTAGATTCAATTAAGAGACTCTTCAAAAATCAAGGTGGATGGTTTCTGGGGAACAGCACTCAAAGTTGGTCTCTGGCCTCCATGCATGCATGTTTGTCTGCCTGCCTACCTGCCTGCCTGTCTGTCTGTCTGTCTCTCCTTCTTCTTCCCTCCCTCCCTCTCTCCCCCACATCCCTCCCTGGCATGAGGTGGGCTGACTCAAAGGAAAAGATTCCTAGAGGGAAAAACAGATCCCATTTCCTGCTGGACACAGCTCTTTTCAGGACTCTTCCGCAGTCCCAGCTCCTAGCACAGAGCCTGGGTGTAGCGCCCTGTAAATGAGCCTCGTGGACCAGGGAAGGCATGGTTACTGTTCTGGCCACACAGCAGGCTGCGGCCCACGTCTATCGCAGAAACGCTGTGCAGATGCTGCTGTTTCTGATGCATTTTCCTTGAAGAAGACTCCTGTCATCAGCTGTCCACAGCTCCTTCTCCTGAGCTGAATTCTCACATTGGAAGGAAGCTTGTCCTATCTGTCCCGAGAACCCTTTTGGCTCCCTCTGGAGTGGAGGATGGAGAAAGACAGGTGTACATGCCTGCTGGGCGCTTCAGCATATTCTGAGCACTTACTGCATACGTTAGTTATCATGTTCGATCTCATTTCTTTTTCCCAGTAGCCCCAGAGGCAGGGCTGCATGACTGTATCAGTTGGATCAGAAGGGTAAGAGGCACAGGATCACTGAAATGGCTTATTCAGGATCCCCTGGCCAGCAGGAGGCTGAACTGGGATAGATCTGGGACCTGGAATTTAGACCGTTTCTCCATTGTATTCTTTCAGACCCAGCCTGCTCTCCTTCCTGATACAGGGTGGCCATTGCAATTCTCAGTATGTGTCAACCAGGTGATACCAGATCCATCACCTCAGTGAGGAGTGGAGGAAGCACCTAGATCGGCTTACTAATTCAAGGGCCAATGAATTATTCACATCACCATTTACTCGGAGGCCCTTCCAGCCTCACCTCTCTCTCCCCTCTCAGACCCTTGGATTCGGACCCTTGAACTCAGCTTTGGTGTGGGGAGCAACTGGTAAGGAGATGCTAGCTGAGCTGGGGGCCTGCCTACTGCTGGCAGTGGTACTGCTGGACTCAGGTCCTGGGACTCAAGCCATGGAAGGTAGGTGATCCAGCAACTCACAACAGGGCAGATGGGAGGAGGGTGCAGAGGAAGCAGGGACTCAGGAAGCCTAAGCCAGAAAGTAGGAGCTGTTTTGGGGACCTGGCTGAGTTGAATGTGCACTTGCTCTTGAGACATGAAGGACAGCGTTCAGTGAGGCCTGCTGTGGGCTTCCCACATATAAGAGCATTTAATCTGCAGGACAAAGTCCCAGGTGAGGGCTGGCCCACTTCTCCAGATGAAGAAATTTAGGGCTCAGGGGCTTAGGTACAAGGCCACATGGTTGTGGCACATGAATGGAATAGCTCAGAGGTGTAGAAGGTCCGCCCACCTTGGGAAGGACCCTCTGTTCCGGGAGCCTGCTGTACCTCCCCTGCAGCCATCGGTGCCAGCTGTGCCATTTGGTACCTCTGGTGTGCTGGCTCCAATGTGTCTGTGTCCTTGCTGGGAACCACGAGATTCTCTTTCTAAGAATGCCTTGCCCTGTTGTCCCTCTGCCTGGGAAAAAGTTCGTCCTGGAGTTTCTTAGAAGGATTCTGTTTCTCTTTAAAATAATTTTCCAATTACATTTATTGTGTGTGTGTGGGCGGCGTGCCCACATGGGCGTGCTGCATCCATGGAGGTCAGAGGGCACACTCTGGGAGCTTCTCCCCTTCTACCATGTGTGTGGGGGGATTAAGTTCAGGTGGTCAGGCTCAGTGGTGAGAGAGCCTTTATCCACTGAGCCACCTAGCCAGAGTCCTTTTCTCTGCTCTTCCTTAAAGGTTAAGTCATATCACCTCCTCCGTGAAGTCCTCCCTATGTTGGTTGGCCTCAGATGCTCCTTCCCCGGGCTCCCAGAGCTCCTCTGCCCCAGGCTGTGATCCTAGGACCTTTGTGTCATTCTAACCCTGCAGGTGCTTTCTGTGAAATCATTTCACAGTTCTGCAGCATGTGACCTTACGGAGGAATGAAGGGAGGGGCTCAACAAGCAGATCTCTGTAGCCTGTCTTCCTCAGCTCAGCTAGGGGCCAAGCGGGAAGAGCTAGCTTACCAGTCACTCTATTGCTGGCAGAAATGGTTTGGGCATGTCGGGGTTTGGCCCATGCCTGGGTAGTGGGAGAAGGTCGTTATTTACTAATCTCCAAGTCTTGGGTGGCTTTGGCATGACCCTGAAGGTTAGTGTGCCTGACTGGATCTTTAAAGCAAGATTTTCACTTGTGCTGGTGCCCAGGGCCACCTAGGCCACAGGAGTTCCACTCTGATACTGTGTAGTCAGTGTGGGGAAGGACAAGAGTGGACACTGGAAGAAAGGTCCCCCCTCCATCTTCTTGCCATAGGCTATGAACTAGACGCCATTCCTGGCACCACTCTGCTCTGACAGGGAGGAAATCATGTGACCTGGCCCCTGCATGGTCCTTGCACTACCTCTGTCTGCCTGGCAAGAACCAGGCTAGCACCAGGTGTATGGCTGAGGTCCACAGAGGGTGAGTTACTCCCTCCCCCCATCTTCACCAGTAAATGCAATCTTCCTTCCCACTCTGCACACACCACCTCTTCTGGGGATCTTGGTGCTCCCCTAATACTGCTGTCCCCTGAACACCACATGAGACAGATACAGCATACCACAGGTGTGGCTTTACCTGGCTTGCCTGACTCCCCTCAGCCCCACCACTCCTGTGAGCTTGCCTGGGAGGGAGGCTCAGTCCAAATCAACACAGACCTGAGGTTGTGCTGTGTCTTTCTCGAAGGGAATTGTTCAAGCAAGCCGTCTCATCATTTATTGTTGGAGTACTGGGACTGTATCTCACAGAAGTTCCTTCATCCTTGGCATGACCCAAAGGAACCTCACAGTGTTAGGAGCATTCTTGTGGCACACACCTTTAATCCTAGCACTTGGGAGGCAGAGGCAGGCAGATCTTTGAGTTCGAGGCCAGCCTGGTCTACAGAGGGAGTTCCAGGACAAACAGGGCTACTCTGTCTGGGAAAAAAAAAATACACAGATACATACACACAGAGACACACACAGAGACACACACACACACACACACACACTCTCCAAAAAAAAAAAAAAAAAAAAGAGGAAAAAGAATGTTTCTGGGCCTGACAAGAAGGCTCAGAGCTAGCTGCTCTTCCAGGGAGCTTAGTTCCGTTTCCAATATCATTGTGATCAGGAAGCTCACAACTCTCTGGTTCCAGGGGATCCAGCACCCTGGCATCCATGGGCATCTTCACTCATGCACAAACTCCCATACAGACACACATAAACACCTGTAATTTAAAACATAAACTGTGAAGGGGGGTGGGAGGAAGAAGAGGAGGAAGAGGAGGAGAAGGTTCCTTTGTGGGGCCAGTGAGACGGCTCAGCAAATAAAAGCCTCAAGAGTCCAATGGCCTGATGTTGATCCCTAGAACCCACATAAGGTTATCCTGAGTCTCCACATGAGTGCTGGGCCATTTCCCCCACCTCTGTGATGCACACACATGTTCACATACATAGTAATAAATAAAACTATATTTTAACGATTACTTAATTTTGTTTTATGTGTGCATTTTGTCTGCCTGTATGCCTGTGAACCTTTGTATGCTTGGTAACTGGGGAGACCAGAAGAAGGCATCAGATCCCCTAGAACTGGAGTTACAGATGGTTGTGAGCTGCCAGGTGGGTGCTGGGAATTGAACCGAGGACCTCTGCAAAATCAGGAAATGCTCTTAACCATGAAGCCACCTCTCCAGACTCAAATTTTAATTTTTAAAAATTTTCTTTAAAGCGTGTTCTTTTATAAGCGGGGGGCAGTAGTTCTTTTGGTAAAGGGGTTGCCAAAGCAGGAAATCCTGAGTTCAAGATCCAGAAGCCGTGGAATAAAGCCATGCTAGCAATCCCAAGGCTGGGAAAGTGGGAACAAGCAGATCCCAGGGGCACTGGCCAGGCAACCTAGCCTAATGGTGAGCTCCAGGCCAATAAGAGAACTTGTCTTAAAACACAGTATGGATAGGCCCTGAGGAACAACATCTGAAGCTACACTCTGGCCTACACAAGTACACAAGGGCACACACAGATGCTCCTTTAGCTGGGTGCAGTGGCACATGCTTGTAATCCTAGCACTCAGGAACCAGCTCAGGAGGATCCAAGTGATTTTGAGGCCAGACTGGTCTACATAATGAGTTCTGGGCCAGCCAGAGCTACATAAAAAAACTCTGGCTCAAAACAAACAAACAAAAATTTGTTTGTTTCCTTTTTAATGTAACGAACAATGGCGCATCTCTGTAGTCCTAGTCACTGGGAGGCTGAGGCAGAAGGATCACTTGAGTTCAGGAATTCATGCACAAATACACACGCACATGCATGCACATGCACACGCATACACACACACTTACTTTTCATCCTAGCACTCCCAAGGCTGAGGCAAGAGAATCTGCAGTTCAAGGCTAGCCTAGGCTCTATAACTATGACTTTACCTTAAAAAAAAAAATTACTCTGTAAGTGATGGAGTATATACATTTCAAATTGTATAGCATTCTGCTGTATAAAGTTCTCTCTTGGCTTATTTTATATTTGTTGCATGAGTTCATTGGCGTTTCATATACACATACAATGTATCCTGATTACACAGGCCCTTGACTCCCTCCGTCAAGCCTATGGCTGCTGCTGTGGTTGTTGTTTTTGAATCATCATCTTTCTATGTAGCTCAGGCTTGCCTAAAACTTATAGTCCTCTAACCTCAGCCTTCAGAGTACTTCCCTCGCATGTGTGTGCTGCTAAACCAAACTTGTATTTTTTTAATTGTGTTTTTCAAACACTTGAGCCAGGTGTACTGGCACACACCTGTAACCTCAGCGTTTGACAGACTGGGGCAATAGAATTACAAATTTGAGGCTGGTCTGAGGCTACTCAGTGACACCCTGTCTTGAAAACCAAAACAACAACAACAAAAAATTATCTGGTTTTCAGAAGCTTGGCAACGTTGAGGGAGTGTCACAGAGAATGCCTGTGTGGCCGACCACCGAGGCTTTCCCTCCTCGACAATCTCTTTCTTGGCGCTAGCACAGCGTTAATGATGCTGGCTAACCTAGCATTCCATTAAAAGTTGTCAAATCTGGTTTTCTAATTGCCTTTCATTGTGTCCTTTTAAACTATTGTTTTCTTTTTATTTACTTATTTTTGAGACAGCGTCTCTCTATGTGGCTGGCCTGGAACTTCCTATGTAGACTGGGTTGTTTTTGAACTCGCCTTCCCAATGCTGGGGTTAAAGGTGTGCCCACCACTCACTGTTCTCCCCAGAGCTTGTCTCTCTCCTGTCTGCTTCATGCTCTGCTTGCATTTATTGTCTTCCCACCAGAACATGCGTGCTTTGAGAGCAGGAATCACTATTCCTGCTGACCTCCCAGCACTGAGCACTGCCTGAACATTGCATGACTAGAAGAATGCTTCCCCAGTAGCTCAAAGATTTGTGCATGCTTGAGTGAGCGCAGGCCCGCTCCCAGGGTGATTCAGGACCATGCCAAGTTTTCTTTCTTTTCTTTCTTTCTTTCTTTCTTTCTTTCTTTCTTTCTTTCTTTCTTTCTTTCTTTTCTCGAGACAGGGTTTCTCTGTGTAGCCCTGGCTGTCCTGGAACTCACTCTGTAGACCAGGCTGGTCTTGAACTCAGAAATCCACCTGTCTCTGCCTCCCAAGTGCTGGGATTAAAGGTGTGCACCACCATTGCCTGGCTCCCTGCCAAGTTTTCTTTCCAGCCTCAAGGACCCAGACTTGCCTCCCCAAACCCCAGAGCTGACTCTCAACCATCCTTTTCTCTTGCTTCAGGTGTCAAGTGTGGGGGTGTGCTCTCAGCGCCTTCTGGAAACTTCTCCAGCCCCAACTTCCCAAGTCTGTATCCATACAACACAGAGTGCAGCTGGCTGATCGTGGTGGCCGAGGGCTCCTCTGTGCTACTCACCTTCCATGCCTTTGACCTGGAGTACCATGACACTTGTGGCTTTGACTTCCTGGAGATCTACAACGGGGCCTCTGGAGACAAGGGCAATCTGCTGGGCAGGTTCTGTGGCCAGGTGCCCCCGCCACCCTTCACCTCCTCCTGGCATGTCATGTCTGTCGTCTTTCACTCAGACAAGCATGTGGCCAGCCGAGGCTTTTCTGCAGGCTACCAGAAAGGTCAGGGGGGCACTCAGCAGAAAGGCTGGCCCCAGCTGCAGGCGTGGGGTCGGGGGGGGGGGGCAGGGCACAGGGGAGGTGAATGAGCAGCCTCATAGTGTAGGCCACTCTTCAATCAGGAGGATGACCTCCATTTAGCACAGCCTATGGGGGCAGAGGTGGCTTCCTTCACAACTCATGACCTCCCTGGAAACCACTCTCTGCTACCCTTATACTTCCCTGCCTCCTCCATGACTGCTGGGTGCCCTAGGCAGGTTGCTGTTCCCTGATTGGAGGCCCGCAGGGCTCCTCTGCCTTTGTCCTTCTCTCTTAGTGTGGCATCAGGCCACAGAGGATCCCGGCTGTTGATCCTGCTGTTGAAATCCTGTGGCTTCCACCTCCTTCCCTGACTGTGGTTCCTTCTCTCTCAGGGCCTTTCCCCCAAAGCATCACTTCCTAGTGCTCCTGAATCCCGACTCCTCCAAGCAGGCCTGTCACCTGCCATGGAGCCTCATGAGGTGGAGCCCTGGCCCTGCTCTCTTCTGCCTCCTCCCTCCTATCTGAGTTTCAGTGCACAGACTCAAAACTTCTCCTTCCTCCCCAAGACAAGATCAGATGCCTGTGTGTCAGCCCACACAGGATAGCCCCGCCCACAGGTCCACCCCCAGCAACTCTAGGACTCAGGCAAGACAGCATCCTCTGTTGAATTTAAAAGCACAAAACTGTAGTGTGTTAACGCAAGAACAAGAGGCTACTCTGACCAGAGCGTGGGGACCTTAGGCCTGGGGGTTGTAGAACGGACGTTAAGGTATCAAAGTCCTGACATCACACGAAATGCTTTCCAGAATGTTTACAAACTGGAATAGCTGATAGCAGACACAGCTGTCTTGTTAATCTTTGAGATCTAAAAAGATAAAGGCATTATTTTAATGATATGCATTCATTTCACAAGTTCACATTGGTGCACGTATGCACACGTTTGTGTGTGTGTGTGTGTGCGCATTCATGTGCTTGCATGTGTATGTGCATGTAAGCCCAAAGTCAATCTCAGTTGTTGTCCCTCAGGACCATCCACCGGTACAGAGACCTGGGCTCTCCAATTAGGCTAGAATGGCTGCTGGCCAGTGAGCTTCAGAGATCAGCCTGCCTCTACTCCCTAGCCACCATGCTTGACTTATGGGGATGCTGGGAGTGACACTTGGGTCCTTATGCTTGGTCAGCAAACACTTTAACAGCTGAGCTCCTGTCCTGTTCCCAGGCTCACATTTCCAACATTCACGTGCGAAAAGCTGGTTCCTAAAAGCTGTGGCTGTTGACAGACTCCACTGGGCTAAATTTTTCTGTATAAGATGTGTAACTTTGGCTTCTGTCTTTTATTATACTAAAAGATAGTTGGGCTGGGAGACTGCTCGGTGGGTAAGTGACTTTTGGATTCCCAGCATCCACATGAGATACTGGAACGGCCATCCATGTACACCTGTGACCCTGATGCTGGGGCTACTTGGCCATTGAACCTAGCTGGAAATTAACAAGCTTCAGATGCAGAGAGAGACACTGTCTCAGAGAGACAAAGCAAAGACTGATAGAGCAGGATAGCTGTCTTCCTGTGACCTCTAAACACACACGTACCTGCATGGGCATGAACATAACATATATGTAAATACATGTAAACATATGTAATCCACACATATATGTAAAACACACACGTGTTGGAAACACAGCATAAGAATGAACTCCACGGGGCTGGAAAGATGGCTCAGCGGTTAAGAGCACTGACTGCTCTTCCTGAGGTCCTGAGTTCAATTCCCAGCAACCACATGGTGGCTCACAACCATCTGTAATGGGATCTGATGCCCTCTTCTGGGGTGTCTGAAGACAGTGACAGTGTGCTCACATATATAAAATAAAAATAAATCTTAAAAAAAAAAAGAATGAACTCCACAGTATCTATCTGTTTAGGTTGTAGATTGATGGGATATCACAGACTATCTCTACCTACCTTCTCATTTTACAGTAAATCTGATGCCCAGAGAAGAAATACTATTGTCTACAATAACACAGCTGAGCAGGCAATCCTGGGACAGGAAGCCAGGGCCTCAGATGCCAGAATCCATGCTCTGGCCACATGATGGCAGCTTATCTCCTGGGCTCCAGTTCTGTCTGCTAGCTGGGTGACCTGTCCTTGCTTCTTGGCTCTTGTCACCTCAGTGTTGCCTGCCAATCTCCATGTCTCTGTTTGAGAGCTTTGACAGTCGGTGTCTTTTCTATTGCTGTGACCGAATCTTATGACTGAGATAACTTATAAAAGAAAATGTTTGATTTAGGGCTCACGGTAGCAGAGGATTAGAGTCCATGACTATCGTGATGGGGAGCATGGCAGCAGGCAGGCAGGCATGGCACTGGAGCAGTAGCTGAGTGCTTACCTCTGGATCCACAAGCTTGAGGAGGAGAGCTAGCTAACTGGAATAGCATGGGCTTCTGAAACCTCAAAGTCTGTCCCATGTGACACACCCCCTCCAACAAGACCACACCTCCTAACCCTTCCCAAACAGTGCCATTGACTGGAGACAAAGTATTCAAATATAGGAGCCTATGGGGGGCATGCTCCTTCAAACCACCACATAGTATATAGTTCCCTATGCTCCTCCACTCCTGGAGCGACATTACTCAGGTGTATGCTTTGCTTCCACCTGGACATTCCCTAATGGGGTTCAGAAGCTCCCTTTAACACACATACCCATCTTATCTCGTCATCTCACCTCCTTGCTCTCACCTGGAGATTCTGGTCTTTCAAAAAAAACAACCCTTGTACTAGGGTCTTTATCCCCAAGGCCTGCCTGAGTGAACTCAGGCCTAGACAGATAAATTACTTGACCCCTCACTGTAAAACGTGGGTACCATATGGGTTAGGGTACAGATCTGTGCCTGCCACGCGTGGGTGTTTGGGGAGCAGCATGTTGGGTGTCTGATTCCCTGGGGTGGGGAGGAGGTCAGCTCAAGTGGGCTTCCTTGCAGATGTGTGCGGTGGTGTCCTGACCGGCCTGTCGGGCGTCCTCAGCAGCCCCGAGTACCCCAACAATTACCCCAATAATGTGGAGTGCCACTGGCTGATCCGCGCCTCGGGACCTGCCGCTGTCAAGCTGGTGTTCGTGGACTTCCAGGTCGAGGGCAGCAATGAATGTATGTATGACTACGTGGCCGTCCTTGGAGCATCTGGCCCTGCCCACGGGCACCACTACTGTGGCCGCACCAGACCCCCCACCCTTGTGTCTCTGGGCCATGAGTTGCAGGTGGTCTTCAAGTCTGACTTCAACATTGGAGGCCGGGGCTTCAAGGCCCACTACTTCTCAGGTAGGAGGGGCCAAGGCTATGGTAATGCCTGTACACTTCTGCTTTGCTTGGGGATTCAATTAATGCTTGCTTGTGTTCTCAGGGCTTGGATTTTCTGCACTGTGTCAATGGTTTAGCACATCCTTCTGGGCCAACACCAAGACCTAAGCTGGTCATGTCCTTGCTCAAATGGGTTCAATCCCTCCTAAATGCCTTAGAGCAGTGGTTCTCACCCTGTGGGCTGTGATGCCTTTGGGGGCCAAACAACTTTTTCACAGAGGTCATATAACAGTATCAAAATTACAGTTATGAAGTAGCAATGAAAATAATTTTCTGGATCTGTGCAATGGTGGCACACACCTTTAATCCTAGTTCTTGGGAAGCAGAGGTAGGAGAATCTCTGAGTTCCAGTCCTGCCTGGTCTACTGAGTTCCAGGATGTCCAAAGCTACACAGAGAAACCCTGTCTTGAAAAACGAAAAAAAAAAAAAATAATAATAATGTTATGGCTGGGGTCCCTACAACTTGAGGAACTGTATTAAAGATCACATCATAGGAGGGTTGAGAAGCACTGTCTTAGAGAGTTCCTTCATACTCTTATCTACCTCTGGTCACCTTTGTCCTACTCCTTGTCTGATGCTGAGCTAGCTCCTTTCCTTGTGTCTGGACTGCACTCCGTGCCGATGTGATGTGGTCATAGAAGAATGGGTGAGCCTCAGAGAATTTGCAGTCCACTGAGAAAGATGGGTGGCATAGTAATGAGCCACTGCCATGAGTGCTAACAGGTAGAATCATGGGGGACTTCCTGGAGGAGGAACTGAGCAGAGCCTTGAAGAAGTCAGCCCAGAGGCATGAACAGTATGTGCAGAGGCACAGAGGGCAGAAGGCTGGTGGCTGAGAGCAAGGCTGGCATGTAGGCAGAATGTTGGCTTTCCATACCTGAGGTAGACAAGGGTATGTGAGACGCAGAGGAAGGGTCCACCTTGACTCACAGTTGCAGAGGCCCAAGGGCTATCAACTGTGGTCTTTGGGCCTGTGGTGAGGCAGAACATCATGGCAGGGAGCAAAGAGTAAAACAAAAGCTGCTCCCTCATGACAGGCAGGAAGCAGAGACATAAAAAAGGAATGGACTGGAGGCCTAGCACCTTCTTTGAGGGCATTCCTCCCAGTGAGCCAACCTCCTCCCAGTAGGCCCCATGTCCTAAAGGCTCTACCACACACCCCCCCCCCCCGTGGCACCTCAGGCTGGAGACCCTGACTTTATTTAGCATTTATTTTGTGTGTGAGCATTACTTCCTTCTCCCCAGGAGAATGCCAGGAGGTGTTCACGGCTGTGCGTGGAAACTTCTCCAGCCCACAGTATCCTGGAGCCTACCCCAACAATCTCCGTTGCCACTGGACCATCCGCCTGCCCCCTGGCTATCGGGTCAAGGTCTTCATCCTGGACCTGGGCTTGGAGGAGCCCAACAGCCTAACCAGAACCTGTGACTTCGACCATCTGGCAGCCTTTGATGGGGCTAGTGAGGAGGCACAGCTGCTAGGGAAGTGGTGTGGGCATCACCTGCCGCCGCCTGTCACCTCAAGTCACAACCAGCTCCTGCTTCTGCTGCATACTGACCGCAGCACATCTGGCAGGGGCTTCTCTGTGGCCTACATTGGAGGTCAGCTGGGTTGAGGGTGTGGGTCCTGGGGAACTCTGCGGCCTCCTTCCTGTGTTTACTGTGAGACAACCCCTCCACCGTCTCCTCTGGGCCCTACTCAGTTGCCTACCCCGAGGACCTTTGAGGCCACTCCAGTAGGTCCTCATTTATTTCCACTGTCACAGGACCCTCTTCACATAGCTTCTGACTCCATGATTCTTAATTCTTCCCCACCTGGCTACTTTTCCCGTGGGCTCTCTGCCTTTTGGATATTTGATCCAGTTTCCAAGATTGATGTACAAAATATGTCGAGTTATCATTGGTAAGTAGGTGGACGCTGAGATGCCACCAGTCTTGCCTGCATCATTCAGAAGTGCTGGCTGGACAAAAGGTACTAACATTTCCTCACCCAGCAGTGTGCTAGCCAGGCAACCCCTGTATGGGGCCAGGGACTCAGAATTTCCTAAGGGCACCACTGAGATTCTTGTGTTTGCAACAGAACTGCTGCAAAACGTAGCATTCTGTCCACAGCCAAGGCTGGGAAAGGAGAAGAGAGGTGGTGGCCACAAAGATCCTGTTATTCAGAAAACCCAAGCCTTCCAACACGCTCTCAATGCTTTGTCTTGGGTCACCACGTTTTCAAACCAGTCATGGGGCCATGTGTTTTTCTGCAGAGGTGGCTGGGAAGCTGGCTTTTCTAACTTTTGTAACGTGAACTCAGTGGTACAAGGCTAGCGAGTCCCCGAGTCAGGTGAGGAGTAAGGGCTACAGGGTATGTCTGGCTCTAAGGACGCCTTTCCCTCATACACTCGGGCCTGTTCAGCAGTGGAAGGATGCTTTTTCCTCATCCCTGGCAGCAGAGGAATTAGGGAACCCTGGCAGTGGAGCAGAAAACAGTGGCTGCAAGCTGGTGGTGCATAGAGGCCTTCTGGCCCTGGCTCTGTGAGAAGAAAAGTTGGGACTCTTGGCACAGCTTCCTTTGATTCTTCATGGACAAGGAGAATACTGTGAGACCAGGTGCCATCTGGGTTCTGCACAGTGACCTGGAGCATCCCTTCTGCTCTCCAGAGCCTGGTCTTCCTGCCTGTACAGCAGGAACTTAGATTGAAGGGTCTTCAGGGTCCAGCTTTGCCTGGGAGAATTGAGTTTCCGGCCCAGCCTGAGCTGCGCTAAGTGATTTAGACCGCCTCTTCTTGAAGCATCTCTGGAGATGAGGGTGGGGGTGGTTGTCATTCTGGCTCCTGTTCCAGGACCTTCTGTGCTCCTTACACAGGCCCCTGTGGGAGCCTAGGGTCAGACAGGGTAGACCAGCACCAGATGGGGCCCAGGCTGTAGGCAGCCTCTCCACAGGGAGGGCAGTCTCAGCATCAATCAGGGTTGACACACAGTTCAGCACCACCGAGATCATTGTGGGAGACAGCGGACCCATAAATCCCTGCCTGCCCAGACACCAGAGGTTGAAATATGTCTGAGACATTTCCCGGAGAGGGCTGAGGGATCCAGGACTCTGCCAGCCAGGTTTCCTTTTTCTTCTAGCTAGCTACTAACCCCCACCTGCCTCTGCTTTGCATGCACCCTTGCTCCTGCAGCCCCAGACACTCAGAGTCACACTCTTGCACAGCACAGAGCATGCTGGGATCTGACCAATTGTAATGAGCAGACTGGTAACTAGGGGATCTGGCCCACCCACCTCCCTCAAGTCTGAAATCTAAACTCAGCCACAACAGACAGCTTCACCTCCCAGAGATTTGTTTTCAAAACTGAAGTGGCTTGTGGTGTGCCCACCATCCAAGGCCATCACAGGGAGGGACAACAGGGTTCCCTCCTCTGCCCTGACAGCATTCTTGTACATTTCCACATTTATTGTCCTGTACAAGCCGTGGTGTGGCAGGCTTCTTCATGTCTGTGCCTGTGTGTACGGTGCAAAGGAGGCCATCAGTGGCTGTATTTACTGAATGATGGGGTGAACAGCTGGCCGTGTGGCTAAGTGATGAGCACTCACTTTTATTGTGGTGAAGAATTAGTTTCCACTCACGTCCATGCTCATTCATTCATTCATTCAGCATTTCCTTGGCCTGCTGAGCTCTATGCTGGCCTCAGAGGAGACAGAAACAGTGGCACACTACATGCCCTAAGAACTCACAGACCCAGGCGCTCAAGGGAGCAATGCATGCAATATATCCCAACTGAGTCCTATAGTATGTCATAAGCACCTTCCCTACTCCAGGGTTCTGTTCATGTCTACTATCCTTCCGGGAGACTTAGGGGTGATGGGTCTGACTGCAGCCCTAAGGTCTCAGACTCCCCTTCCTGTTCCAGTGGTGCCTATGAATGTGAGCTGTTCTCGAACGGACTTCCAGATCCTGATATCTGCCCAGGCACTGGCCCCACTGGAGCGGACCAATGTCTACCTGGGTAGCCGGAGCTGTGCAGCCCAGGAAGTTGGTAGTAACTTCCGGATCCAGGCCCGCTTTGATACCTGTGGTACTGAGTCTCAGGTAGGGGCAGGGGAGGGGATGTATAAGAGATGGGCTCTGAAGGGCACCTGCTATCCTCATTTTCAGTCCAGGCTCTGATGGTGCACACAGGCATGGATGCAGGCTTACTGGCACCCTCATGGTAAACAACCCCAAATTTCCTCCCTGCTCCTGTCTTTGAGAACCCCCAGGGGAATGGAACCCCGATCCCTTTAATATGCACAGCTTCCCCCCCCCTCTTGCCCATCCTCCCCAACCTGATGACCCCAATACATCTCTGGACTCCACAAACAAATGAGCCTTCCAGGAAAGGGCCCACCTCCCTCCAAAGGCTGTGGAGCTTACAAATGAAAAATTTCTACTGTCCTTGGATTCTGGAGGCTGTGAACCCAGGCTGGGGTAGTGGCCAGGAGGTGCCTGAGAGAGTCCCTGGGCAGTGTAGTACCCCAACACCCTGAATTATGTCCTTAGGAGAATGTAGGGAAGGGGGTGGGAAGAGAAGGAACAGTGGTCTGCCCCTGTTAGAACACCCAGCCCTGAAACCTGGGTATTTGCAATCTGGCTTGGCCCAATGCCCCATGCCCTGTGTCTTAGTTAGGGTTTTGCTGCTGTGAACAGACACCACAACCAATGTAAGTCTTATAAAGGACAATATTTAATTGGGGCTGGCTTACAGGTTCAGAGGTTCAGTCCATTATCATCAAGGAAAGAGCATGGCAGCATCCGGGCAGGCATAGTGCAGGCTGAGCTGAGAGTTCTATATCTTGATCTGAAGGCTGCTAGCAGAATACTGACCTCCAGGCAGCTAGGATGATGGTTTTATAGCCCACACCCACAGTGACACACCTATTCTAACCCGGCCACACCTTCTAATCTTGCCACTCCCTGGGCGGAGCAAATACAAACCATCACACCCTGCCACTTGCCTCTGGCCCCAGCTGTCTTCTGCTCTGGATTCCCAGCCTCCAGGCAGCCACTGTCCTTTAAACTGGAGAAGGGAGCTGAGGAACTTTGGCTGTCAGTCTCTACTCACCTTGCTCCATGCCCTGAGGCCCCTTGGGATTTTCTTGGGACAGAACCACATTCAGTATAATGGAATGAAGGAGACAAAGGGCTCCAAAGGGCTGGGAAGGTGGCTTGGTTAGGAATGCATTAGCCTTGCAAGCATGGGTCCATCCTCAGACCCACGTTCATCTAAGAAATAAATAGAAATGTTAAAGGTGGATGTGGTGGTGCGCGCCTTTAATCCAGAATGTGGGAGCAGGGGTAGGTGGACCTCTGTGATTCTGAGGCTAGCTTGGTCTACATAGTGAGCTCTAGGCCAAACCAGACCAGCCAGATCTACATAATCTAGGCCTGGGGTGTGCTAGGGAGGTTGAGACAGGCTTATCTCTGGCATTGACTGGCCAACCAATCTAGCCTAATCTTCGAACGCCAGGACCCAGTGAAAGACTTTGTTTCAGAAAACAAGGTGGATAGCTTTTGGGAGTGTTGACCTGTGGCCTCCAAACATATAAACACACACATGTGGATGCATGCCCATACACATATGTACATCCTCACACATGGAACACATGCCCATCTCTCACCCTCAAACAGAGTCCCAGAAAGGAAATCATGAAGTCCTAGAGCCAAGGACTCATGAATACCCAGTTTCAGAACTTCACCCTCCCCCAGAACACAGGGCCACAGACCATAGAATCAACTGCTTGGAAGGGCAAAATTTAAGTTTACTGTGGGCCTTGCCATTTCTCAACCTCAAGGCCCAACCTCTGAAGGAGCTGCTGTCACCGAGGCGTGGGTGACCAAGATCAATAGCAGCATGGAGGTTGGCCTTTCTGCACCTCTAACTCCAGCCTTCTAGTCCCGTAGGACTTTCCCTCCTTTCCATGCCCCAACACCCCACCTCTACCACATGTGTTCATTCCAGTTTTTACTGCGAAGATGACCAGCCTCTCTTTGGTTCTCTTCCACTCACAGCTCCTGCCCTGCTCTGTCCCGTGTCCTGAGTCTGTGTCTCAAAACCAAGGTTACAAGTTCCCCTTAGAGAATGGGGAGCAGGTCAACTAAGGCAGACCAACCAAGGCAGGCCAACCGATCCAGGACATAGATGCAAAGGATCTGTGGGATCCAGGGCTCTTCAGAAGCCCAAGCTTGGGCCATAAAAACACTATGACATTCATTCCCACCTTCCCAAGGGGGCCACTCTGTCTTGGATGATGGGAGTTCTCAATTTCTTGCACCTATGTATTCCCTCCGGTTTAAGCAGCTTCTCATTCACAGAAGTGGAGGCCTTGTGTGAGGCAGTTCAGGCAGCCTGAGGAATGTGGTGTTGGGTGTGGAGTTGGCATACATGTAGCCAAGTAGCCTCGTGTCATTGCACCCCTAAAAACCCGGCTTCTCAGAGGCTGACCTACACATCTCACCCACTTAGGGCAGCTTGACCCCTGATTCCCTCATCCCTGAGGTAAAGAGTGCAGTGGGCCAGGCTGCTCACATCATGTTTTTCAGGGGCTCTTTCCAGAACTAGAGTGGGTGAGGCATCTAGGATGGTGGCTTTGAATGACTAGAGCCTCAACAAACAGTAGGGGCCTCTACTTCATACATCATTGAGAGAAAGACTTCAGAGGGAAGGTCGCACAATAGGGACACAGCTGACAAACAAGCAAGGCAGGGGCTCACTTCTGGGCCTCACTCTGGGCAGATGACAGCCTCTGGGTTGAGTGGTCACAGCAGCAAGCCACCAAGGGAGGGACTGACCAGCTACGTTTTGGTTTGAGTGAAGTGTCCCGGCTGATAGCATAGGTAAGAGTTGGGTAGGCCAGGGTAAGAACATGACCTCTGTGGGTTGTATGTGGCATGGCCTCAGACAAAGGGGTTAACCTCTAGGCACCCCAGTTTCCTTGTCTGTAAAATGAGAATGTCAATGACACCACAAAGGCTATTGTGAGAATTAAAGGAAGTGACACACTTAACTGGAGCCTAAACGGCCCCAGTTCCATAGTCTTTGTTTTTGAGACAGGGTATTGGGTAGTCTAGACTGCCCTCAGATGTACTATGTAATTAAAAATGACCTTAACCCTGAGTTCTCTTCTTCCTGCAAGTGCTGGTATTAAAGGCATGCACCGCCACATGTCTTTTTTGTTTTGTTTTGTTTTGTTTTTTCGAGACAGGGTTTCTCTGTATAGCCCT
This sequence comes from Rhynchomys soricoides, assembly GCA_019843965.1. NCBI lineage: Eukaryota > Metazoa > Chordata > Mammalia > Rodentia > Muridae > Rhynchomys > Rhynchomys soricoides. Next base: position 403,302 of record JADRCH010000114.1, read on the forward strand.
GGCTGTCCCAGAACTCACTCTGTAGACCAGGCTGGTCTCGAACTCAGTAATCCGCCTGCCTCTGCCTCCTGAGTGCTGGGATTAAAAGCGTGTGCCACCACTGCCCAGGACATGTCACTTAAGCATTGCCAATGTAATCTCAACTCCATGGTTGCTGGGTTTGTGTTTTTGCTGGTACTGAGGATTGAACCTGGAGCCTCACAGATGCTAGTCAAGTGCTCTGACCCGACGCTATGTCTCCCAGCCTAGGTGTTCTTACTGGTGCTATCTCTCATTCACCCTAACCCCCTTGAAGCCAGAGAAAACATTGACTCAAGTCTGATGCCCTTCACCACAGTCCACTGTCACATTCCCCCTTTTATAATTACTTTAATTCACATTTGTGTGTGTGTGTCTGTGTGTGTGTCTGAGTGTATCTGTGTTGATCAGAGGACAACTCGTGGAAGTTAGATTTTTTTCTTTTACTGTTTGAGTTTCAGTGATCAAATTCACGTTGTCAGCCCTAGTGGCAAGTTCCTTTACCCACAAAGCCAACTTGTTGGCCCTGCTGCCCCTTTGATAGATGAGGACTCTGGAGCTCAGAGTGTAAAGGAATCTGTGGCTAAGCTATGGACTCAGGCAGATGTATATAGTACAGGCATTAGGAGAGCCTGAGCTTCCTTGGAACTGAGCATGTCTCTGTGACCCCACAGAGAAGAAATAACACCTCGGTGATCGTCAGTGTGTTGTACATCGACTTCTCTGCTGCTGGGCACAATGACATCCATGAGTATGAGGTGCGCTGTGAGCCAAGGCGTAAGGAGGCATCTGCCCACCTGCTGTCAGGTTCTGATCTGCTTGGGCCCTATGCTGCCACTGCTGAGCACCTGCAGGAGGCACCACCTGCAGATGAGGCAGAGGTCCTGGAGGGCCCAGGGACCCTGGTGACTCAGGACACTAGTGACATCGTCTTCCTGGGCCTCTGCATTCTAGCTGGAGTTCTTATGATCATCGCCATTGTGGTCCTAATGCTGCTGTGAGCAGGTAAAGAGCAGCGGGGGGGGGGCAATAACAGGGCAGGGTGGGCCTTGTGGACTTGTTGGTCATCGTGGGCACATTGTATTCCTCTCTGAGCCCATTTCCTGGGGATCACTGCTCTGCCCTGCTCCTCACAGGGCTCAGAGAAAAGTATGCATGGGAAAAGGCTCTGAAAACTGTAGCGATTGCTGTTAAGTTAATTTTAAGAATATTCTATGAGAGGAGAGCTCACATATGTGTTTCTTGTGAGCTTGGATATAGTTGGGGTCACAGACGGCAGTGTGAATACAACAGACTCATCCTGTTCTTCACCAACTCAGGGCACAAATAAGGGCATCTCTTAGCTTCTCAGACCTTCATGAGTAGGAAGTCTAGTATCTGTGCAGGGGCTCCTCACTCCTTAAGTGACCCAGGGGAAGATCCTCTCTAAAGAACTCCAGCCCTGCCTCCGGGAGCTGGGTAAGAGAGTCCAAGCTCTGGCTAGTGCCGTTATTTCAGCCCCTGCCACACAATTGAGGACTGGTTCTGAGCTTCCTTGTGGGTGCTCACTCATAGAGGTATCAATGGCCTGTTGTGTCTGGTTCCTATAGATGCCAGGTAGGCTGGCAGCATGCTCAGAGGAGAGGTTGCAGCTGAGGCATTCCTTTTATGTTAGGACTTGTGCTTGAACGCCTGAGATCTATGGTCAAAACATTGAGTGAAGTCCCATGTGTCTCCATGCTTGCTATGATGTTCACACCACCAGCTCTTACTCACTCAGATGAGCTCTCTTTGGAATCCTCTGAACCTTTTTCTGTTCCTTAGAGCTGCTCCCGTCTCTCAGAGCTACTTAAGTTTCTCAGAGTTGCTCCAGTCCGTCAGAGCTACTTCAGTCCCTCAAATATGCTCCACTCCCCCAGAGCTGCTCCACTCCCCCAGAGCTGCTCCAGGTCCCCAGAGATGCTTCAGTGCCCCAGAGCTGCTCCAGGCTCTGAGAGCTGCTCCAGTCTCTCAGAGCTACTCTAGTCCCCAGAGCTGCTCCAGTCCCTCAGAGCTACTCCAGTTCCAGAGCTGCTCCACTCCCACACATTGATGTTCCTATGCTTACATTAGATTAAGGGGACTTCCTGCTCTTCCCAGTGAGGATTTTTAGGATTATTATGCAAATTAACACGGCCTTCTCCAGAGCTCTACTTGATAGCAAGAAGTGGAACAATCTTGTTAATGGAAAATAAACAAACGATACATTTATAATCTGTTGCTCATCCCTACTCACCTTTATGTTGCATAATGATCACTCAAGGTGTCTTTCCACAAGAACCATGATCTCCAAAGTCAACCCACTGACCACTGGGATCAGGTTAAAAAGATGGAAGCCCCATTACAGCACAGTTCATTCAGCAGCCCATGGAGCATGCACTAGGTTCCAGATTCTGCCGTCTGTGCAGCATAGAGCAGCACACAGGCAGACAGGCAGATGGGACTCCTGCCTGTGAGATGTGTCTGAGGTGGCCAAGCAGAACTGGAGAAGAAGGGGCAGACCAGCTGGGACCTTGAAGAAAAGGCGGAGAGTAAAGAAGCTTTGGAGGAAGAAGTAAATTAAGCAGAGAAGAAAGAGTAGCCCGGAATGAGGTTCGAGTCCAACTCCTTCACCTTGTTAACTGAAAGTCTGCGCGGACTCCTCTGTGGTTCCCATCTGTGGAGGGTTGTGATATAGTGAATTAGGGAAGTCAGCTGGTATAGGTGTTCCTGCGGGGGAGTCCTCAGTCAGCCCCGGGCCTTTCTCTCCCTGGCAACCTCACTCTTAGTCTCTGAGTTAAGCACTTTTGCCCTGATAGGTTAACAAACACTAGGTCTTGGTTTCTGTCCTGGTTTTCTATCACTGTGATAAAACTCCATGACCAAAAGCAACTCTGGGAAGAGAGGGTTTATTTTAGTTTATAGGTTACCATGAAGGGAAGTTTGGACAGGAACCCTAAGGCACCCCTTAGCTGTGAGGGCAGTGTCTGGTAAGAAAGACCTGCGTGGAAGAGCATGAGAGAATGCTTCCGCCTTCACAGATGTGCCTGCAGCCAGCCATTCCCAGCTCTCCAGCAGCCAGTGTGTTGCTTATCTAGGTGAGCTGTGGGAAATAGCCATCTTTACGACAGCATACTGTCTATTAGAACTGAAATGATCCACTAGCCACCAAGATCAGGCCTGGGAGAGTAGACAGGAGGGGCACCACCCAACTCTGCAAACTTGGTGTTCGCAGAGAATGGGCCTCATCCCACATGTCCACTGTGAGGCTAGCCTAGGCAGGAGCTTTGGGTCTTGCTGCCAGCTTGTCCCTATAGAGCTGATGTCACAGAGGACCTAGGCATGTAAGTATGTTGGTCTTGGGAAAACACCCTTTAGACTGCAGGTCAAACAGTAGCTACCTTTCAAGTTTTACCCTGACTCCGTGTGACCAACCTTGGGGTAGATGTTTAAGCTCTCTGAACACCATGTTTTCTCTTTTGAGGATAACAATACCCTCTGTGTACAGTCATTATGAGGGATAGCTGATGGGTCCTGACTCTGAGTAAGAGCTTCTCAAGGAGTCCTCAAATCTTAGGGTTGGAGAGGGCCTCATTGGGAAGCAAGTCCCCAGCTGTCTCCTATGTTCACCTCACCAATCAGTCTGCCCTGGCCTCTCCACTTCTCTGCTGTTCTCCATAGACAGAAACCATCACCCCCAGTGCTACAGGAGAATGTTTCCATGGAAGCATCTGTGACCTTGTCCTTTGGGTCCTTGTCCCTCGTGCCCTCCTATGCTCCACTGTACTTGACCACTGATGCAAGATGATGTCCCCACATGTCACCCTGAACCCTGCACCTGCTTTGTTTTCTCCATAGGATTTACCTAAAATGTATCTGCAAACCAAGGTATGTATACATGGAACACAGCCAGCCAGGGTTCCCTGCAGAGAGAAACCAAGGCCCCTTTTCCAACACCCATCTCCAGTGCAATGGTAAGCGAGCCTCCCAGAACCCAGAAGAGTCCTGAGTGGATCCCGAGGGATGCAGGAGACCACACAGAAATAAGCAAGGATTGTCCTCTCATAATCTAGAGACAAAGACAGAGTCCAAGTGAACAGCTCACCTTGCCTAAGTGTTAGAGGAGCTCAGAGGAGGACCTGGGCTTCCAGGAGAGACTCCCTGGGTGCAGGACAGGGAGCAGCACACTCCTGTACAAGGAGTTTTGAGGAGCACATCATTCCCGGGATGGGGAAGAGGGCTGGGTGAGGAGGCTCAGATGTATACTAGGTGAAGTCAAAAGGCAAGGCAGGCTAGAAGATTGCTTCAGGCACCAAGATGGCACCTCAGAATAGAAATGCTCCCTGTGTCACAGGCCTCTGAAAGGAAACTACTGGACCAGGAGAAGCAAATGAATGACACAACCCACCATGTAGAATGGTTTCCATTGGTTGGCCCCACACATGCCATTTGCAGTAAATCAGTTGGCCGAGGGATCTGAGCTGTGGGTTCCAGCTGCCTCGGCCACATGTGACCTTGGTTTATCCATCTATCCCCAAGAGGCCTTTGCTAGCATCCCCAGGAGACTGGCCAGGCTGGCTGATCACAAGGATCTGGTTACAGGGATTCAGGCCAGAAGAGGCAAACATTGGGAGGTGGCCCTGTAGTGGGTCTTAGCTTGTTCTGTGACTCTGGCTCGCTGTCTGAGGAAGCTCTCTGAGCCTCCACTTCCATGTCTGTGAGTTGGAAACAATAGCAGGAACATATATTGAAATACACTGCATGCCAGACATGTTTCTAGATTTTTTTTTTTTTACATTTACTTACTCATTTTAATTTTCTAACCAGTAACTATTCCTGTTCTTTCTTTAAAAACAAATTCAGGCGAGGCAGTGGTGGCCAGGCCTTTAATCCCAGCACCCAGAAGGTAGAGGCAGGGGGATCCCTGTGAGTTTGAGGCCAGCCTGAGTCCCAGGACAGACAGGGCTACACAGAGAAACAAACAAACAAGCAAATAAACAAACAAAACCCTGTCTTGAAAAACCAAAAACCAAGCTGGGCAGTGGTAGATGCCTTTAATCCCAGCACTCGGGAGGCAGAGACAGGTGGATTTCTGAGTTCGAGGCCAGTCTGGTCTACAGAGTGAGTTCCAGGACAGCCTGGGTTAGACAGAGAAACCCTGTCTCAAAAAACCAAAAAGAAAAGAAAGAAAGGAAGGAAGGAAGGAAGAAAGAAAGAAGAAAAACCAAAAACCAAAAAAAAAAAAAAAACCCCAAAAAAACAGGGAAAGAGAGAGAGAGAGACACAGAGAGAGACACAGAGAGAGAGACAGAGAGAACAACCAAATCAAAACAAAAACAAACAAAAATGAATTCAGGAAGGGCCAGAGTTTCATCCCCAGACCCACATAGCGGTGGAAAGGAGCCAGCTCCCAAGAGTGGTCTTCTGACTTCCACATCAGTACTGTGGCATATGCGTGCACACACTTGTGTACACACAGACACACACAGAGAGAGAGAGAGAGAGAGAGAGAGAGAGAGAGAGAGAGAGAGAGAGA
>JADRCH010000114.1:408862-458188 GCA_019843965.1 Rhynchomys soricoides
AGAGAGAGAGAGAGAGAGAGAGAGAGAGAGAGAGAGAGAGAGAGAGAAAAGCAAAGCCAGGCAGACAGTAAGTTAGTCAGCAGAGCCCAGATCTCAGGTGTGCTAGAAGAGCAAGTGAAGACGCTGAAGGGGCAGGAGGATTGCAGCCATAACTCCACGCTTCATGTTTGGCACTCTAAGACTTAAAGCGTTTTCCACTCGGTAGTTCTGTTCATTTAGTCTTCTACACTGTGGGGTGAAGTGAATACTGTTGAGTCTCGTTTCACCAGTGAGAAAACAAGACACTAATCTGAGTGGCTTGCTTCAGGTCACAGGCAACAGCTCCCCATAGGTGAAGGCTAGTACTGAGACCCAGGACCATTCTGGACATTTCCCTTGTTTATTTTATTGATTGATTGATTGATAGGGTTTTCCTATGTAGCCTTAACTGGCATGGACCTTACTATGTAGATCAAACTGGCCTCAAATTCACAGAGCTCCTCCTGCTTCTGCCTCCCAAGTGTTGGCATTAAAAGTTTGCACCACTATGTCCAGCTTAGACACTCTATGGGACAGAGAGGTAGGGCTCACTCATACCACATCGCCAGTAAGAGGAGCAGATGAGCCTCATGTACATTTCTTGTCTGAGCCCCTTAGCCCTTGCTCAGACTTGGAGGTTTTGTCTTGGCACAGAACTCTGTGAGGAGACTAGGGTCCCAAATGCTGCCCTGTGTCACGCAGACCCACTCAGAGGCCAAGGAATAAACCTGGCTCCTAAGCCTCCAGGAGACTCTTAACAAATGTTCCAAGTGACTTGTCAGAACTCAATGCTGTTTCCATGAACTCAGGGTGCCCTTGTCTATCTGGTTTCCATGCAGGACTCCAGAATACCTGGGCTCTGCCAGGGCCACCTGTATCCTTTCTCTAGCTAGTGATGTGTGTGGCCCTTCCTCCTGGAAAACATCCCAGCAGGCTTCCTCCTAGCGTCTACAGCATCTGCTGAGTCTGCGGACCTTGGGGTAACAGTTCTATCTTCTTGGCACACTAGACCACACATGGACCTAGACCATGACTCAGTGGCTCACTGTGTCCCTGACCACACTCCCAGAGTGCATCAGCAAATGTCCCAGTAGCTCCACACTGGGACACACAATCAGTTTAACCCCCTCCCCCCAATCCTTACAGCCACCATGCTTTGCTGGCAAGGAAGTCGAAGCTTCTAGGCTGATGAAGACCACCTGATTGATCTGAGGGTGAAGGGGGGATGGAGTAGGAGCCCAAGTCCACACCCTATTGGGGGCTCTTCCCATGAAAGCCATGGAATCTCTCCAGTACCATCTCCTACCCACTGAAGGCTACTGCAGTAGCTTTTACTAGTGCCTGAGGTATGTCAGACCCTGAGCTCAGTGGATATCCAGTAGTCAATGATCGATATAAGTGCTTTGGAGAGACCTACTCATAACAGTGACACAAAAAGAGTAAGTACTGTGACCAGAAGAGGGGCCCTAATAATGTCGTAGAGGGGAGGGAGGACCCCCAAGAAGAGGAGATGCCTGTGCAGTCCTAAGAGATAGTTCTGGGCAGAAGGGGAGAGCATGAGAAAGGAAGGGCGTCTTAGGCAGTATGTATTAGAGATGAGAGACCAGAAAGTTCTGGAACTCCAAGTTTGCTGGTGGCTCTGTGTAGGGTAGGGGGAACTGAGGCACTCGCTGTTGCCAGAAGGCTCCTAAGGGGCAGAGAATGGCTGGAAGCAGACTTCCCTAAGGGACCTAGGGTGATCATGTCCGCCCCTAATCTCCATATGATGCTCCCTGAGACACAGGGAACCCCAAGTCACAAATCAGTCACCCAGGCTTACAGTGGAAGCAAGAGAGCAGGTTGCCTGGAGGCGCTGGATTCATACACAGGTCACCTGACTGCCTGGGTCACCCTGTCCCTGAGACAATCTTGCTACCCTTTCTCCTTGCTGGGGGCACTAGTGCACCTGAGCACTGTGGGGGGTGATGGGAGGGAGCCAGCCCTTGGGATTCCCCTGGCAACTCTATGGATTAGGCCCCACCCACCTCACCTGGCCCGGGGAGTTTCCCTGCTTGTGAAGTCAAACAGAAACAAACCAAAACAGAAACTGGCCCACCCCTGAGCACCAGGTAAGCACAACCCAAACCTGTGGGGCCTGTGTGCATACCTTTTGGCTGGCCTCCAGAACACAGAAGGAGACTTGTTTGAATAAAATCCCCTCTTGCTGGCAAGCAGGTAAGGCCTGGAGGTTTGCAGCTGGCAAATTGCTTCCCCAGATGTTCTCCCCTTTGGTTCTCAAGGGGGCTCCTGAGCCCAAGAGGTTTCAGTATGGGCTTGAGGTCACACAGCAGTTAGTGACAGACATGAGACCTCAGGAGAGAGCAGCCATTGGCTGTTGGTTAGATGGCCCCAGCTGACCAGTGTAGTGGCCAAAGAGTCATAAGATCTGAGTGGCCTGAAAGCACTAATAGAGGGTGGCCTCTCAGAGACAGACAGCAGCCACAAGCAGGCAAGGGTGGAGGAGTAGAGTAAGCAGAGGCCCAGCAGTAGCAAGGCGGTGGACAGCAGGAGACAAGGAGGGCTTCACTGTGGCTGTTGCATGAACTTTCACTAGTCAGGGCTTCTTCACCTTTGTTCCATCTCCCAGCAGCCTCTGCTTCACTGTCGGTGTTCAGATTTAAGATGTCTTCCCCCATTGTTGGAATTACAGAATGTGAAGGGCCATGTATGTTCATTTTCTTGTTGAGCCCAGCACGATCCCGGGAGGCGGCAGATTAATGGATGGAGCTGGCAAGATGACTCAGCTGGCAAAGGGCTAGCCACATAAGCAGAGTGTGATCCCTTAGAACCCATCTTAGAAAGCCGACTATGGCGGTGCATGCCTATAATCCAAGTGTTGAGGAGGCAGAGACAGGATGATCCCTGGGCTTTGCTGGTGAACTACTCTAGCTGAATCAGTGAGCTCCGGGCTCATCAATAGACCCTGTCTTTCCAGACAGTGGAGAATGATTGAAGATGATACTCAATGTCAACTTCTAAGCGCGCACACACACACAATCTCACATATACAAAATATCTCTCTCACATACAAACCAAACATACACACAATCTCACATACACAAGTACATGAACATACACAATCTCACACACAAAACCAAACATACACACACACAAACAAGCATAAACACACAAAATTTCACACACACTCATAACACACAGAGAGAGAGAGAGGGAGAGAGAGAGAAAGATTGATTCATGGCAGTTGTAGGACAGACATCAGAGTTAGAAACTGAGTTCTGAGTTCAAAGTGTCTTCCAGAATGTCCCTCATTGCCCAAGTCTCCCCAGTGTTCCTCATGCCCCAGTGGTAGACGGAGGTGAATCTAGCCTTAGAGAGCAGACACAGATACACAGTGAGGTTTGCCCTTGGTCACAAAACCAGGGGCAAAGGAGCTAGAACCAGGATAGGGGTGTCAGTGAGTACAAGAGCACACTCCCAGCCATAACTGAGCTTGGAGCTGCCAGGTACCTATGTGACAGTTCGAGGGCCCCTACCTGGAATTGACCCTCCTCCTCAGCTGTAGAATGGCAGGGACACTGAATAGGAGGTCTACTGGGTGGCAGGTGCCCAGGCCAGCCTTGTGGTTGTATGCCTCTCTACTGCTGTGCACAAGCATGGCCAGACAGTGTGAGGCAGGGCATAGGTGTCAGGGCCAAGTGCTTGTTAGAGTGTTTGCTTGTATTTGGATGTCCATGTTATTCTTTTTGCACCATCTGTAGGCTTGGCCTGTTTCTGTCTAGGAAACCCCATTTCCCACATACCTCGCTTGAGGCCTTCTATGGTGCAACAGAAGCAGACAGAAAGGGAGGCTGCACCCAGGGTTTTCTGTGTATGTATGTATATGTCTGCATATATTTGTGTATGCATACATGCTCTCTCTAGAAGGGCCTGAGTTCAATCTCCCTCTGGCCCTGACCAGCACGCTGTGGGTACCTGGGGGTCTGGGAGGAAGGAGAGTGGGTCTGAGAGAGAAAAGTCAAGCATGCCCTCGACTGTGTTCCTATGTCCCTGAGCCAGAGGGCCAAGCTCTAAGGACTGAGCAGTACTTTCCACTCCCACCAGGCAGAGGCTTGGGCTAGGGGTGGACACAGCACCACCTTGTGGGCCACAAGGAGAGGTAAATGGCACCACTGGAAGGCAGTTGGCTACCCTTGGGAGAAGGGATGGGAGGCCAACCCTGCTAGTCCATGGATTGCTCACTGTCTTTGCATCTGGCTTCTTTCCCTCCCTCATCCGCACCAGCCTTCCTCAGCCTCACTACCTCCAATCATTGTTCAGAGTTCATCCAGCCTGGGGCAGGGAGTCCAGTGATGGAGAGGGGACCAAAGACTTCCGAGGGAGGAAAACCCCCTAAGCATAATTTCAAAAGCTGAAACATGAGGCTGGATAAGTGGGAAATACCTTAGGCAGAGGGAACAGCATGTGCAAAGGCCCAGAAGCATTAAAGAGCATTGGTGGGTAGGCTGAGCTGGCAGTCCTTGAGAGACGGAGTGAGGCTGAGAAATGATGGGGGGCTGGGCCCCGAAAGGCCTATAGTGCCAACCCGGGGAGCTGGACAGGAGCTGACAAGGTCAGCGCAGCTGGTTGAGCTGAGATTCTTACTTTTACCTGTTATGTACTTACATTTTATTTATTTATTTATTTCAGATTGAGATGGTCTTGCTCTGTAGCCCAGGATGGCCTCAAACTCTGTATCCTCCTGCCTCAGCTTCCTGAGTGCTGACATTGCTGGGGTGTGTCCCCATAACTATTTTAAAGTGCTCAATTCGGTGGCACTTAGTGCACCCAGAGCACTGTGTTGTAAGCATCGTCTTTGTCTAGCTACTCAATACCTTTATCATACCCAAGCAAACCCTTTACTCACTGAGCAATCTGCCCCCATTCTCCAGAAACTATCAGTTTGCATTCTATCTCTATGGGTTTATCAATTCTGGACATCTCATATAATTAGAATCATACACCATGTGGTCTTTTGTGTCTGGTTATTTTGATGAAATGCTTTTGAGGTTCACCAACATGGCAGTATTATCATTACTTGGTTCCTGATCTGTGTAGCTCAGGGGTAGAGAGCATTTGCCCAGCATGCTCAAGGCCCTGAGTCCAGTCACACACACTAAAGTAAATAAAACAAACCAACCACTTCACTTCTGTGTGGTAAGATGCACATCTGTAATGCCTGCACTCAGGAAGTAAAACAGAGATTCCAGTTCAAGGCCAGTCTGGGACATAGAGAGACCATGGCCCTACAAAGAAACCATTCCTGCGGCTGGAGAGAGGGCTCAGTGATTAAAGAGCTTGTGTATAAGTGTGAGAGCTGGAGTCTGGATCCCCAGAACCTATGTAATGGCCAGATGGGCATGGCAGCTAGCCTCCTTTCTGGTGCTCAGACAGTGGGGATGGGCTCTTCTGAGCAAGCTGGCTACCCAGACTAGTGAATAGGCAGACTCTGGCTTCAGGTGAGAGGCCTACTTCAGTGAGTAAGGTGGAGGGTGGCTGTGGAAAGCTACCTATGTCAACCTCAGGTCTCCACACACATGTGCACACACACATGCAAACATACATTCATACATATGTACATGCATATAAAAAATAAAATTATTTTTTATGAATGAATAACACAGATACTTATTAATGTGTGACAGATTATATCAGATAAACCTATGAAAATTGAATACGCAGCACATTAAATATACCTAACTTACCAGATAGAGCTGAGGTTCACTGTGTGGCTGTCTGGCAGCTGCAGCATACTGGTGCTGCCCAGCATCATGAAAAATCATTGAAGTGTATATTACTGGCCTAGCCAAGACCAGAGTCAAGTGTCAAAGGGAAGTTTCTACTGAATATCACTTCCTTTAAAAAAAAAGGCTTTATTTTATTTTTGGTTATGTGTGCCTCTCTCTCTCTCTCTCTCTGTCTCTCTCTCTGTCTCTCTCTTTCTCTCTCTCTCTTTCTGTGTGTGTGTGTGTGCGCGCGCATATGAGTGTTATTGTCCTCAGAGGACATAAAAGGGTGTCAGATCTCCTGGAGCTGATGTTTGCAAGCAGTTGTGAGTCACCCAACATTGGTGGCTGGGAACCGAACTCAGGTCTGATGTAAGAGTAGTCAGTACTCACTTTAAACTACTGAGCCATATCTCTGGGCCCCAGTGTCATTTCTATATTGTCACAACACAGAGAAGCCAGAAGTCAAACCGTGGTTTGTACTATCCATATCCTGTGGTATGTAGACGGCAAATTGCTCATCCATTCACGATGAACTTTTGGGCCTCGCAGGCTCACTTTTGATGCCTCCTGTGTCTCTGCAGTGGTACTTTATGTTACTGGGGTAAGGTCCTCCATCAAGGGGTATGGTGGGTGATGGAGAGGCTGAAAGCTGGGACAAGAAAGAAGCCTTGAGCCATGCTGAGGAACCTGGACCTGGACAAGCTGATCCAATCACCTGGGAGCCAACGCAGAAGCTGGAGGCAGAGAGCTAGAGGTGGTACCAACCTGCTGGCCCAGGTGACTCTCAGAGGGTGGCTCAAGGATAGCAATAAGTCTGACTCCCTCTTCTGCACCTCAGTATAAATCTGGGACAGACAAGGAAGCATGACTTGAAATGCCAGTCAGTGTCCAGAATACCACAATAGTGAGGTGATCCCAAGGGCAGTTATAGAAGTGGGAGAGTGCTAGAAAGCTTTGGAGCCCAGGTCTGGCTCAGTGACCTCGCCTGAGTTCTCCTTCCTCTCAGGTGTTTATTGAGCAGCCAGCTTCTTGGAGGTTGTATCCTCTCTACTGCCCTTCACTGGTCCAGCTTCCTATTTTCTGCTGTGACTCAAAGCCTGTGGGTAGAGGGAAAGCTCCCACCTCAGGAAGCGCTGACGAGAAGCTCCCACACACACCCCCACACACCCGTGTTAGGTGCCTCTGGGAAATAGGTAAGTGGAAAAGGGGACGACCAGAAGCTTCCAGCTGCTCTGCCAGAGCTGTTAAGACTCCAAAATAATTTTCTTTCTCTCTCTTAAGCTGGGATTTTTTTTTTCATAAGCCCCAGATGCACCAGATGGGAGGAACAGCCATGTGAGGGAAGCTGCGAGACTCTGAGGGATGTGAAATCTAGGGCTGGCCCTACAGCCAGACAGCTTGAAGGAGAGTTTGGGAGACGTGAGACAAGATTCAATCCCACCTGGTGTTGGACTCATACCTAAGCAGGCCTGAGACAGAACTCCCCACGGGCTTTGCTAAGCCCTCAGAGCTTCTGATTTAGTGGGTTTCTGGTGAAAACCAAAGATCCTCTTTTCTGCATGTATCAAGTGATGCCTTTGACACAGGCGAGACCCACTGGTCCCCGGTCCCGTTGCTTCCTTCTGGAGCCTGAATATCCTTGGCTTTCAAGGGAGAAGCTCACAGGCTCTGCCCTCGAGATATGCTTCGAGGCTCAGATGAAAAAGCCAGGACATAAGGAACTTCTGATAGTCAGCTGGACTCCCTGCCTGCTAGGAAAGGAAACCCCACCAGAAGTGGCACTGACCAAGGTCACATGGTCAATGTGAAGATAACATTAGGTAGATCCCAAGCAATCTGCCCTTCGCTCCACTCCTTCAGCCCATAGAGATCCTTCTCGTATCTCATCTTTGAGATGACAGGAAGTTCCATGTTGGGGTTAAAGGCTGGCAGTCCCTGCTCTATCCCTCAGGGTGTGCCATTTCTCAGCATAGAGATCTGATATCTTCCATGTACCAACCCTGCCACATTCTCCCTGGAGACTTTCTATGGCTCTCAGAGCTGCGTGCACACAGGAAAGATACCAGGGAGCTGACATCCATCCTCCTGCAGTAGATCCTAACAATGACTGGTGGATGCATGGCCTGGCTTCCTCACAATCTGGCAGGGACAGCTTTGAGGCATGTTCTGTGCTATGACCCCGAATTCCTCTATGAGGCTGAACCTGGTTGGTGGTGGCAGAAACTTTCGGGAGGGCAGTCCCTTTGCCGGCCCCTCACATCCGTGAAGAGTCTAGTCACTTTTCATATGAGCTGCTTGTTTCAAAGCCTTACACCATGTTAACTGGTGACAGTGGTGGCTGCATGCACCAAGCACCTGCCAGGTGTTATGCTCATGTGACCTTGTTTGATCCCCTTCCCAGTGGGCATCATCACTTCAATGTCACTGTCACATAGGATGTCCAGAGAGGTAAGGTGACTTGATTGAGTGGTCACTGATAAGCATTCGGTCCACAGTGGGGAGGTTCCACTCTCTGTGCCTCCCTAGGACGTAAGAGTCAAGGAATCCAACCTAGTTTCCTGTGGCTCCTGGACAGTCCAGCCACAGAGAAGAGGTGGTTTGGGGTTCCAGGACACGCCCATGATTTTCCTGAGGCAGCCAATAGAGGCAGTAGCATGGTGCCACCCACCAGTCTTGTTGATTGAGGATCCAGTGAGGATGACTTAACATCTACAATGGCAGGGCCATTTTGAGGCTCGCCTGGAGACTCAGGAGACCTCTGAGGAGAAAAACCTACTTAGGGGCAACAGCAGGATTCCATTTTGTAATCACAGATGGCTGGAGCTGCAACTTCATGTTCAGGCTGTGCTAAAACATTGCCAGTGTGTTTGGGGGACAGAGCACAGTCTTTGTCAGCAGAGGTGCGGTACTTTCAACTTCAGTCTCAAGCATGGTCTGAAGCAGACATTCTTACTACATAAAGAAGCCTATATTGGTAATACAAAAGTGGCAACTCATGGACAGTACAGCAAATACCCTTGATGGCACAAAGTCCCACATTAGACACCAGGCTGGACCTGCTTTGGGGGCAGAAGCTCTAAAAGTGCCCGTCCCCCTCCCCCATTTGACTTTGGTTTCCTTAAGTACGACAAGGGAGTCAGCTGAACAGAGTCATAGCCCTGTGGCCTTGTGCTCTCTGGGGGTCCCAGGTTTGACAGGACCTATGGCTTTCCCTTGGGCCTACTTGGCAAATCCTGGCAGGTCCCTGTCCCAGAGTACAGATCGGTAATTGAGCCTTCAGGACCATGGTGACAGGCTCAGCTGTAAATCCCAATTGGGAAGCAGCCTGAGAGATAGATTATTCTGGCTCTTCCTGAGATTGGGGACAGCCTGTCTAGGGAACTCATGTGGACAGCAACGGGAGCTGACAAAGGAGTTCCCTGGGGTTGAGACACTCAGTGGAGGACCCCAACCGACAATGCTTGTCAGTACAGAGATGGCATGAGATCAGCTTGCTGGGCTCAGTACAGATGCTGGCTGGGGGCAGGCATCACTGAAATCAAGTTATGCCTATTGCACTCTAGGCTCTGGCTTAGTGTCCTCCAGGTCATATCTTCCTTCCTTCCAGAAGGTGTTCTCAGGAGAGAGCTGAGAAAGAATCTCTGCAGACATGTTAAGAACGAAGATGGCAGAGCTGGGCGTGGTGGTGTGCCTGTAATCCCAGCACTTGGAATTGGCAGAAGGATGACACTTTGAGATAGGTCTGGGCAACACAAAGGCTTTCAGGTTCGCCTGGTTTTGTTTTTTTTTTTTTTTTTTTTCCAGGCTGGTGTGTGGGAGGGACAGAAGCGAACAGATGGGAGGTGAGAATGGGGCCAGCTGCTTTCCTAAGGACTGTGTGATTTACTCTGGGCATTAAAAACAATGTGACACAGCCAGGCTTTGCTACTAACCATGGGCTTTGCTCACCTCACTCAATGGGCCCTGAACCTGTTGAGTTAGAATGATTTCCCTCCGTGCTCACAGACACTAGGACCCCAAGAATTCTGGGTAGGGGGGGAAGAGCCACAGAGCTGCTGTCTCCTCACTAGGCTGTACTACCTTGTTCACCCTGGCCTCCTGTGGACAGCCATGGGAATAAAGGAACAGAAAACACACAGGCTTTAGGGCCCAGCAGACAGGGTCTTGGTCTCAGCACCATGTGGCCTCAGGTGAACATCTTCTTGCCTACTTTCTGCATTTGTTTAACACTCATACCTCAAAGGACTTTGAAAGGATCAAGTGAGATACTGTGACTCTGACTCTGCAGGATATACAAAGAGCTCCTCATTGGTGTTTGGGCTGGGGACACAGGGTTCAGGGGAGGGGAGGAGGGAAAGAGAGAGGGAGGGAAATCATATCTTTTTGTAGTCTTTAAGACATGTAGGGAGTTTTTTTGGTTTGTGTTTATTTTTGGTTTTGTTTTCTTTGAGACAGGGTTTCTCTGTGTAGTCCTGGCTATCCTGGAACTCATTCTGTAGACCAGGCTGGCCTTGAACTTAAAGAAATCTGCCTACCTTTGCCTCCTGAGTGCTGGGATTAAAGGCTGACACCTGACTGTAGGAAGTTCTTTATTCTGATAAATTAATGAAATTTCAGAAACAAAAATAAGGTGTAATAAGTGCTTAGTTCAATTCTGACACCTTACTAGGACCTAAGTTTAGCCTTTTAAATACACACACACACACACACACACACACACACACTGTTTAGACCTGTGTCTTCGGTGGAAGGAACTCTTCAGAAAAGCTATTTGCTCCTCCTGAGAGCTGGAGAGAGCACAGAGGTTAAGGGTCAGCTCCACTTAACTCATAATGACTCAGCTGAGCAGCCAGCACCTAGATGACTTTGTGGGAAATGGAGGCTGTCCCTTCCCCCCCTCCCTGGAACGGTACAAAGTGCCCTACAGTCAGTCCCATAGCCAGCTTTGAACCCTTCTCTGCAGCCTACTGCTGTGTCACCTTGGGCAAGTCATTCTGTTCTGAGCCATCAGTTTTTCTTGTCCTAAACGAGGGTAATGCTGATTGTTTGCTGGGCTTTGGCCTGATGAGGGACAGATGGACCGAGGGTTAGTGAGGTCATTTAGGAGGTCAAGGTGGAGCTGAACCCTTCCCAGTCTGCCCTATGCTGTCTCTGCAGCCATACCTAAGCCAAGAGCTGGACTAACCAGTTATCAGAGGGCTGTGGACTGTGGCAGAGAACAAAATCTGAGTGTAACTAAAGAAGCTTTGCCTTATCCACTTGCCCCTGGGGTGCTTATGCTAATCCCATTCCCACCAAAGCCACTCAGACTAATGAAGCTTCTTCCACTCCGGCTCCACACCATCTGT
Organism: Rhynchomys soricoides; assembly: GCA_019843965.1. Lineage (NCBI taxonomy): Eukaryota > Metazoa > Chordata > Mammalia > Rodentia > Muridae > Rhynchomys > Rhynchomys soricoides. The sequence goes on from JADRCH010000114.1 coordinate 419,994, forward strand.
CAACAGATCCGCTGGGTCCTTCAGGACAGCCTGCATCTGAAACCTTGTGAGACACCTGGAGGGAGGCTGGGCCACCAGCAGTTCACTCAAACTTCATTCAGTGCAGTGGGCCCTGCTGAGCCACATGGGACTAAGGCACTGATGATCTGGGGAAGAGTGATGCTCAAGGTTTCTTGTTTTACACACATACACGTGCACGCACACATAGGCACGCACATGTGAGCGCCCATCCATAAGGTGGAATTAAATCCGTTTCAATGGGGAGTTCACATGGCATTACGTTCCAGCCTGGCTTCCTAATCCACACATTCACTACAGGCATGCCGCACTCCTGACCTGTACAAGATTCTGCTGTGGTACAGAAAGAAGGGAATCAGACAGCTCCTGCCTGGGAAAGCTTCACACTGGGGCGGAAGAGCAGGTAAAGGCTTGAGGTGCTATAAACGCTGTCATCAGCCCCTGGTCTGTTATAGGAGTTTTCTAATATCTATCTATCTATCTATCTATCTATTATCATCTATATATCAATCATCTACCTATCATCTATATATCAATCATCTATTATCTATCTATCAATCATCTATCTATCTATCTATCTATCTATCTATCATCTATTATCTGTTAGTGTGTGGAAAAGTGCATGTGCCATCATATGTGTTTGGAAGTCAGAGAAAATCTTTGTGGATTTGGTTTTCACTTTCCATCTCTATATGGGTTCTGGGCATTGAGCTCAGGTCAGCCGGCTTATGTAGAACGTGCCTGTATCTGCTGAGTGTCTTGTCAGCCCAAATGTCATATTTTTCTCAGATTTGTTCTCTCTCTCTCTCTCTCTCTCTCTCTCTCTCTCTCACACACACACACACACACACACACACACACACACACACACTGTTCAGTGTCTGCAGAGGTCAGAAGAGGGCATCAGATCCCCTGGAACTGAAGTTACAGAAGTTTGGGAGCCACCAGGTGGGTGCTAGAAATGAACGACCCCGTGGTTAAGGTCTTTGTTGGTCCAGGCAGAACAGGCCTGCCACAGACCTAGGGAAACCACTCCTCCATCCAGCACCCAGTCCTCCTGGCATCCTTAGTGACCTCACATTGCTGTGGTACAGTGACTTGGGTCCCTGTCTGGCTCATCTCTGAGGGCTGGGTATCATACAGCTTGGTAGAGAGGAAAGAGGTGTCCCATAAGCACTGTCACTTATGAGAGGATGTATTTATCTCCAGCTGGGCTGCCATAGCACATTGTTGGCTGATTTTTTCTATTTTGTTTTATTGTATTTGTGTGTGGTGTATGTGTGCATTCATGTCTGAGTGTGTGTGAGTGTGTGTGAGCATGTGGGGGTACAGGCACATGTGTGAACCTGGGTGACCAGAGGTCATTGGGTGTTTTCCTCTATAACTGTCTAGTTTTTGAGTCAAGACTGTCACTGAACTGTCAGCTCATTGATTCAGTTATAATGGCTGGCTGAGCCCTTGGTGTTCCCCTGCCTCTGCTTCCCCAGTGCAGATATTAGGACAGGGCTTTAAAAACTAAACAAAACCCCAAACAAACAAAAAACCCTTGGATGCTAGCATCTGAACTAATATCTTCACACTTGTGTGGCAAACACTTGACTAGTGACTGAACATCTCCCCTCACTGTTGGCTTAAATGACAGAATAAATTTCCCTGGAGACTGGGTCTATGGTCAAGGTGTTGGCAGGGCCTTCTGAGGCCTCCCTCTGCTTTGCACACAGCTATGTCCTTGCTGTGGTTTCCACAAGGTCTCTGCATAGTCTGTGTCCTCAGGCCTCTTTTTGTAACAGCAGCATCATGCTGGAGCATGGCATTTGCAGACCTCAGCCCTGGTTACCCTCCCAGACCTTTTCCACATGAAGTCAACTTTGAAGCACAGAAAGGTGGGCCTTCAACACGTGACTTTAGGAGGACACTATCAGTTTACAGACATGTGGTAAGACAGTGGGCAGACAGTGAGAGGTCTGAGAAGGGCACTGAGTAGGGCAGCAGGCACTTAGTGGCAAAGGATCCTCAGGTTAGATTCCAGCCCCTGGAGGAAGAAGAGGAGAGCTAACTCCTACTGAGAGAGAGTGGGAGAACTGGGAAGGAATACTTGCTGGGGTTGAGATGGGAAACAAATGTAGATTATGTTCATAGGTTGTTCTCAAGGGCTAGTAGCTCTGAGGTCATTTTCCAGCATAAATAAAGAAGCCAGCCATTAAAAATGAAAGGTCTCGTTCAGGCAATGAAACACCCAGACATTTAGAAATACATACATGCCAGCCCCTTCTTTACCCTAGAGCAGTGGTTCTCAGCCTTCCTAATGCTGCGATCCTTTAATATAGTTCTGTATGTTGTCATGACCCCAACTATAAAATTATTTCATTGCTACTTCATAACTGTAATTTTGCTACTGTTATAAATCGTAGTGTAAATATCTGATATGCAGGGTATCGGATACTCGACCTCCTCAAGAGGTCACAGCCCACAGGTTCAGAACTGCTGCTGCTCTAGAACACCTCATTAAGTTGCCTCTCCAGTTAGGGGATCGAGGCTGAGAGTTGACATAGTTTGTGTGGGGTCGCTGGATAAGTAACAGAGCCTGTGAGCAGTCTCCTCTAAGGGAATCCTAGGGAGCCTACACAGTACTTAGCCTGCATGATCACTACATGCTACATGAGCTAGTGAGCTTAGCTCCACTGTGAAAAACAAGTAGACTGAATTATAGCCCAATGTGCAAAAACAACTACAACTCCATGTTGATATGAATAGATACATGGGGGAGGAGCAGATCTTCCTCAGAGGAGACTCAGATGTGATAAGCAGATGTGGAACACTCCAGGATGTGGGTTACACCCACCTCCATTCCATAGGGAAAGCAAAGTGGCTTTAGGGACTTACCTCTAAGTCAGAGAGGGAAACAGTCCCAAGGGAACCCTCCTCAGACAGTGAGGCTCCCACCATCAGGGATGCTGTGTGCTCCTGGTGGGCTGGGACAAAAAGGGAACTTCATTGTGGTGCTATTCTGGCCCTCAAGAATCCCAGTCTAGCAAGGAGCAAATTTTCATACAAACCAGACTGAGGGGCTGTCTGTGAAGTGCCCAGCTAATGCTGCTAAAGCCTGGAAAGGCTGTAGGGACAAGAAAAGATGGAAACTGCCCCAGAGCAAAGGCGGCTGCAGAGGCACGAGGACTTGAGTGCAGAAGACCCTGGTCCAAATCCTGGATTAGAGAGGGAACATTGACAGCAAAGTGAGGGCTTCAGCTAATAGTAATGTATTAACAGTGGGCTTTTTATCTTGACAAATGTCCCTCATGTAGGATACTGACGAAGATGCTGGTAGGTGAATGTGCTTACCACCAAGCTCCATGACCTGTGGTGATCCCCTAGATTCACATGGCGGAAGGAGAGAACTGACTACTAAAAGTTGTCCTCTGACCTAAACACACACACACATTCCATTTACTTATCTATTTATTTGTGTATTTGTGCATTAATGTTTGCCTCCATATATCTGCCTGAGGATGCCAGATCCCCTGGGACTGGAATTACGGTTTTGAGCTGCCATGTGGGTGCTGGGAATTGAGCCTGGGTCTTCTGGAAGAGCAGGTTAGCTCTTTTAATTGCTGAGCCTACTTTCCAGCTCATGTTTTTTTAATACTGACTTTTTTTTTTCTTTGTGTGTGGTTTTTTTTTTTTTTTTTTTTGAGACAGGGTTTCTCTGTGTAGCCTTGGCTGTCCTGAAACTTGCTTTGTATTGCTTTATAGACAGACTGGCCTCAAACTCACAGGGATTCATGTGCCTCTGACTCTCAAGTACTGGGATGAAAGACATGCACCACCACCCAGCTAAACTCTTTCTAAGGAGTTGTTTGTGCACAGGGAGAAATATTTCCCGGAGCAAGGGTTGGCAGAGTAAGACCTATTCCCCAAATGCAGCCCAGCTCTTGTTTCTGTAGATAAGGTTGTTGGACACAGCTGCATACATTTACACATTCTCTATGGCTGCCTTGGTCCCTCAGCAGCAGAGGAGAGACAGAGTATAAAAGGTTTACTATCTGTCCCTTAAAATTCTTTCTGACCCCTTTTCTAGAGTTGCCACTAGGTCTAGTTCTCTGGAGAGTGGATTCAGACAGCAACATGCAGGACGTTCTAGGGATTGCTCTCAGGATTCAGGAGGGGCTACCGTTGGGCCTCAGTTAGTCCCATGACTCATGGTCTGCTGAGTCATCCCGAGAGGGGTGATGGGGACAGGCTGCTGCAGGTCTCAATGACCTGTCTTGGGAAATGGGTGCATCCTTGGGTGAGGTGGCTCCCTTCTGCAGAGGGCATTCCCAGGACAGTGTAGCTGAGGGCCTGCCCATGAGGGGTGGAAGCAGCTATACCCTGAGCTGCTCTCCTCTGCTCTTTGCGTTGTTTGTTGAGCCAGGGCCTGTGCATACTAAGCACATGCTGAACCACTGAGCTACGGTGCAGGCCCCCACTCCAGCTCTTGGTTTCATTTCCCTTGAGCCTCTTCCTGGGAGAGGTACTAGCTCAGATGACAACTCTCTGCGGCCTCTCTTGAGGTCACAGCTGATGTTCCCTGCTGCAGCAAGGACACCTGCTCTAGCTAGTCCCCTCTGCTGGTTCTTCTTCAGGCCTCCAGGACTTACATGGAGGTGTGATCTATGCACTCTCGGCCCTGAAGTTGTCAGAGCCTGTAATCGTACATCCTGCTCAGACCATGGCCTCTTAATATTTTAGGATTTATTTTTATTCCCTCTCTTCTCTCTCCCTCTCCCACCTCTATACATGTCTGTGTGTTGTGCGTCTGCGTGAATACATCCCATGAGTGTGCTGGTGCCCACTGAGGCCCGAAGAGGATGCTGAATCTCCTGGAGCTGGAGTTATAGGTATTGGGAGGTACCTGATATAGGTGCTGGGAACAGAACTCTGGTCCTCTGGAAGAACAGCAAACATTCTCAGCAGCTGAGCCATCTCTCAGGTCCTTGCCTACTTTATTAACTGGGGAAGGTGTATCAAGAGACCAATTAGATCAGCTGGGTGCCAAAGATGTAGTGTCCTGTGATCAGAGCGTTCTATCGGGGCTAAGCTGATTGGCATCTTTGGCATATAGTGATATGGTAAACCTGACAGTCCATGGTCAGATGATCTGCCTCCACCAGAATGCCTGACCAGTCAGATGATGTTTTTTTGTTTGTTTGTTTGTTTGTTTTGTTTTATTTTGAGAGATCTACATAGCCCTGGCTTTCCTAGAACAACTATGGAGACCAGGCTGGACTCCAACTCAGAAAGATCCATCTGCCTCTGCCTGCAGAGTACTGGGATTAAAGGCATGTGCTAGCATGGTTGGTCATCCTTGGCTGTAAATGGAGTGGTCTTGCTTTGGATTCCCCAGAGGCTACATTGTGGTTTTCCTGTGGGTCTTATCATATACTCTGTAGGTCACTTTTTACCCTGCCAACTCTCTCAGAAAAGACAGGTTCTACTAGCTCCTATGGCCCATTCAGCATGGCAGTTTGCAATATAGTCTGTATCCACTTGTAAGCCCTTTTCTGTCCTGGGCCTCTATAACAGCTGGTAGCTTTGTGTCAGCCAAACCTGGGGAGGCTTACTGGTCTGCGGTTGTTTTCTTAATACTAGGAGTGACTAGTGGCTGTCAGGCTTCCTGAATCATCACAGAGTTCCCTATTCTCTGCAGTGCATGCTTCTGATAGACCAGTGTTTTGCTTATCTGACCAGTTAGCTGATGTCTCCCATCTATTGGGTCAGCGTGTCTAGGTAGAACAGGTCATTGCAAACTGTATCATGAGAGGGCTGGAGCAAGCAACCGGGGGTCAGGCTGGAAGATGTATACTGATAAACGTATACGGATAAATGGTGAACGTGAACACGAACCATTTCTGATCTTCCTTCCCACAGTCCAGTGGCTGCATTCCTGGTACCCAAGAACATGTTGATACGCACACCTGGCCCAGATGCAGATGCAGACAGAGCTACCTCTAAGTTTTGCTGTTGTCCTCTGGGATTCTTCTGCTTTGGCAGCAGCTAGAGCTATAGCTTAGAGATGTGATAACCTCCAGGCCTCCAGCCCTTAAGCCTCTAAGGATGGCATCCATCAGTGATCACCGAAAGGTTATGTTGCCTGGGTCACATGAGATGGTTCAGATGGTAAAGGTGCTTGCTGCCGAGCCTGACAACTTGAGATCAACCTCTAGAGTTGGTAAGAGAGAACCACCTCCCCTAGGTTGTCCTCTGACCTTCACACATACATCATGGCATGTGTCATCCAATAAATAGATATAACAAGTATTTGTGTTGGCTATTGTATTGCCTTTTCTTTGAATTCCCATACATCACAATCATACACCTTTTAAGGAAATGGTCTGTTTAGGACCAGAGAAATGGTTGAGTATGGTAAAGGAGGTTGCCTCTGAGCTCAATGGCCTGTTTAATCACTGGTTCCTACATAGAAGGAGGGAACTGACTCTTGCAAGTTGTTCTCTGGCCTCTGCACACAGCCTGCACCGCCTACACTGGAAATCAGAGTGATTTAAACAACTTTTAAAAGAAGGTCAGTTTATCATCTGTCTTCATCAGACTGTGAACTTGAGGCCAGAGTCCGTTGTATTCATCCCATGACCTCTGTACCCGGCACACAAGAATCCAGCACCAAATGAATGATTTTGACAAGGTGGGAAAACAGCACCACTTTGGGCACCATGGTCCTGTTGGATCTGGAGACCAACCTACCCAGCCTACGGATAACCCTGACAGCAACTATATTGTTTGGGGGGAAGTTAAAAGGAAACACCTTGTCATCCAATCAAGCTAGCTCTCCTCTGAAACCTGTGTCCCCTGCGACAGTGGAAGCTCCCCGGCCTTGTTCTCCTGGATGGGCTGATGCTTTCTGATTGCAGTAATGAGCACTAACAGACTGAACCCTCGTCTCACGTGGCAGCAATAAACGCATCCGAAACACATTGCCCATCTCAGGGTGAAGCTCGGAGGCCTGAGGCAGCCAGGGAAGAAAACCAAGGTTGACAGCTCCCAGTTTAAGAACCTGATATTCTATAAATGAAAAAAGACCAGCTGCCTGTCCCGTCACCATTGAACTCGGTAAATGAGTTATCTGGGCCTTCTGTTATTTTTCAAACCCAGAACTCCTAATGTTATCTGTTTGGGCAACTCTAAACTTCATTTGTCAAAAAAAGGTCTCCAATTTGCTGGATCTGAAGTTGTTGTTTTCCCTCTCTAGGCCTTAAATTGCTGAGTGTTTTTCAAAGCTTGCTTCTCGTTATCTTATTTCCAGAAGAACCATTTTATCATGACTGCTTCCCTCGGAACCTTCTCAGGTCACCTATACCTGAGGACCAACAGGCTAAGGCCTTCAGGACTCCTGAGACTTTTTTGCATAGTTCCCATGAACCTGATGCTACACAGGCCTCTCTCTCCTCTGTTTGTGCACTTAAACCAGCCATACACTGGACAGAGCTGGGCTTCCTCACTCCGCCAAGGCTCCTAGTCATGCTTCCGGCTTTGCTTTGGAGATGAACCTTCCGGGACCCTTTCCTTCTCTGAGTAGAATCACTCCGTTCCCCACGTCAACATGTAAAACAAATGTCTACAGCAAACACCCGATAGGCCACACTGTAATTATTTACTTACACGTCCTCACTGGACTAAGAGCCCCTCAAGTGGAAATTATATCTCGTTTGTTACTATGCGCAATGCCGCTCTAGTCCTTGGCATACAGAAGGCACACAACATTTATTTGTTGACTGAATGAATAAAAATAAGGAGACTTAGTCCTTACCCAAAGGACCAGGACTTAAAACTTCAATTTAACCACTGGAAAAGGATCAATAACCTCTGGAGTGGGTTCTAATGGCATGGTTCCTTTAGCAGCTAAACACATGTATTAGACACAGAACACCCAACCTTACTTCCCCATCCATTCTGGGAGCAGCCCTTTCATCTTTAGTCATCTGGAGCCTGCAAGTACTTCTCAGCAGGAGGGCGGGCAACCAGGCCAGAGCTGGCTGCAGCCTCCTCCCCTTCCCCCGAGCTCACAGCAGCTCCATTAGGGTGGTGGAAATTCTGCTCATGCATCAAGGAGAAAACAGGCACCAAGAACACAGCTGTTTTCCCTATTGCCAAGACACATCTCCAAAATCAGGCTACCCTCCAGCTATCGCCGCTGACGTCTTTGGGGTAGCAAGCAATTTGTTCTCAACTACTTCGGACTCCTAAGTAAGCAGAACCCCTAGGTTGTTTATAAAGGAGATCTTCTGTCTCCGCTCTCTCCTTTCCTACTTCTCCTTAGAGCCAGGGACCACCAACCTGACCAATCCAAACACGTTGTGAGATTGTGTTATTTACTTAAAAACAAAACAAAAACAAACCCCAAAAAACCATTTCTAGTTGTTGTGTGGCTCAGCCGTTAGCACACACCTTTAATCCCAAACAATAAAGGTAAAGTTAGTTTGTAGAAGGAGGAGGAGGAAAGTGTTGTCTAATTGAGTGATAAAGTGATGAATCAGAGAAAGATTTGACAGAATAGGATATGCCCAACTCTCACAAGAAGAGAGAGGAAAGGGAAGCTACTGAAGAGAGCGGCACAGAGAGAGAGAGAGAGAGAGAGAGAGAGAGAGAGAGAGAGAGAGAAGGAAGGAGGCAGCTTCACTGGGAGAGTTTCACAGAGACATGTTGAAGAGAGAGCAAGCTAGACACAGGTGAAGATAGAAGGAGCCAGAGAATGAGAAGGAGCCAGAAGATTAGAACAGATTGCCAAAGTTAGTGTGAGGCCAAGAGAGAGAAGCCAGATTGAACCAGTTAGCATGGAGAGGAGTTTGACCCAGAACAACTGAGTTGAATCATCAGCCAAGTCTCAGAAAGAACAAGAAAGGGTGAGCTTATTAGCAGTGAAGTCTCAGAAGCTGAAAACATTTTAGGCCTAGGTTAGATTGTAGGAGGCTAGAAGCTTCCAGGACTAGGTCTAGATTAACAGACGGAGGCAGTAAGCCTCAGAGATGACAATTAATACAGAAATATAAAAGTTATACTTTACACTTACCTAGCATGCTGTCTCCAGGCCAGCTAGACCTGTCACTTGCCAGTCACCTCTACTTCTGGGGCTTTTCATATTCAGCTTTCTTTTTTGGGTATGCACCTCAACCATGCAGGTAGCCCTTCCTCCAGGAAGTCCTCCCTGATTAAACCCTACTCCTGTTTTACCACTGCTAGTTGTTCAATTATAGTCAACAGTTATGGACACCTCACTGGTACCAGGCTCTGTTCCTGGTATTGGAGGCTCAGAAGGAAGAAAAACACAAACACACCACTTCCAGGAATTGGAGGCTCTCCAAGTGGGGAGAAGCAGTGAACATACAAGTCAACAAATAAGATTTAATTAAAAAGCCTCCCAGCATTTAAGGGGCTGAGGCAGGGGGAGCTCAAGTTTCAGGCCTGTGTGGTCTGTGTGGCCAGACCACCTCACAACAAACACAGGAAATAACTGCATGGGAAGGAAGAGTGATCAGTGAAGAAAAGGAACCGAGGCAGGGGCTCTCTGTTCTGCGGCACTGGGGATCTAACGAAGTCAGGGCCTTGCACAAGCGAGGCAAGCACTCTCCCATGAGCTATGTCCTCAGACCTAGACCAGGCTAAAGTGCTACAGAATATTTGAAAGGAAGAAATTGTACTTATGATTATCTGTGGGGCAATGGACTGCGCCAGGAAACTAGGTAAGGTTGAGTGAGTTCAGAAGCCCTAGCACCTCATACCAGAGGAGGGCAATGCTTCACCTGTTCCCCACCTGGTCCCTGTCACATGACCACAGCACCCATGGAGAGGATCAGTCACATAGGTGCAGCGCCCCAAGTCTTTCCACATGCAGATGAGTCATCCTAACATCTCAGACCAAGCCAATAGAAAGCATCTGCTGTCAGATCCCCAACCCACCCTTCAAAATGTATATAAGACCCTATCCAGAAGGCATAAAGGTGTGAGAATTACTCCATCATGGATCATCTGAGAGCTTCTGTCACATAAGAGCTGTAACACTTCCTGGGGAAGAGTTCTCTCCCGAAGCTTTCCTAACTGGAAACTGCCTGATCCCATCGTGGTCACTTCTCACCCAGTGCCCCCCACCATGGCCGCCAACCCCGCCCCCATTCTGCTCAATGCGGACTCCTGGGTAGCTGTGGTGGAGCTTCCCCTCCCTGCTTGAGCAGTGGGCCCTCCCTCCTCAAAGCAGAGCCCCCAGGTAGCAGAAGCACAACTCCTTGACAGATCCAGCTGGGCAAGAGCAGGGTTGAAGAACTGCAAGCCCACAGAACTCATCTCAGACGGAGGAACACTTGCAAGGCCGACAGCGTGAGCCCGGCCTTCCATCCTTGCTTTGCAAACAACCCCTTTCCTTCCAGCAGTCACTTCTCCCTCTCTGCCCCTTCCCTTTGTCGTGGATACATGCTTCCACACACTTCAGTTAACAGCCTTCCTTGGGTCTTGCTATCGTTTGCAGATTCTGCCTATGTGTTTGTGTGTGTGTTGAGACAGAATCTCATTATGTAGCCCTGGCTATCTTGGAACTCACTGTGTAGACCAGGGTGGCCTGAACTCACAGGGATCCGCCTGCCTCTGCAGTGCTAGGATAAAGGTGTGCGCCACCACACCATCCGCCCTCCGATTCTCCCCCCCACCATTAACTTTACCACCGGCACCTGCATCCTTTTAACCCATTTACTCTGTCCCCAACCTTTCCCTTTTCCTGCTCCAAGCTCCTCTTTCCTCCCTTCCCACCCCCACCCAACTCCCACCCTTTTTTGAGACAGAGTCTTGTTATGTCGCTCCAACTGGCTTGGTACTCACCACATAGCCTAAACTGGCTTCAAACTCATGGCAATCCTTCTGCCTCAGACTCCTGAGTGCTGGGATTACAGGCAGAAGCCGTCATGCTCAGCTCTGTAGTAGGTTTCAAGGAGGAAACTATACCTCTTGTTTTAGTATATCTCAGTTTATTATTACCTTTTAAAGAGCAAGTACCATTTATATAATCATCCAAGCAGGCATGTATAGATGTATTTCATTGAAAATCTTCACGTATGCATTTTTTTTTCTTACTGCAGTAAGTACTGCAAGAGAAATTTCATTATGCATCTTCAACAAAGCCTGTATTCAAATGAACCCTGAGGTGCAGGGAAGGAAGCTTCGGGCCAGCTCCTCATTAGAAGCCTCAGCATGAGGGCTCGGGAGCCCATCCCCGAAGGTCTTCCGGGGAGAGCTGAAAGGCTCAGATAAGTGAGCATGGCAAGCAGGGCTGGTCGCAGGCTCCAGTGGGCTCACCCCTGGGGTAGAGCAAAGAGAGCAGACAGGGGAGTTCTGAGAGACATCGGAGCTGTCTAAACTCAGGGGGATGGAACCAAGTGAGGAGCAGCGGTAATTGAGTTTCAGTTACCTGCAGGGTGGCGAAATAAAGTGGTAACTTCATCTGCCTGACATGGGGGAGTTTAGAGGTGTCCTTGGCAAGCTCACAGTGAAACCTGTCACCCTTCCATTGTGCTGGATGATGGCAAGTGGATGGAGCTTCCTAGTGACAGCCCTGTTCGTCTGTCAGGCAGCGCCAGCGCAAGGCAGCTAATGAAGCCGCTCCCATGGGCCTGTCTCCCAGGGCTCCCCACATTCTGTCTGAAGGAATGGCACCATGGGAATATCTAGCACAGCCAACATCCACATCACCCAAACTCAAAAGAGTCTTTGAATGGCGGAGTGAGGCCCAGCGCTGGGCCCGTCCACGGGTCACTTTTTGTGGGTCTGTACAAACGTGCCGACCGGCAGCGCCCCGCTCTTCACCTGCTCCCGGATCTCAGCTCGGTGCTTTAATGTGAAGACCAGAGCTCGCACCGTCCTCCGGTAGGGCCCATTAATGAGCCGGGAGCAGAGATGAAACGTTTCCCGCTCAATATTTTCAACCAGTAGGTGATCCATCTGAAAAACAGCAAAATTATCAAATTAGGGCCTTGCGTTGCATAAGGATTAGAAGCAAGAGAGGCTGGCGCACTCTGCTCTGGGGCCTCCATTAATCAACTGAAATTCAAGGACATCCACTTCCTGTCACAAGAGAAACAGGAAGAGCAAATTAATTCCACCCTGGCAATTAAGGAACAAGGCCATGTGCTTTGTGACAGGGACCTCATTCACAACCCCTGCCGGGTGGTAATATTTGCCATTATAACAGGAAACCGGCCTGAACTAAGCAACCGGCACCAGGCCCTGTGCTTTACCAACCAGGAAGCAGGGTCCAAGGATAATAAATCAGAGTAACGATGCGTACTCCTTTGTTTTAAACGTGCCTTTTAACTTTGTCTAACATTTTAGAAATGCTGGTCTGGGTCCTGAGAGGCATACAGAGCCGTTTATAAATCATGTTCACATTTAATATACATAACTGATTATCACGTTTTACATCTGAGAAGGAGTTTCACAACTGAAGAGGCAAGGCTGGCCGCAGCCTGGGTTCATGTGTCTTCCGTTCAGCAGAGACACTCCTAGACGGCTGAGTGTCTGAGTGACGGATGGGGAAACCAACTGGACAGGGTCTGTAGCAGTGCTGGGTCCAGGCCAGCCCGAGGTCACAGACCTAATCAAGGCTAGCCACCATGGCTGGTCAGGGACTTCCAGTCAAACCCATCTTTTCAGGCCCACCTCCTAGTAGCAAGGGGGCCTTTTCCTAGGAATCACTCTGTGCTGGCTTATGTCAGTTTAACACAAGGTAGTCATCTAAAAGGAGGGAGCTGTAACTGAGAAAATGCCTTCATAAGATCAGGCTATACGGCAAGTCTGTATGGCTCACTCTCCCCAGCCCCTCTCCTCCTCCTCCTTCTTCCTCCTCCTCCTCCTCCTCCTCTTCTTCTTTCCTTCCCTCCCTCCCTCCCTTCCTTCCTTCCTTCTTTCCTTCCTTCCTCCCTTCCCTCCCTCCCTCCCTTTCCCTCCATCCTTTCTTCCTTCCTTCTTTTTTGGCTTTTCAAGATAGGATTTCTCTGTGTAGCCCTGGCTGTCCTGGAACTGTAGACCAGGCTGGGCTAGAACTCAGATCTGCCTGTCTCTGCCTTTGCCTCCCAAGTGCTGGGATTAAAGGTGTGTGCCACCACACCTGGCTCTAGGGCATTTTCTTATTTTGTGGTAAAGCTCAGTCCACTGTGGGTAGCACCTTGGGCTGGCAGTCCTATGTTCTCTAAGAAAGCAGGGTGAGCAAACCAAGGGATGCAAGCCAGTAAACAGCATCCCTCCATGGCCTCTGTCTCTTCTCCCACCTCCAGGATCTTGCCGTGTTTGAGTTCCTGCCTTGGCTTCCCTCAGTAGACTGTCATTCAGGATATGTGAGCTAAATAAATCCTGTCCTCTCCAAGTTGCCTTCGGTCATGGTGTTTCATCACAGTAACAGTAAGTATAATTAAGACACACTGCTATGCTAGTATGTCAAGCTTAAGCAACCCCCCACTCCAACACACACACACACACACACACACACACACACACACACACACAGGAAAAAAACCTTAGTGCAAAAGACTGAGAGTTCTTTAGGCTGTAACAATGTCTTCAGCGGTCCTGGATCACTGTCATAATATACTGCAGTTCCCCCTGGTGATAAATTCTTCAGAATAGGAATATTATTTATTTACTTATTTATTGATTGACTGGTGCTGGAGACTGAACTGGGGACCTTACACATGCTAGGCATATGTTCGAGCACTGAGCTGTATTCACAGTCCAGACCATTTTTATTTCTCACCCCCTCTTCAGCCCTTCTTAGGCACTTAGTATGGGCCACTACATCAGGCTTGGTAAGGGTTTCTATTGCTGTGACAAACACCATGACCAAAGCAGCTTGGGGGAGGAACGGGTTCATTTGGCTTATGCTTCCACATCATTGTTCATCATCAAAGGAAATTAGGAACCTGGAGGCAGAAGCTGATGCAGAGACCATGAAGGAATGCTGTTTACTGGCTTGCATGGCCTTCTTTCTTATATCACCCAGGACGACAAGCCCCAGAGCTGGTACCACCTATAGTGGACAGGACCCTCCCACAGCAATCACTAATTAAGAAAAGCTTAAAATCACTAATTAAGAAAATGCTCTAAAAGCTTGCCCACAGGTGAATTTGATGGTGGCATTTTAGTCAGCATAGGTATGTACGGAACTATGTAAAACATAAAGACCAAGCAGGGAAAGGAGGTTCACGTCTCTAATCTCAGCACTCAGGAGGCTGAGGCTGGACGGCTGCAAGTTAAGGAGGCTGCTCCACTGGAAAGAGGGCAAATTTGAAGTCATCTTGGGTAGAACAGAGTGTACTTGTCTAAAGTCAAAATCAACCAAACAAATAAGAACATAAATACATAAGGCCAGGCATGGTGGCACAAATCTTTGATTCCAGCACTTGGGAGGCAAAGGCAGGCAGATCTCTGAGCTTGAGGCTAGCCTGTTCTACACAGCAAATTCTAAGCCAGCCAGGGCTATATAGTGACATCCTGTCTCAAAAAGAAAATAAAAATAAATGTAAATAAATAAATGGAAGTATACTATGGGACTGGAAGGATGGCTCTGCAGTTAAGAGCACGTTCTGCTCTTGCAGAGGATATGGCTTCAGTTTCCAGCCCCTGAACTCAGGGTGCACAAGCCTGCACTCAGGCATATACATATGCATGATATGCATATATACATCATATGCATATGCAGATACATATGCATACACATACGCATATGCATATGTATACAAACAGAACTTGAAAAGAGAAAGAAAAAGCACACCCAAAACGTAACAATGGCCTCACAGGGGAAAGACAGGCAGGGAAAAACCAAAGAGGGAAAAAGAAGCCTCCTTGAGGACTCACAAAAGAGAATAAGCAGAACCGCAGAGAGAGGAGGAAGATCGAAGAGTAGGCACTGGTGCAGGCCGGCCTACAGCCGCTGGCTGTCCTGGCTGTCTCGGGTTTTGCACTTCCCAGGCCATGGCTGGAGTGTGAGCACTTCGTACCACAGTTCTTTGGAACCCAACTTCCTCAGACTCTTCAGGGCTCCCTGAGAAGGCCCTGGACTTGTCCTGAAGAAACCCAGGGTCCAAACTACTTTAGCAAGGCTGTAATGGCAGCCACTCCCTGGCCCTGGGCCCACAGCATTTGCCAGGGAGGTTCTTGGGATGAAGTTCATTAGTTACCGAATGCTAAGATTTACTTAGTTTAATGTGCAAGGAAGCTTTGGTTATCAAAGGAAGAGGGTGTGTTTCTGTTTATAAAACCCGTGACACTCGTGCCATGGAAATGAAGTAAAAACACCAAGAAAAATTTCAGAGAGCACTGACATTCAGAGAGCTGGACACTTAACATACACACCACTCAGCAGTCACTACTCTCTCAGGTCTGATCTGGGGGACACAGCGCATAAGACCAATTCTTCCCCTCTGGAGATGGCATAGAAAGAGATGGCATGATACCAGGCATCATGGTGGCGTACACCTTTAATTTTAGTACGCAGGAGGCAGAGGCAGGCAGATCTCTGAGTTTGTGGCCAGCTTGGTCTACAGAGTGAGTTCCAAGACAGCCAGGACTACACAAAGAAAACCCTGTCTAGAAAAACTACCACCACTACCTCCATCAGAGAGAGAGAGAGAATGAATATGTACAACATATAGATATAGCCACAGGGCAACAGAGCCAGGCATGGTGGTGTATATCCTAACTCTTAGAAGTTCAAGGCAGGACAAGCTAGTATGAGACCAGCCTGAGCTTTATGGAAAGATCATGTCAAAATATAAGCAAACAAAGTGAACCACAGAACTGGGTAGCATGGCAGGTGCTGTGCAGGGGTGTGATGAAGACAGGAGCACCTAGTAGTTCTCATGCTTCTTGCTAAACTCAGGCCAATCAGAGTAAAGAAATAAAGAGAAATATCTGTGCCACATATAATGCCCCAGCCGTATAGGTTAATGCCCAGCCGCATAGGCTTACTGCATGAAATGAAAGCTACTTCTGACTGATCCAAACCCATTCAGTGTTGACCCTATTCCAGCAGGTCCTAACCTGGTGCTGTAGGTGACAGATGGGTGCTTCTGAATGAATGATTCAGAGTCTCTTTAGGACCCTGAGAAAACGGGATTTTTCTGTGAGGTGTATCTGCTGAATGAGAATGGGAACAAGAGCCCCCAAAATCTGAGGCAGTTACTGTGTGTGTAGTCACTAGGTCCTATCTTTGTAACAGAGATCATGGTCTCTGTGCTGGTTGGTTCTTTGTCAGCTTGACACAAGCTAGAGTCATCTAGGATGAGGGAACCTCAGTTGAGGGAATGCCTCCACCAGACTGGGACTTGTGAGCCAAATAAACCCTTTCCTCTGCAAGTTGTTCTTTATCATGGTGTTTATCACAGCAACAGGAGGCAAACTAAGGCAGCCTGTCTTACTGGGCTCTCCTCCCTGCCCTGCACCAGCTCACCACCATCTCTTACTGCCCAGTTCTCTCTCCCCATTTCACACACTCTCTACCCTCAGTTCGAGCTTCTTTGCAATACCCCTAACCCTAATCTCAGTCCAGAAAGACTGAGGCACCTAGCATAGATAACCAAGGGATGATCTGGTCAAGTGTGGCGGTCACACCATAACCACGCCTTCTGTTTCAACACTTGTGCTGTTTTCTTGGTATTCCTGAGTTCCCATTGCTCAGGATGGAGAAGATGATTTGCTGCCATTATTTACCGGTGCTTGTAGGTGGAGTGTGTATTATCCAGTTGTCCAATTCTGGACCAACTGGTTAGAGCTGGGGGAACATATAAACAGCAAGCAGTGTCTCAGAGGAGTGGGCTTGGCAAGACACCACAATCAATCATGTCCGTAAACTCTCTCGACTTTACCCTCCGAGCGAAGCCTCCACATGCTGCTGCTCTGACTGCGTGTTTAGTCCCCAGCAGACTGTGAGCACCTCTAGGCTGACCTCATACACAAGACTCACTTCCTCATTTTCTGTGCCCAGCACAGATGTAGGTGTTCATGCTTGACAAATACCTGTTGAGTGAGTATCGTTTCTCCCAGTTCATACCTCCCCCTTCTCCTGCACTTTTAATAGTATTAGTCTACAGCAGGTAAAATGTCAATCGGTTCCATTCTGTTTTCTAGTTCATGCAGTTCTATCTTATAACAGCGAGCTCACCTGCCATCTCTTCCGTGATCGAATTCCCGACCATACTGTGGTGGGTGCATACCAAAAGCTCCCAAGGATCACTCTTTCTGCAAGCCTTACTGTAGTTCTATCAGTCACTCAGAGACTCTAAGCCAGGGGAGAGGGAGTTTTTGAGGCTAGGGAGACAATTCCTCAGGCTTGTATGCTACCCTGGCACCTAGCAAATCCCATATTTGTTGAACTGCATATTCACTGAAGGCAAGCTTTAGCATGACTGGATCTGTACACACTACCCCACACTTCTTTTTGACCACTGGATAAATCTGTGAGAGAGCTGGTCAAAGCCAGGGGCACAGTCTGAATCCATGAATCCATTAAACAAAGAAAAAAATGCCAACAGTCCTGTGTAAAAATATACCCCTGAGCTGGACCTCATTAGCACCATCTGCGACCAACTGGGCCACCAACCAGTGTCCTAACTCTTAATGATATGGCTCACTTTAGAATCAGGTTCGTTTTTTTAAATGACATAATAGGAAAATGATCCCAGGCCGTGTGTGAGGTAGGAAGGAGCGTGGATAATGAGGAAAGGAAGGTAAGAGAATGGCACGCCGGGATGCTCATGTGAGGAGAGATCTAAAGCACTGGGAAGAACAAAGAACCTGGAAGGGAGAGGGAAGAGGGAACGGGCCTGGGCTTCAGCAACAGCGCCGTATTCATCTGGCCCACTATTCCAGGAACAAGGAAGGAATCCATGAACGTGGAAAGCTAATTCTTCAGTGTGATAAAGAGAGAAACTTTGGGGGTGCGCATTCGTCACGCATGACTTCCACAGTTAAAGCATGAACAGAAACAGAAACACAGGAGACTCTGGATTTGCAAAAACACATGCTAGGATAAATCGATAAAGTTTCAGTCACTGGGCCAGGAACTGAGGTTTACTACTGCGTGATAAAGCACATTTACAAAGCCCTGATGTCTGATGAAGATGCAACCAACACCAGTTACTTTCAAAGATTAGGATTAGGTGGGTCATGGATTGACCTCAGTACAGAAATGACAGGTGCGAGGGTTAACCTATATAAAAGGATTTGTGTTAACCTTTTGGACATACCAAACTAACAAAACTACCATCAAAGCTGTTTATGCAAGGAAGATAGGGTGTTTGTTTTTCTTTTTTGAGCAAGGAAGAGGCATACTCTTTTGACTAAGTTACATACTTCAAATTGTTGAAATTTACTCCTTGGGAACAAACCCATTCAGCTATACTGAACCTGATCTTCTTTCCAATTACGTCGGAAAGCACTAACAAATGTATCACTTTTTAAACTTCTCTTTGCAACACTTGAGCGCTTACCACTTGATGTGCCATTTAAAGGGTAATTAATGGATAAACTAAAAGGATAATTATTATGGAGTTTAATATAGCAGGCAAACTGCTCATTAATCCTTACAAGCATGGCTTCGTTATTATCATTTACTTAAAAAGATACCACAGGGAACTGATATTTACCACCACATTAACTACGTATTATAGACCACACTGTATGTTTCGGCAGTAATCCTGGTTTATTTAAAAAATAAGCTTTATTTAAAATATCGAGTCTGTTGGCTAATCGATACTCTAGAAAATTACTTACAACTTTCACATTTTCTCCTCATTATTCATAGCAAAGCTTCCTTTAGGAAAAGTTAAGCTATCTTACAGCACAGTGAGTCTGCACTGTCAGACAGACAGTAAAGCTCATATACACGAGAAATAAAGATGCATAGAACAGGACATATAAGATGACAGTAATTGAGATTGAGCAAGGTTCACGAGACAACACAAATATAAATAATTATGCCAATTTTCTGGGATGTTATTTAAATAATCAATAAAAATATCTTATGGGACATTTGGCAAATAGTTTGCCCTAAATAAATCTTGGATAGCCATAGCCTGTCTGACATTTCATTAACAAACTATAATAATTCACCATAAAAGAAAACACACCAAAATGTTAACAACATTCCCCCGGGTGGCAGGTTCAGTGGTGACTGTTTTTTCCTTCTGTATCCTTTTCATTTGGTATTTCAAGTCTTCATTAAAAACAACCCAAGTCCTTAAAAGTGTAAACAATACACGGTATGTCCATTTGCTTTCTTTCATGGATAAATACTCGAGACAGAAAGGAGATGCAGTGGCAGATGTCACCTGTAAGGCAGGCTCTGAGTTCTTTCATTAAAGGTTTTGCTGTCATTTCTTCGTGGAGGGGTGTGCATGATGTGTGTGGCACACGTGGTAACATGGATGCCAGGTCAGGGAACACCCTTATGGAGCCAGTTCTCTCCTTCCACCTCTAGAATGTTTCTGGGATCGAGGTGTCAGCTCGGGCTGCCAGTGCCTTCACCCAGGGAACCACCTTGCCAGCCCCAAACTCCTGTTTGCTGATTTATTCCTTAAGGGTATTTCTATAAGGATAACTTACAATAGGAAAAATATGGATGCCATATGTTTCACAACATTAGCTTCTTTATTTTTTGAGACAGAGTCTCACTATGTAGCCCAAGCTGACCTGGAACTCACTATGTACCCCAGGCTGGCTTTGAACCTACAGATTTGCATGCCTCTTCTTCCCCAGTGCTGGAATCAAAGGTGTGTGCCACCACTCCTGGTTCATGATTAATATTATTAATAATGAACAAAATCTTGTCCAGCATGTATACGTTAAATTCATCACCCAGGCTTCTGGCCATGGGGCTGCAGGGAATATGCCTACGGTGTTGATTCTATGCCGAAGACCTGATGGCACAGATCTTGACGAGCAATGAGGGAAGAGTCTTTGTTTCTTTATTGCCCCTGATATTTTACAACAGTTCAAAATTTTTATTTCCATAGAAGAAAAAGAATTGAAATGGAAAGAAACCGGCATTCATTAAATGACTTTTTGTTTGCTTGAGAGACGGTTTCTCTGTGTAGCCCTGGCTGTCCTGGAATTTGCTCTGTAGACCAGGCTGGCCTCTGCCTCCCAGTGTGCCACTGCTTCCTGACCACTAAATGACTTCTAACCAGCAGGCAGCACTGACTATCCTTACATAAACCATTCCTTTAAGTTTCCCAAGAACTTAGATGGTAGGCATCCAAGTCTCCTTCCACGGGTGAGCATGGGACTCAGCAATGCTGAGGAATGTCTGATGTACACAATGGATACATGAACTGGAGCCTGGGTCTTGGTGGCTCCAAAGCCAACATGCAACACTGTCTCCTCAAATGCTTACAAATCCAGAATCCTTAAAGAAGAACCTAACAGTTTAATTTATTGAATATCTCAAACTTTTTATGCATGTGCATGTGTCTGTGGATATGTATGTGCCTGTGCATTGTGAGTGACTAAAAGGCCAGAAGAGGGAGTCAGGTCCCTGGAGCTGCAGGTGGTTGTGAGCTACCCAGTGGGGCACTGGGAACCAAACTTGAGTTCACTGCTGCAAGAGCATTAAGTGGTGCTCTTAACTGCTGAGATGTCATCAGCCCTGAGAATAACTGCAGCCCGGCCCAATGAAGATGAGAGCCCGTCGTGGGAACACAGGCTCGTTTAATTAGGAGCCCTCAATCACAGTTCAAGCAGGACCTTACCTTCAACTCCAAGGCTTCTGAAAGCAATTTCTGGGCATTTTTTCTAAATGACTCAGTTTTTGGATCACTCCGGACTTCAATAGAAGGTCTGTCCAAATGTTTTTCAATGAAAGTTTTCCACTCTGTGTAAACCTCTTTGGCAAGACCTGCCACCTCTGGGTCTGTGTGCCTTCGCATCTTGTTCACAGCATGACCTAGAGCAGGAGAGAATCAGAAGGAAATACAGTTGTCTTTTGGAAAGTACAGTGTTGCAGAATATTAGACCACACTCTGAACTCGAGGTTGTGTTATTTACTAGAAAAACCTGGTTTTAGTTGTGGTGTGGCTCAGCCTTAGCACACACCTTTAAGCCAAGAACTTTCTGCTTGAATACTGTAAATAGGATTAAATAAAGTCAACCATGGGTCAGGAGGCGGAGAAAGTGACCAGTTGACAGGAAGTGAACAGAGGATTATTAAGAAAAAGACGTACAGAGAGTAAGAGGGAGTCAGGAGGACGGATACGGGAGTAGAAGGGAGGGAGATCGGTCTGAAGAGATTTTTTGAACAAGCGCATGAGAGAGGGATTCCTTCTGGGATGCTGGCTGAGGAGGAAGGTCGGCTGGGTGCTTTCTCTGCCTCTGAGTTAGCAGGCTTTCACCACAGCGTCCGGCTGCCAAGACTTCATTGGTAAAACGGAACAACTGAGGTTTGTATAGGGCTCGACAGGCTGCTGTTTGACCCTGAGGAGCACTCACATGTTCAAAGACGCAGATTCTGTGCAAGCAAGGTGTGTTTCATGGGGGTGAAATGAGACAATCCCCGGGGACTGAACTGGCCAATGTAGCAAGTCAGAAAGTAGAGTCATCCCAGCACTTGGGAGACAGAGGCAGGTAGATTTCTGAGTTCAAGGCCAGCCTGGTCTACAGAGTGAGTTCCAGGACAGCCAGGGCTACACAGAGAAACCCTGTCTCGGAAAAACCAAAAAAAGAAAAGAAAAGAAAGTAGAGTAAGAAGGAACCAGAAGGCAAGCATGGTGGCCCATGCCTTTAGTCCCAGCACTTAGGGGGCAGAAACCAAGGCAACAGATCTTGATGAGTTCAGGACCAGTCTTGTCTACATTGGGAGTTTCAGGCCAGTCAAGGTTAGTGAGACCCTGTCTCAAACAACAACAAAAGGAGAAGGTTCCAAAATTGCAGTAAGAGAGAATGAATTAAACATTATCTTTTTTAGACTCTTTTACTATATTTTAAGTAAAAAAAATTAGTCCTATTTATTAGGTGGGCATGGGTGTTGCATGCATGCTTCTGTAGGTAGTGGATTGTGTAGGTGTGCATGACAGCTAGAGGCTAACTAATGTCAGGATACATTTCTCAATTGCGTCTCCATTTTATCATTATTAATTAACTTATATTACATGTATGTTTGTTTATGTTCATATTTGTATATATGTACCTTGTGTATACTGGTGCCTGTGAAGGTCAGGAGAGGAGATCAGATCCTCTGGTACTGGAGCTAGAGACGGCTGTGAGCTGCCAGCTGGGTGCTGGGAACCAAACCCAGTTCCCTGCAAGGGGAAGTGCTCTTAGCCACTGAGCCTCCTCTCCAGTCCCTCTCTCCTTATTTTTGGAGACAGGATCTGTTACTGAGCCTTAAGCTGCTTCAGTAAGATTGTCTGTCTAGCCACCAAGTCCCGGGGATCCTCCTGTTCCTGTCCTCCGGCTGCCACACCTGGCTGTGTGGGTTCTGGTGACTGAGGCACAGATCTTCATGCTTGTACAGTACACACTCCATCAAATGAGCCACTGCACCACCACCCCCAACCAGACCCTAAGAGAACACTTTTTATTCAGCTAATATAAACAGAAAACATTCTGTAGGCCCCGATAAATGATACAGTTACGTAACTACCAGTACAAGGAAAGGCTGATGGGGACTTGGTGGCGGTGGGGTGTACTGTGTCCTGACCCCTATGAGAGGGACTGAGACAAAGGACCTGACAGCTCTGTATGACTTGTTCTACTTGTCTCCCTCAGAGAAAAATAGGAACCACAATCCACTGGCCATTCAAAGCTAACGCCCAGGCTCTAGGAAACCTGTGTGAGAGGAAGAAGCAAACACATTCAGATCATGGACACTCTATGAGACAACCGACAGGGTTGCTTCAAGCCAATGGCACAATGGTTCATAAAAAGACAGCTTCAGAATCTGTGCCCTGATTACCAAGTGGACGGGTGATCTAAATCCTGGACAGAACCTCATAAAGGGTATTTTGAAATAAACAAGAACATGGATATACACTAAATATTAAATTATACCAGGGAATTGTTGTTAATTTGGTTAAGCATGAAAACCACGTTTTAACTAACTACAGAACTCTGCAGATGTTGCAGAGACACACATTGATGCCAGTGCTGGAGCCATGGTGTCCATTGAGCTGAGGAGCCCCTGGCGTTGCCTATCACAGTAGTTGGAGCAGACTTGCTGCTCCTTAGTATTCCTTCTGTGAGACCAACACTACCCATGATGACACTACCACGGTGCCAAGTCTCATTTGTCTTTTTAATATTTTGACATTTATTTATCGTGCTTAGTGTATCAATTAGCATGATGTGTTTGTGTGGGTGTGGGGTCTTCTGTTTGCACACCATGGCACACATCGGGAGGTCATAGGACAACCTGTGGGAGTTGGTTCTCTCCTCTACCATGTGGGTTCCAGAGACCAAACTTAGTTTGTTAGGCTTGGTGACAAGTGACTTTATTTGCTGAGCTATCTCTCTACACTGTATTTTCTCTTTTAAAGAACTTTCCCTTGCTGGGCAGTGGTGGCACACGCCTTTAAACCCAGCACTTGGGAGGCAGAGACAGGTGGATTTCTGAGTTCGAGGCCAGCCTGGTCTACAGAGTGAGTTCCAGGACAGCCAGGGCTATACAGAGAAACCTTGTCTTGAAAAAAAAAAAAGAATTTTCCCCCTAAAACATAAGTTTGATTATTTCACTCTTCTATTTAAACCCTTAAGTCCTAGGGCCAAACTCTTTCACGAGAGTCCCTTCACAATCTGCCACCCTCCCACCCACTCCCTAGCACATTTCCAGCTACCTTCTTCCGGTCATCCTACACCAGCTGCTTGTAAGCTCCTACAATGCTTGAGTACATTTTCTTGTCTCTTTACTTTGGAACACACATCCCTGCTGCATTCTGCTGCCTGGAATGTTCTCATTCCTTGTCAGCCAGCTAGCTTTCAGCTTTTAAGACTCATTCAGGACCCCTCCTCCAGGAAGTCTTCCTTAGTTACTACGGCTTTGCTGGCACCCCACCCTGCACCTTGTGATCAGAATGATCACTAGTGTGCAATGTACCTATCTGCCAGTCAGCTCTTGCTCACCAAGAGAGCCTCTTGAGGAGCACAGTCTTCTTTGGGTCTCCATTGGTGAGCACAGTAGCAAGAGCAGGCTGGCTAAGACCCACAGGAACAGCAGCACATATTTGACTAAAGCACTTAACAGATGACCTGAGTAAAATGGAATCTATCACATGGAAGGCTGGCAAGAGACACAAACACCAGCAGAGAAACTGATTTGCAAACTAGGGGTAGCAACTCTGGGTTGTGAGGTTAATACTCCAGATGGTGGCAAGACACCAAAAGCTCACACCCTTGGTTACATCTCAAGTTTGAGAACAGCCTGAGCTACATGAGACCTTATTTTTAAAAAAGAGGAGGATGAGGAAGAGGAGGGAGAGAAGGAGGAGGAGAGAGAAGAGGAAGAGGAGGAGGAGAAAGAGGAAGAGGAGGGAGAGGCAGCTGTAGATTTAACAGGATCTCAATTAAAAAAAAAAAAAATCACAGCTGGGCAGTGGTGGCGCACACCTTTAATCCCAGCACTTGGGAGGCAGAGGCAGTCGGGTCTCTGAGTTAAAGGTCAGTCTGGTTTACGACTGAGTTTCAGGACATCCATGGCTGCATAGATAAATGTCTCAAAAAACAAACACAAAGAAAGAAAGAAAGAAAGAAAGAAAGCAAGCAAGCAAGCAAGCTAGCTAGCTACAGCAGGTAGCTTTTATTAGAACACAAATATTTCTAGACTAACTTTGGAACTATACTGCACAAGAGCATATAAAATTCTACTTTGAACCAGAGGGGTTAATCTACAGATAGCCTTCTAAGCACCAGAACACATTATCAGAACATCACTTAAAGTTACACAGACCAACACAAAAACGAATGGATGACTCTATGAAATAAAACTAAGGCTCAGAAACATGAAAATTTAAGAACCTAACTAATATAAAGTTGGGTGTGGTGGCACGTGCCTACAGTACTAGCTCCTCAGGAGGCTCAGGCGGGATGGACGGTTGATCACTTAAGCCCACCAAGTTTGAGGCCAGCTTAGGTAACATGGCGAGATCCCACCTGAGAGAGAGATGGGGGAAGCACGGATTTAATATGTATTAAGAGAGTTATTGAACAAAGGGAAGCAGAGACTTCAATTTGAGCAACAGTCAAATCAGTTCTGCCAAACGCACAGCCCCAAACTGCTTGATTCACTATTCTCCGCACACTTGCCAAAGGCCATTGTACAAGGTTCTAGGTCAGGCACTAGTCATGCAGGGCTTGAAAGAAACTATCGTCACTCTTAAAAGGTTCTGTGAGCAGAACCCTGGAGATGAAGAGAAGATAACAGTACACAGCAGTGAGTGTAACCCCGAGTCTGATCAGTTATTTATGAAGGGTTCTCATCTGTCTTCCTATGTCAGCACTCCTCACTCACGCCAGGAGACAAGCACAGTGCTCGTTAGACATACTGAAGGTGTTTTCCAGCTAACAAACGCTCAGAGCGCTTCTGAAACACCTAAAAGCAGGACAGCCCCCACTACACCCTCCTTTCTAGAGGGAGTCTCCCATCCTTGAGACTATTAACTCACAGACGGTTCTTTTTGTTGTTGTTGTTGTTGTTGTTGTTTTGAGACAGGGTTTCTCTGTGTAGCCCTGGCTGTCCTGGAACTCACTCTGTAGACCAGGCTGGCCTTGAACTCAGAAATCCGCCTGTCTCTGCCTCCCAAGTGCTGGGATTAAAGGTGTGCGCCACCACTGCCGGGCACTGCCCGGCCACAGACGGTTCTGCTAAAAACACAAAGATGGTGACTAAGAGTGGGCTAAGGGCGAGTACATGTGCTGAGAATCTTCTAGGCTATGGATGTAGTTTCCAGCACCAAAATGAGAAATAAATAAAAATACAAAGAGAAAGACGGCATTGCAGGACTCAGGCAGCTTAACCAAAGGCACAGTGACAGACAGCCACAGACACTCTGCTTTATGCCCAGCCCTGGGAACAGAGGTGAACAGTGACAATCCAGAGGTCAGCTTTCACCCACCCTGTCAAAGTGCGCAAAGAAAACACATGAACAGAAACATTCCCCTAAGTGCTGTTTGAAATAGGAAAGGCTAGAAACAACCTACGAGCTCAACACCAAGGGTCCATTTCAACGGTCACAAGCATACAGTCCTATAAATGGGAATAAGGAAGCTGCACACACCTATAACCCAGCACTCAGGAGGTGGAGGCAGGCCTGGGCTATACAGTAAGACCCAGTCCCCCCAAAAAATCCACACTATAAAAAAAAAGTAGAAATAAACAAACACAAGAAGCACATACTCAGATAGCTCTACCCATAGAACCAAGAGAATCACTTCTCAAGTAAAGTCAAAACAGCAGAAGAGTATGCTCCGTGTGAGCCAATATTTATTTTAAAAATTACATATGTAGATACATGTAAACACCATATTTGTTTATATACAGAGAAAAAAAGTCTTAAAGGATTTACAACAAAATTATTAACAGAGGTTTCTCCTGAGTGGCAGGCCTCTGCCTCAACGGTTCAGCTCACACACCAAGAAGCTGCACATACTGCCCTTAAAAGCAGCAGTGTGTGGAACCGGGTTCTTTCCACCACCTGGTCCTCACTGTATCTTCTGCTCTCCTAGAAAAGGCACACTGGTCTCCAGATATGAGAAAAAAAGAAAAAAAAAGATGCAGTCTTTTGTGTCAAATCCAGGGGCCTTCTCTGTCCTGGCACTACTTAGCTTCTGTGGCACCAGAGACTGTGGCTTTCTTCCTTATGGATGATTTTCTTCCAATCTTTCTTGGATACTATCTGTCACATCTGGGGTCTGCTGCCTACACATTCTCTGACTAACAATTACTTGAGGATCCCAGCCTGGACATCGTCCCCGGCTTCTTTCTCTACTCGTCTTTCCCAGGTAATCCACCTACTCCTGTGGTCCAACCTCTGCCTGAAAGCAGGTATCTTCCAAAGATGTGGTTCCCCTGGGCATGGGACCACATCTTCAGTATCTTACTGGACACCTTCTTATTCTGAGGTACCCCAAAGTCAACATTTCTGTCACACTCCTTCATGTTCTCCTGTGCACTCACTCAAAGACACAGGTCCATGCTTTAACACTTCCTACGTCCTTCCTCTTCCTCCATCTCCCTCTCCGCTCCTACTGCCCAACTCATGTTCTCATCGCCTCTCCCGGGGTCTACTCAAACAGTTAAGCGCTTACAATCAGGAGATGAAAGCAGGTAGTTAGATATTCTAGGCAGGGCTGGCGATGTGGCTCAGCGGTAGAGCATTTGCTCAGCATGTGTAGAAACCTGGACAATTTCTGTCCCTGATCTGGTCCTTTCCAATTCATCTTCTACCCTAAAGCCATAACACTGTTTTAAGGTAATTTGATGAGGATAGGGGTGTCGCTCAGTGGTAAACACTTGCCCAGTGAGAGGGAGAGAAAGGCATAGAGAAAAAGGGGAAGAGGAAGAAAACAGTGAGAGAGAATATGAATCGCACAAATTAACTTCTAAGTATAGCATTAAAGCTCTGGATTTCTGGGGCCACTCTGGCTTAGCCCCTCCCCTGTGTCACCCTCTGCCATCCCAGCTCTTCCACAGAAATTAAAATTGCATGTCTGCTTTGGGTCATGATGTCTGGCCTTGTCACATGTCTGAGTCTTAGTGCACATGGCTCCTTCTGCCTGGAATATTTGTTGCTGTTGTGCTAGAGATCAAACTGGGGTCCTTACACTTCCCGGGCAAATGTTCTACTACAGACCTACATCCTTGGCCCTGCCTAGAATAATTAAACACTTTCTCTTCTAAGTTGTCAACACCTTGAGGGCAGAAGCTTACTCTAAGTAGTATTATCCCCAGTCCTCAGCACAAGGCTATCACAAAAGAGATAATGTTTGCTGAATTGAGTCAAACCATTTTTGTTAGTTGTGTGTTTGTTGTCGTTTGAGACCAGATTTCTCTGTGTAGCCCTGGCTGTCCTGGAACTCACTATGTAGACCAGACTGCCCTTGAATTCACACTCCAGCCTGCCTGTCTCCTGAGTGCTAGTACTGAAGCTGTATGCCATCACACCTGGCTCAGTTGGATTTAAAACATACGCTTGGCTTCCAAATTTGTTTTGTGCTAACACTTAGATACAGATGCAGCTGACTGAGAAGCACACAGCTGCAGAAGCTCTGCTGAAACAAGGGGAATTCAAAGGCACTGAGTAGGTAATGCTGTTGAGTCTGCTTCCCCCACCTCAGAATGTTTCCTGCCCACCTCACCAGGCTTTATTCTGATCAGTCCATTTACTTAACAATAAATTAAACAGCTCTAATGTATCCTTTTATCAATGGTGAGCTGGAGCTCAGTAGAGTGATTTGCCAAGATCTCCCAGCTAGGGAGTCCTGAGAGTAGGATTTGAACACAACACTGACTCTCACAGCCTGTATGCTCCATCATGAGGGCCTGGCACAGTGGTCATTGAGGCCCTACTGAGATAAAGCAATGCACCTTCTTAGAAATCTCCAACTAGAAAAGGACAAGCCCTGAGAAATAGCTAAAGGCCAGAAGGCTCGACAATCATGCTAGGGCAATCATGCTCTGCCTTTAGCCTTCAGAGGCCAGCATATCCCATACAGCTCCCACAAAGGTGATGCTCAGAGCGGTATATAGGATCTGCAGGGATCAGGCTAGGAAGACAACCAAGGAAAAGCAGGGCTAAAAGCCAGGTTGGGGAGAGGGTACAACATTGTTGACAAGAGGCAAGAATCTCATCACAAGAGTGAGATGGAGAAGGGCAATCTGGTTGGTCTGAGGCAGCAGCAGAGCAAGCTGGAGTGCTTGGTTCCTAGACAAACGTGGGCTGAACACATTTAGAACACAAAGGGAGTGTTAAGGTAGTGAGAGATTATTTTAGGGAGTTTCTTAGCACTGGATAAGTCTGTTGTGGTACAGCCAAATGTTTTCCACTGTTCATGCATTGAAGGCTGCTCCCCAGCTGGTGGCCTGCTGGGAAATGGTGGAAACTTTAGAAGGAGGGACTAATTGGGAGATCATGGTGATGCACCTTTGAAGGGAATATGTTCCTCCTTGTCTCTGCTTTCTCACCACATGAGATGGGTGACATGAGGTAAGGAGAGAGACATAGTTTCCACCATGATCTCTGCTTCACCAAGGCTTGGGAGCAATAGAACCAAGTGAACATGGCTGAAATCCTGACCCTGGTCAATAAGAATTTCTTCTCCGTTGAACTGGTATTCTTAGGTATTGTCATGGCAATGGAGAGCTGACCAACAGAGAATCTAACTTAACTCCTGCAAGCCCAGAATGGCCTTTAGAAGATGAACAATTCCCTATCTTGCAGGTAAAGAGCCTGAGGTCCTGGGGGCTAAGTAAGCAGGGCTGGTGGTCAAGGGCATACATAAGCAGCCCAGAGTCAGCCCTATTCTATCACCTCTGGTAATCAAACAGTCCTACCTTCTCAGATTTCAATGAAAAAAACAATGAGGTTCCATGACCTTTCCCCAAGGTTACAAGTTGGTCAGTAGCTACATCAAGGAAGTTAATGATCTGCAAAAAGTCATTATTTGCTCCATGAAGTTTATATTTTAAAGTAAACAGTGTCACTGCTGGTCTTATGACCTGGGTCAGGTCCCCTGGGTTTAAGGTTAAGGGTTTCTGCATCCTAACACATTGTTAAGACAAATTCCCCACAGGAAGCAGCCCTTTGCTGATTTAACAAACATTACTACATACCAAGTATATCACAGGCCCAGGCTAGGCACTGGCCAGAATGTTGAACAAGACAGAGCCCTGCACTAAGGATCTCCAGATCGCCAGGTGGGACTAACACACTGACACATGATGCTATTTACAGGCTCTAGAATATTACTGAAGAGGGTCTCCAAAGACACCAAAGAACAAATGAGTCAACTCAACTAACCAGGGAACATCACAAAAGAGGCAGTGTTGCCCCTGAGTCTTGATAATTACTCAAGGAGATATGACTAGCATAAGGGAGTAAGAAGGAGCAAGAACACGGAAGCCTGAAACAGTAAGCATAAGTGGGGATGAAGGTAAACAAAAGATGCCCAAGAGGTACCTGCATCACCTCTGTGACTACAGCATCACCTCTGTGACTGCATTACTTTATATGACAAAAGGGTTTACAGGTGTGACTCAGAAGGGCCCCGAGATGAGATTAGTCTTCATTTCCCATAGTGGGCTCAAGGTAATCACATGAGCCCCTTGAACTGGGACAAGGTGTCTGTGTGGAAGAGGTAGAAAGGTGGATCAGAGAGATTCTGGATGTGAGGAGAATTCTAATTCTCTCATTTGAAGATGGAGAAAGGGGACTGCAAGCTAAGGAACACAGTTAGCTTTTAAGAAGGAGCCGTCAGAAGGCGTGTGACCCTGCCAACACCTTCCCTTCAGCTTTGCAGACATTCAGGTGTCGGAAGTGGAGAACACAGTAAAAAGTGTCTTAGTACTGTTGCTCATCATTTGTCTGTCTGACTTGGAGCAGGTTACTTTAAACTCTCGAAGCTTCAATTTTCCCATTTTCAAAAATGGAGAAAATAATTATAATAATTTTACAGGATTGTTACATGGGTCCAAAGGGTTATGGATGTGACAGCACTTTATAAATATGAGTAGCTATTTACTGCAGTTAACCAATCACGAGTTAAAGCAGCAAGGCATCTCTGAAATGAGGTCAGTAGAACAGACAGAACCCTTTCCCTGGACTCTCACATGTAGAACTGCAGGTGGGTATGCCTGCTTGCCAGCCTTCATCCTTGCTTCATCTTCGGTTTGCTCCATACCCCTTGCCCACTGGCTTTAAGGAATCCACTCACAGAGGCCCAATAACTGCAAGGCTCAAAGGCCTTTTCAGAGCTGGCCCTCACCTTCCCTGGCCACTTTAGAGGCTTGGAGCCACTCATTTCCAGTGTCTCTGAAGACACTTGTCCCTGGCCCACATGGCACTCCCTGCTTTTCTCCTGCTCCCAACAGTCTCTTAGCCTTTCCACACTGCCCTTCTTCCCACTTCCTTACCATGAATTTCCTTCCCGTTTCAAGCCTTCCTTTAACTCAGAGAATTCACTCACTTTTGTGATGCTAAACAGATGCTTCCTAGAAACTTACTTCCAACTATGTATTTCTAGTCTAACAGTCTCACTTGAGCTGGGCATTTCAATTAAAAGAGTTTATAGAAGAATTCAAAATGCAGGCTGGGTGTGGTGGCACCTTTAATTTCAGCATTTGGGAGGCAGAGGTAGGAGGATCTCTGAGAACTGCGGCCAGCCTTCGTCTACAAAGTGATGTTGGATGCCAGTGCTGTTATACATAGAAACCTGGTCTCAAAAAACCAAAATGATGAATTCTTACCAGTAAATGAACAAAGAACACAAACGAGAGAGAGAGAGAGAGAGAGAGAGAGAGAGAAGAAAGGCAAAAGGACAAATGGCTGACAAGCCTATTACAAACACTTAGTCTACTCAGTAAATGAAAATAATAATCTATTTCTCTGACCTATCTATTCTGACCTATCTATTTTTTGGCCTGTTGGATTATTCAGAGTTTAAGAAAAATGTAGGCATGCAAATGAGGACAACCTTCCTAGGATCTAAGATTCTGACACAGATCGAGCCAGGAGGTGCACAGGGCAGTGTAGATGAAGGCCTTGGGTAAGCTGGCGCCGTGCACATGGCTAAGTGTGGTGGAGTGACAGCGAGAGGCTGAGCCGCCCTTCCTTTTCCCCTTGTCGGGGAACGCAAGAAACAGAGATGGAAGGTGAGGGGAGCCACGGAGAATCCCGTCTGATCCTGTCCCTTCCCGCTCTTGGACAAGCACATTCTGCACTGGATCTGTAGCAGTGAGTCATGAGACAGTACATACGACAGCACAGTCCTGATGGCACGGAGTTACTGCTCAGCACATAGAAAATAAAGAGGCAAATAATTAAATAAGTAATTACAAACTGAGATAAGAGCGGGGAGGGAAACTGGTTAAAAATACAGAAGCAGCAGCCAGTTCAGTGTCACTTATGCCAAGAGAAAGAGAAATAATCAATGGTTTCAGATCACAGGTCTGGGAAGATGAGAACCGAGACAAGACATTGGATTCGGACAGAACAAAATCACTGTGTCCTGAGAGAGAAGTGTGAGTATGGGAGAAGCCCGCTGGGAGAGAGAGGCCAGAGAAGGGCGCTGTGTGCAGCCAGCATTTAGAAAGGGAAACGGGTGTCTGGGAAAGAGAGCAAGGACAGCTAATGGGGAAGAGAAGGAGAGCCAGTAAGGACATGGCTCTGGCGACAGAGGAGAGGTACTGGGCCACACCCAGTTGGTCCACAGTTGGTCCTTGTGAAGTTCTCAGTCCTTCATGCTTGCATCATGTTTTTCCCTGTGACCAGAGCCACACTCTGCTCCCATGGGTCACTCCTTCCCTCATACCTGTTACGTGTTTGTTCACTGCCGGCTCGTCCCATGAGCTATCACCATCTACCACCACACAAATGACTTCTGTTTCTTCTCTGTGCTTTGCTTCCTTTTGTTACTGTTTTTTTGAGACAAGGTCTCTTTGACCCGTGAACTCACTGTGGAGTCCAGGATAGCTTCAAACCCATGGCAATCCTGCCTTAGCCTCCTCAGCACAAGGATTATAGATATGATCCACCATGCTCAGCTAGGGCAGAGATCTTTATCAGCAGCAATCACAGGCATCCATTCCAGTGCCTGACGCTCAGCAGTGCTGCAGTGTCACTGGTTGACATAATAGAATACTGTGGCATACGTAACTTAGGGAAGAAGGGTTCACTGGGTCGCCAACTCCAGTTACAGTCCATTACTGCCGGGGAACGAAGGAAGGAGCTTCACGCCTCACAACCACAGCCAAGAGCAGAGAGAGCAGAAATGCCGAGTCCTTGCCTGCTTGCACCCAGCAAGCTCTCTTTACCATCACACAGTCTAGGGCTCCAACCAAGCAATGGTGTCTCCCACAGTAGTGGGGCCTTCCTCTACTAACGTTGGGACACTCTCCCAAAGAAATGTCCGTAAGACAAATGGATTCAGAAAATTCCCCAAGGCTCTCTTCCCATGTGATTCTAGGTTGAGCTGACAGTTTAAACGCAGCCAGCATATCAGGCACTGAAGACTATTTGCGGAACAAATGCCTGGACGGCAGCCCGTGTGGTCTCCCTCTCCCTGGTATCCCTCACCTTTACCTTCTTCTCTTAGCCACCAGAAGCTCCAGTCATGCACCCCATAGCTTAAACGCGTCAAATGGTTACAAGTGTATTTGTTTAACCTTATAGGTTGCTAATAAGACATTCTACCAAACACTTTCATGAATAAGCCTGAGTTAAAACCAAAACCAAAACCAAAGATGGACAGGCTTGTCTGTTTGTCTATTCATTTTGGCTGTGCTGGGGATTGAACCTAGGGACTTCTGCAAACTAGATGGGTGCTCTACCATCGAACTACATTCCCAGCCCAGTTTTCTTCCTTACAGGACTTCTCTTAGCCTAATACATAAGAAATTATGATGAAAATCTCCAGTAGAGAGGAGACAGTAACTCAGCACTTTCTAAGCTTACCTGAACCCAGAACCCTTCCTTCAAGAGTTCTGGGAAATTCACACTAGAAGACACGACACTGGATATAAAGTTCAGGCACAGCTGACTGTCCAGCTGTACAGTCTCTTTCCAGGCAGGCCCACCTAGACCTGCTGCTGCCACCTCCCCAGGTATCCACGTTCATGTGCTGTTTCAAGACTTCAGCCTTTCCTTTCTTTCCTCATGCCTCAGCCTGAGATGAACGGGCTCATTCTGACCTACGGAAACCCTTCCCACTCCACAGAGGAGAGTGCCACTGCACTCCCACGGGCTCCAGTGCATGCCCTGACTTGGTATTTTCAAAGGTCAATTATAAGTATATACTCACATGCTTCCTTTCTAAGCAAGAACTCTGAGGATCTTACAAACACAGACCAGGCATCATTCTCTGGCACTCAGCATAAGGCATGGTATATTAGGTCCTTGATATGTGTCAAGTGAATGAATTATTCCAGATTGAAAATAAAATACAGATCAAACAAAAAGGCTCTTGCTAATCGCCCTACTGCTCATTAGTTTTAACAGAGACCTCGCCCTGTAAGCTTCCTTCCATGCTAACTCCTCTCTCGGGACTGGATCCCTCATTAGTGTTCAACATTACGAATCTCTCCCCCCCCCCCCCCCCCCCCCCCCCGCCACAATCCGGTCACCCCTTTACTAGCAACCTTCTCAAAAGCATTTTCTCTTTTCTGCACCCCTCCTTTGCTCCTCAAGCTCCTGCCTCCAACCTTGCTTCTGAGACTGTCCTAAAATTACTAATGACTTTCTTTATAACCTATTCCATTTTTAGACCAAGCTTATTTGGCACAGTGATAACCTCGGATATGGCTGACTGTACCTCCCCGAAAACCCTGACTCTTTCCTTCGTTCCGATGGCAGCATTCTCTTCTGTTTCTCTGGCCAACTTTCTCAGTGTGGTCCTATAAATCCCTGAAATACCCGAGTACATCAGGATTTTGGACTTGGCTCCCAGTCTTCCTTACAGGCTTATCTATTTCTGTCTCCTCAGTCCCTAGCTATATGTTGATAATAAATAATCCCCACTGAAATGGTTACAATCTTTCTTTAGTTTCAGCTTTATCCATCCATTTATCCATCCAATAGCTTTTTTTTTTTTTTTTTTAAATTTTGTCTTGTGAGACAGGGTATCTCCGTGTAGCCCTGGCTGCCCTTGACTCAGAGATTTGCTTGCCTCTGCCTCCTGACTGCTGAGATTAAAGGCTGCATCCAACATCGTTTTGGACATTTTCTCTGGGATGTTCTATGGTTCTAGCGAAGATAGGAAATATGAAAAATGAAACCAGCTTAGAAATAAAGAGTTCATGAATGAGTTAGAATCAGCAGAAGAAAGAATTAGTAGTTTGGAAGGCATGTATCTGAAGAAATTACCTAGAATGCTGACAGAGATAAAGGGATAAAGAATATGACATATGAAGAACAGGTTCAACACAGGTCTAGAGAAACTAAAGCACACTTGAATAGAGAATGGTTATAAGCTAGGCATGGTGGCTCGTGCATGTGACCTGGTACTGGAGAACCTGAGGTAAGACAATCACAAGTATGAGGCTAGCTGGGGTACATAGTGAGTTTCAGGCCAACCTGGGCTACACAGTGAAACTCAGTTTCAAAAAACCAACCAAAGAAACAAACAACAAATTGCGGCTTCACTTTCTTGCCTTTTTTGGATCTCTGGCTGGGGGGGGGACTTAAGCTGCTGTGAGGGGCAGCCATCAGGACAGGCCCATGAGACAAGGAACCGGGGCCTTCTCCAAGCAAGCCTCTAAAATGTACATCTAGGAAGCCCCTGTGATGATGACTGAAGCTCTAAGCAACAGTCCAATAACAAGCTCTTAAAAGACCAGAAGGGGTGGTATACACCTCTAGTCACAGTATTTAGGAGATGGAGATAAGACACGCAGGAACTCAAGGTCATTGTCGACGGACCGTAAGAGCCCCTACCAAATCAAACCAAACCCAACCCACTCTGAGCCAGAACCATTCCCATAAACTGGCTTCTGGATTGCTGACTGTCAGAGAAACTATGTGAAACAATACTTTCTTAAGCAGCTAGATTTTAGGGCATTCTTTCTTTTTTTTTCGAAACAGGGTTTCTCTGTGTAGCCCCGGCTGTCCTGGAACTCACTCTGTAGACCAGGCTGGCCTCGAACTAAGAAACCCACCTGCCTCTGCCTCCCGAGTGCTGGGATTAAAGGCGTGTGCCACCATATACTATTATTATATAGTAATAGATAACTAATATATTGCCAGAACTAAACAGATCTGAATTGCTTACAGAAAGCCTTCTCCATCTGGTCCAGACTGTCTCTCAGCTGCATTTCGTGCCACACTCTCTGGCATATTACATTTTAAATACACCTAACAACTTGAAGCTTTTGGAACATGATCATGTTCTCTCTCCCACCTCCACCCTCCATGCAGATTCCAGGATGCATCCTCTGCCTGACGCATTCCTCAACACTTTCTTCCCTACTTCCAGACACTTGGCTACCTCCTCCCCATCGTTAGAGCACTGTGCTAAGGTATAGAACAAAGTCTTATTAAACTGCCTATATTTACATCAGACTTAAAGCTCCAAAAGAAGGGAGCAATTCCTGTCTCCATTATACGCCATAGCTCCCAGCACACAGAAGATACTCTGTAGATATTTGGTTCTTACATCCCACAAGGTAGGGAGGCAGGAAGGCTAAAAGTTGAAGCGTAAACATTCTCAGGAAGTGATCCAAATAAGATTTTCATCTGATGTAACTGTAAAGGAACCAAGTACCGTCTGCATTCCATGCAATTTCAAGTTTAAGGAAGGCTTGAGTAAGGTCAGGGTTCAAAAGTTGGAGGGCTTCCAATTCCTGCCGAGTCAAACCTCATGGTCGTTCTATCCCGGCCCCTGGCTGCAATCTCTGGTTATCTGACACACCCATTCCTGACACACCCATTCTTGAAAACACTACACTCAGGGGGCAAACAGAAATGGTTTTTAAAATCATCACCTGTTCTGTTTTTTAGGACAACCCTAGTTTATTATGTTGATATTTAAGATCTGATCACGCATGGCATCTGTGGTATGTATCTAAACAGGTTCCCATACATACATATATGCATCAGTAAACAGGTCATAAAATATTAAACACTAGTACCCTCTACTGGTGGAAAGACCTTACAGGCTGATGTGAATGCTCCTATTGCCCTCTAGTGACCACAACCTATAAAGACAGCAAATCCTGCAGCAGATGGAAGCAGCTCTGTGGCTATAATGATAGGGTTTTATATTCTTTAAGCATCTAATTTCCTCAGATTCTGGTTTATATTACAGGGGTGCAACTCTAAGACTCTTGGGGGCTCCCTAGGGACTCTGTAAAGCTCTTCCCAGCTGTTAGTGACAGGGTGATGCTGCTCTCTCCTGCTTCTCAAGAACAAGAGGTCAAGGGGAGGCAGAGGAGGCGATGGCTGCACTAGTGAGGGCAGGAGCAGCAGCTGTGAAGGACTGCCCTGGACTCCCCGGGGAGCTGAGAGCAGCTTGAGGAACACATGTTGTTCTTCCCTTGCATATTATCCACAGTTGTATGCTGTGCTAAAACGGCAATCTAGCGCGGTCCTTCACTCACCCCTGAAATATCTCCAAAGCTCTAAGAAATGATACGGGGGCGAATGCTGCTATCACTTGTTGTATACACCAGGCTTCACGAGGTACTGCCACTGAGACAGATCAAGCTGAGTTTCTTTCAAGATTTAATGGAATCACCACCTCCTCTATGAAGCCTTTCCGAGGTCCCCAGACTGTAGCGACTGCTCTATCCTCTATGCTATTTCTACTTGTATGCTTTATCCCCTCTATGCTTACTTAACAGCTACTGTAGGGGACTGCTCCTAACTGTCTACACCATCGCCTCTCTACCAAAACCTCCCTCCTCAAGGTCACAACTAACCCACAACCATTTTGCACAGTCAGCCAGCATCGAGCACACTCAAAATGTTACCTGTATGTAGTCTATATGGTAAGCAGAGATATTGGACCAGGCTTTATCCTTATATGATAACTGTTGTTTTAGTTAGCAACTCTGCTCTCTAATCAGAAGGTGGGGGAGGGACAGCAATGTGGCTCAGCGGGTAGAGGTGCCTGTCACCAAGTCTGACACCCACTAATCTGTCCTTTCACCTTCGTATGTGCACTGTGGCCCACCCCGTTCCCAACACGCAACAAACGAGAGCAAAAAATTTAAAGGACTGGGGACTGCATTTTGTGTATTTTCACTTCATTTTTTTGGAATTTTTACTATATATTACTATATTTTACCATATATTACTATATTTTACCATATATTATTATATTTTACCATATATTACTATATTTTACCATATATTACTATATTTTACCATATATTACTATATATTACCATATTTTAGTATATATTACTATATTTTACTATATATTACTATATATTACTATATATTACTATATATTACTAT
>JADRCH010000114.1:458198-511434 GCA_019843965.1 Rhynchomys soricoides
ATATTACTATATATTACTCTATTTTACTGTATATTACTATATTTTACTATATGTTACTATATTTTACTATATATTACTATATATTACTATATTTTACCATATGTTACCATATTTTACTATATATTACTATATTTTAGTATATATTACTATATTTTACTATATGTTACTATATTTTACCATATAGTACTATATTTTACTATATATTACTATTTTTCACTATAAACTCCTAGCCTGCGGCTAGTGCAGTGATCTAAACAGTGGTCCCCTCCAGCAGGTGGGAAAAGCTCATATGTGTCAGGTACCTCATGGTGCACAGGAAGAAGGCAGACACCTTGGAAGTGCTGTCAGAGCCCAGAGGCATACCTATCCTTGTCGATCTCAACACCTCCCTGGAGGGTATTTTCTTCTTTAATTCTTGTAAGGCAGTGACTAGGTTTTCTTTGGTTTGATCAGGAAGCTCCAACATAGTTTTCCATCTTTTTATGTCTTCTATAACCACAACTCTCTGCAAAAAGAAAAGTTATTTGGAAAATGGAACCCTTTCAATAGAAAGACAGCTGCCTCCACCTGAGCTAATGGCTCTCCTATTGACATATGAATTATTGATTATGACCTGAACCAAAGCAGTATATCTGATGGCCCCAAATGATGGGTAATTGCTTAGAAGCAGGCCCTGCTTCCTGCAGATCTGGAGAGTTGCATCTGTTAGGAAAAGTGCAACTTTTAATCTCACCGTGCCGGGCACCACGGCCCTTCACAGTGGGACATGAAGCAGGAGAGGGAAATGAAAACAGCGGCTGCTAAGGTGGCTCAACCTCACAGCTCACTTACATGTCCTAATTTGCATGCACAGAGCAGAGAAGTCAGAGAGCCATGTTTACTTCAATAAAAACCACACAAACAGTTCTCCACTTCCCAGAGGAGAAAAACTCAAATTTTTTTTTCTGAGGGAAAGAAAACTTCTTTTTTAAAAAAACTTCAAACACACAGAAAGATACAGAGAGCAACCCACTACTTAATAAGATTATTATTTTGCCATTGCCCATAAAATAAAGCATTATAAATGTAAGTCCCTTTACACCCGTTGCAAACTCACTTCCCTTCATCCTTTCCAGAAGCTACCACTTCTCACGATGATTCCCACACTTCCATTACACACTAGGGATTTGGGATGGGGAAGGAGGTGGGAAAGCTTTTGGACTGTTACGGGATTTTTCTGTAATTCTGATAGAGTTTAAACCACAGACTTTTTAGTAAACAAAATTGGCAGACAAAAAGTAAAAAAGTAAAGTAGCTTTTATAATTGAAAATTAAATATCTTAGAGCAGGGCATGGTGACACACCCCTTTAATCCCAGCACTCGGGAGACAGAGGCAGGCAGATCTGAGTTTGAGGCCAGCCTGGTCTACAGAGTGAGTTCCAGGACAGCCACTGCTATACAGAGAAACCCTTTCTCAAAAAACCAAACCAACCAACCAACCAACCAACCAACCAACCAACCAAATATCTTATCTTGGATGTCTATTACCCTGGGAAGGGGTAGCTGCAGGTCAGGAAGGGCCTTAGGAACTTTGAAGGTTCTGGTAATGTTTATCTTGATGTTCACATCATGGACATTCCTCACTACACCTGGCATGTGTACAGTTTTCCACATGAAATTTCAATATAGTCATGTTATAAAGACAATCTCCATAAAAGCGTTATCTCCTTCCCTTAGGGGAGAACATGGGGTCTGCTTCTAGCCTAGAAGCCAAGGGCGAAAGGAGGGTCCCTCTGTGCCCGATCTCTCAGCTCCCAGCCTGCTTGCATTGGTTTTGCTTTCTAGGTTCAAAGCTAGGAGGAGAGCAAGGAAAAGATTTGACGGCAGTCCGGTTTGGGTGTCTCTGAACTGGCAGCCATTTAAAGATGACTCTTCACTGACAGGATGACTTCTGCAGGTCCCTGGAGAGCTCTCTGCTGAGAACTCACCTGAAGCACCTACCATATTGGTAATGATTCTTCTAGCTGTCAACACACACACACACACACACACACACACACACACACACGAATAAGAGGGGGAGGATACCTACAGCAGGGGGAGCAAGATAGAATAATGGGATTTGTGTGACATGAGAACAAGGGCTGTTTTCTGGGAGGAGGAGGTCCAGTTAGGATGGAAGGAAGTGGGAAGGGAGTAAGAATAGAATTTAATGTATAACAACACCATA
The DNA here is from genome assembly GCA_019843965.1 of Rhynchomys soricoides. Lineage (NCBI taxonomy): Eukaryota > Metazoa > Chordata > Mammalia > Rodentia > Muridae > Rhynchomys > Rhynchomys soricoides. The sequence continues at coordinate 460,409 of JADRCH010000114.1, forward strand.
ATGAGAGCTGGCGAGACGGCTCAGAGGATACAGGTGCTGTCAAGTCTCAACGCCTGAGCTTGATCCCTAGAACCCACCAGGGTAGACCTGCAAGTTGTCCTCTGACCTCCAGACACCCACAATAAATAAATATAAGAAAGTGTCAACGAAACCCATTGTTTTGAATGCTTTCTAAATACAAGATCGAAGTCCCCAGTTTGGGGCAAGCTAGTCCACAGGCTTTCTCTGTAGGGACCCCAGAGTCCTTCTAAGGATCCTGTGAGCCCAGCCACTCTATTTAAAGCCAGGCTTCTCTCCTATGATTACCTGGAAAAACCTCCCAAGGATAACAGCTTCCACTTCTCCCTCTGGCATTTGCCAGCGACTGTCTTTGCACTTTCCCAAGCACAGGTCTGGTCTAGGTGTTGACCAAGCCCAGGAACAGAGCTGAGTTCTCCAACTGAAACCACCACAGAAGCCTCCCACTGTACACAGAGGAGTGAATGCACTGTCTCTTCTGTTAACGTCCACATTCTTTGCAGCCTACGGCAGGTGGTGGGTTCAGGATTCTGCACATGTTGCAGAGAGATGGTCGAGATTCTCACTTGGAAACACCATTTTACATCTACTCTGTACTCGGCCCTAGGAGACTCAATCAAAACTGAGAGAAAAACCTTTTCCTATGTGCTACTGCAGTATAAACTAGTATTACTATTAAATGGTTAAAAAAAAGACAAAACCTAAGCCACATAAGAAGCTATTTTCTATTGGAAGGTATAAATATCAAGGTTTTCTCATTCAGTATATTTTATTGATGTTTCCATAGTGATATTCACTGTTAGAGTTGACCTACTATGCTAGCAATACTGAAACGTCATCCTATTACTGTATGTACACACCTAGAAATCTACCTCCCTAACGGGTATTGGGAGTCCCTTCCCCGTGTATTTGCTGTTATAAATACTGTCTCGGTGAGCTCCTGACTTCCCTGTACACTACCTCCACCTGCTTACGTTTATGAGCTCCTGACTTCCCTGTACACTACCTCCACCTGCTTACGTTTATCGTCTTTGTATCTTTGTGCAACGAGGAGCAGGAGCTGTTTTACTCTCCCACCCAGTCGAAGCGGAATCTAAGGATCTACTCCCCAATATCCTTATTTAGTCCTATGTGCATTACACACTAGAAATATTTCACCTTTACTTTTTGTCTCCTTTCTTATCGTCTGCTAAACAAACTGCATTTGTTTTGTTTTGTTTTGTTTTGAGATAGGTTCAGCACTCCCTACGTTGGCCTCACGTTCCCCATCTTCTTGCCTTTACTTTAGTTTGTTGGGATTACTGGCATGCACCGTCACCCTTGGCTCTGGGATTTTTTTAATAGTTTTCCCCTCATAGTTTAAAAGCAATTGTACTTCTTCCACTTATATATTGCCAGGTTTAGAACACACATTCAAAGATATCTGGGCTGATCTTACAGCTGTCTTTCATCATTTTCTCTTTAGGTACTAATCTGTCTACTTTTATTTAATCAGTTCAATATGTTTCTGCTTCAACAAACATGTATTTTTCATTGACAAACTGTTTCTCTTTTCACTCTTATTTCTATTCCTATCCTTTAAAAAATCTTTGTGAACATTACAAACATACTTAAGATTTCAGATTGTTCTCTTATGTCCATTTTTGGGGGATAGAGAATTTACTATGTCTACCCATTCACTCACTGTCTTTATAGCTTACTTTCTCATAGGGTTCATTTGAACCATGAATTCTTCTCTCAAGAGGATTGCTTTTCCTGGGAGTCTTCTGTGCTCTAGGATGGGAAGTGTCTTAACAGGAAGCTACATTTGCCTGTTTTTTTTTTTTTGGGGGGGGGGGGAGTTTTCTGGTTTTACATTAGACGTCATACTAACACTTCAGTTTATATGCATGGTAAAAGGTATGTGGTTCTTATGTATTACAGTCAACTCTTCTTTTATCTAAGACCCCAAGAAGATGGCAATCTTTACAATGTTTTCTTCAACTGGCAGTTTGCTCACTGTTCACAAACATGGTAGACAAAGAGCATGGGTGACAGCTTCATCTCCCAACAGATGAGGCTCTGAGGCCTGCCCCATACTGACATTAGGGTCTAAGCATTACAGCCACTTTCAACACCCCAAACAAGTCAGCTTCATTGTCCACTTACAGCTCCAGCTTTCAATTTCCAGTCTCTTTTTGGACCTTAGGATTTCTCTTTCTTGTAGTTCTTTCTGTCCTAGAACCCACTATGTAGACCAGACTGGCCTGGAACTTACAGAGATCTGCCTACCTCTGACTCTCCAGTGCTGGGATTAAAAGTATGAGCTACCATGCCTGTCTTTTTGTTTTATTTTGTGTTTTGTTTTTCGAGACAGGGTTTCTCTGTGTAGCCCTGGCTGTCCTGGAACTCACTCTGTAGACCAGGCTGGCCTCGAACTCAGAAATCTGCCTGTCTCTGCCTCCCAAGTGCTGGGATTAAAGGCGTGCGCCACCACTGCCCGGCTCATGCCTGTCTTATTAAAGACTTTTAATCTAGCATCTATACATGGTTGGAAACAGGCTAGGAATTCCCAAATCAGATCATTTTGATTTATGGAACAAGTCTAAACTATTTTTTTTCCCTTCAAGACAGGGTTTCTCTGTGTAGCCCTGGCTGCCCTAGAACTTGATCTATAGACTAGGCTGGCCTTGAACTCAGAGATCCACCCATCTCTGCCTCCTGAGGGCTGGAGGAGGCTTGAGTCTAAATTCTTACACTTGATATAAAAGGTCTTCAATGGCTTGTAATCCTGTCAGTCTCATTATATGCTCTAGATACCATCGGTAGCTGCCAATGCAGTACTTCATACCTACTCCCTAGGATGGTCTTCCTTTGCCTGACGGCCACTTGTCTTTCAAAGACTCTCTGTAACATCAACTTTTCCTTGAAGCCTTCCCGACAGCCTTTGACCACACTCCTCTTTGTGTTCCATTTACTGTACTTATACCTCTGCATGCACTCATGAACAAGATTACAACTTGAGAGTCTGAACAACTTCTCACTTTCTCTCCCATTCTCACTGCAAAGAAGGTAAAATGAAGCAAAACTGTCAGAATAGTTTCAGGTCTGAAAAGTAGGCAGAAATCAGAGAGAGAGAGAGAGAGAGATATTTTCTTATATTTTCACTTTTTTGGAAGGCAGAGTATGGTCATATACAGCCAAGTTCCTAGCCTTGAACTCTCTAGACAGATGAGGATGACCTTCAAGTTCCACCGTCAGAGTGCTGGAACTACAGGTTATAAACCACCCCCACTGTATCTATATGAGAGGTCTTTCAGATTCTTACCAGCATTACTTAGAACATGAACAGACACAGAGAAATGGATGCTGACTATAACTGGGAGAGCTATTCTGAGTATTGAACAATTATCACTGGAAAGATATACTTTCTATCTGGTCTTACACCTGGGGATGGCTGCAATGCCAGGTTCCATCACAGAAAATAATAACTCAGAAGCAGTCATGTGCACACCATTCCACTGGCTGGGGCAGGAGACAACACACTGGCTGGTCAGCCCTACAAGGGAAGGCTCATAAAGCATTAGTACTTCGGAGTGCTAAACCGGAATGAACTGGCATATTCTATATCTTTTAATAGTAAAAAGAAAAAGTGTTCTTGGAACTAATAGAAGAAATCACTTCCTAAAGAGCAAGATGAGATTAACCAAATTAACCTTTACCATTTAAATGTGCACGACATGAGTTCCACCAAGTATCTCTTATTGAATGAGATAAGACTATGGTGAAATTACTTGTAATATGCTGATAAAATGATCCTAAGATTTTTATACCTTCCCAACTGAGCACTCAGAAACCTCTACATTCTCTTTAGTTTTAGTGGGCAGACTATATGGACCCAGATTGCCTAGTGCCAATCCCAGCTCTACTATGAGGTGCTGCACTGGCCTCAGGCAAACCACTTCATTTCTCTATGCCCTGGTTTTCTTTCAAATTATGTGTATGGGTTTTTGCCTGCATGCATGTCTGTTCACCTTGTATATGCCTGGTGCCCTCAGAGGCCAGAAGGGGCATCAGATATCCTGGAACTAGAGTTCTAGACAGTTGTGAGCTGTCCAGAGTGCTGGGAATAGAATCCTGATCCTCTCAAAGAACAGCCAGTGTTCTTAACCACTGAGCCATGTCTCCAGCCCCTGGAATCTTCCTCTGTAAATGATTAAACCATACCTTTCACCACTGTTACTAGGACTTAAGAGTTAATATCTGCAAAGCATTAGCATAACATCTAGCTTATAAAAACAGGCTCAATAAATGCCATTATTATCATCACAATAAGCCTATCTTAATCTTTACACTTTTTTTTTTTTTTTTTACATTTTTTATTCATTTATTTTGTACATGCCTAAGTCATAGGGTATATGTGTTGGTCAGAAAACAGCCTCTAAGTTGGTTCTCTCTTTCCATCATTTAGGTCCTGGTGGCAAGTGCCTTTACCAGCTGAGTCATCTTGCTAGTGCCTTGGGGAAAAAACAAAACTCCCACCCCCAAACCTATGGATCTTTACTACATGTCAGGCATAAAGCCTAGCCAGCCCTCTCGCCAAGCATTTATTTGTGAGTTCTCTGACAATTCTGTAGACTGGGTGTTATTAGAAGTTATTCCTGACACTGATGAGGAAAACCAGGCTTCAACTTCAGCAGATTCTCCCATTAAACCAGAATGCTAGTCAACCACAGTGGCACGTGTCTCTGATCCCAACCCAGGGTGGTCAGGCAGGAAGATCACAAGTCAGCCTGAGCTACATGGTGATGCTCTGTCTCTAGACGAGTAAAAACTAAAGCTAGTGTATGAGAATAAGTGACTGGTAGGGAGCTGACCTAGCAAATTCTCTAAATCACATACAGATAAACACAACCTCCTTTTAAAACGCTGACACTGTACACATGTACAGGAGAACACAGGAGTCACATGAAAAGAGAACAGCGAACACTCACAGCTTTGTGTACGGCCTCCCTTTACCTAGGCAAGCCTTCCTTCCGTCCTTTTAGGTCCTTGTCACATAGGCTTCTCCAAGCACTGGAACAGTTATTTTTTGGAATGGAGTCTCATTATAGCTCAGGCTAGCCTTGAATTTGCTAAGCAGCCTAGGATGATCTTAAACTCCTTGATCTTCCTGCTTTTATCTCCCAAGTGAGGAGATTACTGGCATTTGTTGAAACAGCTGACTTTCTCTCTTCTTTATTGCCTATGGGATAATTTTGTAATAAATTCCATTTTATATTATTATTACCTCTCAGGCCCTTATTAGAAGTCTCATGACAGCTTATATTCTGAGCTCAGATTTTTCCTATGCTGGGCATAAAGTTGTTTCACAGTAATAGTTGTAGAAGAACCAACAAGACAGTTATAAGGAGCTGGAGAGACAGCTCAGTGGTTCAGAGAACCGTCTGCTCCTCTGGAGGACCCGGGTTCAGTTCCCAGCACCCACAGGGCAGCTGACAATGGTTGGTAATTCCCTGGTGATCTGATGCTGTTGTCTAGCTGTTGGATGTGTATGGTACATATGTATTCACGTAGGTAAAATACTCATATACATTAAAAAAAGAATAAAAGTTTAAAAAGAGAGCGGGAGAAAGCGAAGATGGGAGGGTTGACTCCCTTAAAGGAGGCAGAAAACATTCCAATGCTCAATTTTAACAAATGCTTAATGATGCTTTAATATATACCAGACACTAATATATTTTACACATAGAGATAAATATTTCAGAGTCCCTGTTTGTAACTTATGAGCTAAGTTTTCACGGAAAGTAGTTCTTGATTGAGTAGATAAATGAGAAATTAACTCTATAAAAAAAAAAAGAAAGAAAGATTTTACAGGAAAAAGGACTTGTAGAGTTCTAGGTGACCTGGTTGTTTAGAAAGATATCCTACATGTCAGGTCCTGTGCCAGACAGCAGACACAAAACCAAGAGAGTACGTGTTCAAGAAGCTCAGAGTGCAGCAGGATGCACACATGCAAAGAAGCAGTTTTGAGAAAGTAAGTAAGTGCAGTAAGAGGAACATACTCAAGTTTTACAAATGACACAAAGACCATCCTCCTCTGATCAGTGGTTTTGTACCTGGGAGACAGATAGAAGCACAAGTTATGGGAGTCAGTCCTCTCCTGCTACCATGTGGTTCCCCAGATTGAACCAAAATCTTCAGGTTTGGCTACAAGCACCTTTAACGTGCTGAACCATCTTGCCTGCTTGGCTCCAGCATATTCTTAATCACTATACTATACTGTTTCTAAGACAATGGAATATGTAAGAACATTCCTAGCTAAAGGATTATAGATGCATGGGGGCTGGTGATCTAGATACAGATCCATGGTAGGACCCTTACTCAGCATTCAAGAGGCCTGGAGTTTGGTCGCCAGCTCTGTCCCCACCCCCAAAACTATCTTGGCAGGCCCTCTTCACTGCTCTCTAATACAGGTCTGGTAAGTCTAGGAGGACACCCAGGAAAAGAACATTTCTAGGACCTAAGCCAAGTACCCAGAACACTACCTTACCACCACGTTTTGTAGCCCCAGACACCCTCTCAGCCTTAGAAATCTAGACTGGAGGAGCAGGTGTGTCAGTTACATCCACAGAGAGCCTTGGGATAGATATGGTCACCCTGGTGAAGCATACAAAACAAGGCAGAATTCTGGGGAGCACAAACATTAGGAATCTCATGGATAAAGAAGCCAACAAGGAAAACTAAAAGTAAGCCAGAAATGCAAAAGAGGTAAAATGACCAAAGGGACTCTCTGCGAGTTGTTCTCAGAGCATCACAATTCATTTTGCATTCACATGATTGTCGCTTTGTACATTTTCTTTGGTGTGGTGTGGAGACTGACTGGGGGGGCCTTCGCTCATGGCAGGCAGGCACTCTACCACTGAGCTACACCCTAGCATAGTTCTTTCCCTTTCTTGAGACAGTCTTGCTATCAACCCATTTTGTTCTTGAACGTTCCATCTTTCTGCCTTAGCCCTCTAAGTGCAAGGCCTACCAGTGTGCGCTAGCACACTTAGCTTGACTGATTATTTGTAAATAGTCCTTGCCTCTTCCTAACTAGTTGGAATCAAGCTTAGTCCCAGTGGGCAAACAGTACATTTAAGTCTCTGTGGTCCAGGGTGGACCTGTGGAGCCATATGAGTCATGAAGCCATGTGCTACAATTCTGGCCAAAGCACTACATATAAGGTGCCGGAGCACATGAAGCATTATTATTTACACTATACTAGGTTTGTCTAGAGCAGTGGCTCTCAACCTTCCTAATGCAACCTTCCTAATCCTTTAATACAGTTCCTCATGTTGTGGTGACCGCAAACTATAAAGTTATTTTCACTGCTACTTCATTACTGTAATTTTGTTACTGGTATGATTGTAAGGTAAATCTCTGTGTTTTCCCAATAGTCTTAAGTGACCCCTGTGAAAGGGTCATTTGACCCACAGGTAAATAGAATCCTACCAGAAACTTGAATATTCCCGAGAAAAACTTTTGGGATGGAGAGATGACGGCTCAGGGGTGGTTGAGAGCAGGCACTGCTGTCAGTGTTCTGAGTCTCTCGGGTCGATTGGAGAAAGAAAGACACTGCCCGACGTATTAAGGCCTTGCTGGCAGGAGAGAGATCCAGCCTCCGTGGACTGAATCTCGAAAAGCCATGCAAGAGCAAAAACAACAGTTGTTTTTTGAGGTGAAACAAGTTCCTCATACCAAAGCCCCTCATCTAATCTATGTTTCCTGAAGGAAAACAACTTTAGTCTTTATTGTATACTGTTTGCAGTGCCCAATAATGCAGGATGTTCTAAGTGTGCCAGAACTGTCTTGAGACCAAAAGCTGTACAGTTCCTTCAGAAAAACAACTCTATAGATAACAGAAAATAATCACTGTTCTCTTCAAGGTCCAAGGACTTCTAGAACACAGCAGTTCATTCTGACATTTATCCTAGATGAGTGAATAACAGCTATTTCATCCTAATGTTTACCTTAGATATCATGATTGTACTAGAACTTCGCTACACACTGCTCGTGCAGAGGACCCTAGTTCAGTTTCCAGCACTTGAAGTTCCCACTTTAGGTAGTGCACAATCACTATCACGACAGCTCCAGAGAGACCCGAAGCCTCTAGTGAACATATCCACACACAGACACACAGAATAAGAATAAATCTTAGCCACGAGTGGTAGCACAAGCCTTTCATCTCAGCACTTGAGAGGTTGAGGCAGGAGGATCTCTGAGTTCTAGGTCAGCTTGGTCTACAGAGTGAGTTCCAGGACAGTCAAGACTACAGTGAAACCCTGTCTCGAAAACCAAGATAAATAAATAAATAATCTTAAAAAACAAAAAACCAAAAAGCAACTTTTTAATCAAGGGGGATGGTGATCCTATCAGCTAGCAGCCATACCCTAAAGCCAGAATAATTGGATTAATTCAGGGTAGCAGAGGTACAGGAATTGATAAAAGTCTGTACAGGGTGTCAGAAAGAAAAAAATGGTTCCTAAAGGGTGCTTAAGAAGAACTCATGATTCCCTACAATGGCCCTGTTGGCCCTGTCTCTTTATGACAGTCCTTTGCACATTTTCTCTGATCCCATATTCCTTCTCACCTTCAAAGACTCAATCGTGGCTTGCTTGTAAACCTTTTCTCCGAGTTTCTTCTTGGGGCTATTCTGGATCCTAGGCGTTCGAATGACGAATTTATCCATTGCTGGGGGCTCCGACTACCTTCAGATGCTTGAGATGTACTCTATTCAAGAAACAGGGTGAAACTTCATTAAGATTGGGATGTGTATTCTCAGAAGTGACACGACTGGATTTTCTAAAAACTCCTGAATTATGGAGGCTTTTAGATGTTATTTACAGGAAGTAAGACTCCTTCTCGAAAGAGGAAATCTCTTCTGAAAAACTAAAACTATAGTTAAGTTTACTTCCTGGGTTAGGTTCCTAGCTTTCAGAAGGGCACACTATGGAGGGAATAGGATTCCAATACCTGGGGTAATGGGGTGACTTCTGAAATTCTTTTCCAGTTTAGGTTGAATTGTGTCGGAGTTAGGGTTCCACTGGGCTCAGTGAACCCCTCTTTACAACCACTCCGCGGCAGCCCCAATCTCAAGAATTACTCTAAGGTCCACAACAAGCCTCTCCAGACCCCGGCTCAATACAGAAGCAGCTCAAGAAAGCACTGTTCTGTGGTCAGAGAACCCCAACCTTGTCCATGAGCAAGGATCCCATCCTTCCCTTCCTCCCAGCACTCGGAGGCCTGGAAAGGGGTTATCCAATCACAGTTCGACATGAGACCCACCGAGAAAATCAGCCTGCCTACAGCTCGGTCTCTTGGCCCAGCCACGCGTTGTAACTATTTGTACACTTCCCGGACCCACTTCCTCGCTGGTGACGCGCAGGTACTACACTTCCCAGAACGCACTGCGAGGAGCAGGGAGGCTGTGGTTGAGGGAAGCAACACCCCTCAGCTCGCTCCAGGCCGCCAGGAACTACAGGCCCCAGTCGGCCTGGCACGGAGAAAGAGACAGGCGCCGCTCTGAGCCCAGAGTTGAGATGGTTGGCCGGGTCCTCAAGCCCGCCCACGAGAGGTTTTCCGTCCCAGAGACAGGCCAGGAGGCAATAGCTTGGGCAGGCCAGGGCGGAGCCGAGGAGCTCTCGGAGGCGGAAGCGCAGGCCGGAGGGGCGGGGAAAGGGGCTGGCCCGGAAGAAGGAGAAACCCTGAAAAGAAAACAGCAACAACTCGAGCTGCTGTGAGAGAGGGGAACAAGATGGCGGCGCCAAAAGGGAAGCTTTGGGTTCAGGCCCAGCTGGGGCTCCCGCCGCTGCTGCTGCTGACCATGGCGCTGGCCGGAGGCTCGGGGACTGCAGCGGCCGAAGCGTTTGACTCGGTCCTGGGGGACACAGCATCCTGTCACCGGGCCTGTCAGCTGACCTACCCCTTGCACACCTACCCGAAGGTAGGTAGGGCTCATCGATACCGAGTTCCCCTCATCCCTTGGTGCCCCAGCTCGCGTCTTTCCACTTCGGCTTCAGCGCCGGGACACTAGTGAGGAATCTCCACTTCAGCTGCTCACCCCTCGGTGTAGCTGCAGTTTTCCTTGCTCCTGCTGTAATTGCCGGAAGTTTGTGCTGCAAGACCCGACGATAGGCTGGGGGAGGATACAAAGACGTGAAATAGGCGAGCCTTCGGGAGCCTGCGGGACCACAAGGGAGTATATATCGCTTGCTAGGATAGATTGAAGATGAGCGCGAGGTCCTGACTTACTAGCAGCGCAGGGGTGGGGAGGAAGGCGCGGATGCACGCGTGCACAAAATTTTACCTTCCAGCCCGGTTTTATTGCGCGCCTCTCTGGGACGAAGAGCGTTCTGTTCCGCGAGTCGGAGAAGCTGACAATTCCTTTGCAATCTGAAGTGTGAAGTCAGCCTCAGTAGTTATGAGACACACTAGAAAGGAGGACTTCCTGTCTGTGTTGAGTGAGTGTGTGCGAGACGCTGCCGCAGGGGACTGGATGCCTTTGAGAGGCAGCAGTTAGGGTTCTGTCTCAAATAAAATAAACGTCACTCAGTGCAGAAGATAAGGAATCCGTGGAGTGGATCAAGAAATTTGACTGTCCTACTGAAGACCTATACTGTATAGCTAGAGGAGGGACCGATCCCTACCCCTGGTCTTTTACCGCAGCCGCTGCCTAGCCTTTAATTCTGCCTTAAGTTGTTTTTCGGTTTCTTAAGTTGTTTTCAGTTTCAGAATTCTGTTTACTCAACATTCTAAATTCCTTGGTGATTCTCCCCACCCATTTTCCATATATAATTAGGGTTTATACACCTCCCCATCTGGCTTTGTAAGGGCTTTCGATAATGCTGGTGGTTTTTTATCCTTGTTTTCTTTCATCTTCTGTATGCTATTTGCTTAACCATTGTGGCTGTCTTTGCCTTCTAAAGCTACAAAGTGGCTAGAATGGCAGTCCCAATGACTTTAGAATGTTCCATATTGACAAGTGCTTTCATGTCTTTGATATGAAAAATTGTAAATTCTGTACCTTCCAGCATTTTGTCCCCCTTACCTATCTGAGAGTCATCAATTACAAGCAAAACATAAAAGGCACCACAAAATTGTAGTCCACTTAACCTTAAATTTTCTAAGTTAGAAATTAATAAATAATTGAGAGAAATGAAGAGCTGGAATGGTAATGGACACCTGTGATTATAACCTGCTGAAGGCTGAGGTCACAGGGTCATGAGTTTAAGGCTTGCCATGGAACCTTAGGGAGTAAGATGGATTCTTTAGACTCCAGTCAATAAAGCTTGCATCATCAAAAGGGCCACTCAGTACTGCTAAGTAGAATTAGGCTGAGCTTTACTTTAAGATTTTTGTAGCAAATTTGTAGTGTAAGCCAGAATACTGGGTACATAAATAATTTGAAAGATATGGATACCAGGAATCTTTGGATATTTCTTGGATGTGTTTGTTTTTGAGACAGGATTTGCCTACAGTTCAGGTTCTTCAGTCTCAGTCTTCCTGCCTCGGGTTCCCCAGTGCTGCTGGGGTTACAGACATGCGCCATCCCAATCAGATGCCTTAGGTATTACAGTACTCCCTACTTGCTGATAGTTGATATGATATTGTAAGTCATTTTCACTAATTTATTAATGCTGTTCTTAAGCAGACTAAATCATTGGCTCCCTGTTTGTCCTGGACTTAAATTTGTTTTGTTTTTGAGACAAGACCTTGGATTGGCCTAGAACTCAAGAACTTCCTGCCTCACCCCCTGAATTCTAGGATTTTCCACATATTTTAGAGTGTTTGCTTGAGACAGTGTCTTGACATACAGTCCAAGATGGCCTCCAACTAACTCCCTGTTCTCTTCCCTCCATCCCTAAATGCCAAGGACTGAGATTATAGGATTGTCCACTGCACCCAGCTCAAAATTTACTCTCTTACTGGGCATGGTGGCGCACACCTTTAATCCCAGCCCTCAAGAGGCACAGGCAGGCAGAGTTTGAGGCCAGCCTGTTCCAGGACTGTCAGGGCTATACAGAGAAATTTTATCTCAAAAAAAAAAAAAAAAAAAAAAAAAAAACAACAACTGTAAAAAGTTAATTGTCTTGGCCAAGATCCTATAACCAAGAAGCAGTGAGGTAGAAATTGAGTCTTCAAGCTGGCTGCCCTGTGCCGTTGCCATTGAAAAATGAAGTTGCATTACTTATTTCACTGGTTTCTAGAGGCCCTCACTGGGTTACTGTGCATTGCCGTGCAGGCAAAAAGTGCTGTGTTAATAAGAAAGTAAATGAATTATAAATCTCACATTGTCTCTCTTCCCCTGATAAGTGGCAGATAAAAATCTCAGCTTAATGACTTTAATACATTTTGCCCTTGTTCTCAAAGATTTAGTTGTATGATGTCTGGGTTCAAATGTAAGGAGCATAAGGCATGTTGTTATTAACTAGTCTGTGGTCAGTTTTTACAGGACATGGGCTTCAGAACCAGGCAAGCCTGTAGTCCATTCTGGCACCACTGTTAATGTATTTCTGCTGATCAATTACTTTCTTAGAATTTAATTTTGTAAACTGTAGAAAAACCACATATTTTCAGAGCTAGTATAAAGATTGAAGATAATTTGATGCTTTCAGGACAGTGCCTAACACATCCGTAGGTGGCTATTTCCTCTCATACTGTGCAGTCAGGTTTGTGCACGCCTACATTTGTAGTACTGAGAAAGAGAATACTTAAAACCACGAATGCAGCTTATGCATTTAGTCCAGCACTTGGGAGGCTGAGATAGGAGGATTACTGTGAGTATGAGGTCAGCTTGGACTACAGAGCATGACTGGTTACAAACAACATTAGCCAAAGCAAGTGAGTATAGGTAGATTGACTTAGCTAAGTTAACTAAGGGTAAGAAATGTATATGAAAGCTATCTAGGTAGCATTGTTGTTAAAGGACCTTGAGTTGCTTAGCTGATATTCATTATGGTGAGAAGCACCCTTTCCTTGCTGTTAGGAGATTGTATTTTCTAAAAGCTTGTCAGTTACTTGAGATACATAGAACTGAAATGTTTGCCATATTTGAATTTAGATTCTGTAAAATACAGAAAAATTTAGCTTAAACTAAATGCTTGTAAAAAGTAGTGTTTTTATTTTATGTGTATGGGTGTTTAGCCTGCATATCTGTCTACACCATGCAACTGCAGTGCTGGCAAACACCAGAAGAGGATATGGATTTCTTGGAATTAGAGTTACAGACTGTTGTGAGCTGCTATGTGGATGCTGGGTGCTCAGCCTTTGTATTCTGGAAGAGCAGCCAGTGCTCCTAACCACTGAGCCATCTCTCCAGCCTACTCTTTATGGGTGTTGTATCATACATTTAATGTTAACATACAACCTGGCACATTGTGGGTGTTTATTGACTATATTATTAATGTAATATCTATCAGTACAACATAATATGAATGCATAATGTTCCTAGTGTGTAAGATTAATGTGAGAGTATCCTTATTTACAACTTAGACAACACTGAGAATCAGATTAGTAACTTGCCCAAGGCTGTACAGAGTAAGTGGTAAGGCTGAGCTTTTGGGTTTGATGCTTGACCCACTAGACTCTTTCGGCATGCCATATGGTTTCCTGACATTGGTTCTGGGTGTCTTTTGGGATTGGTTTAACAAAGCCTATCTGAGCTAGGTATATTGGCACATGTGAGCAATCCCACTATTCAAGACCTGAATAAGATGGGGATTAAGGGTTCCAGGCCAGTTGGGATATAGAGCAAGTATATCTGAGAGTAAAATGTCAACTGGTATAGCTCATGGTAACGAGCTCTTTACTGTGCAGTATAAGGATATATGTGGCGTTCTAAAAACGGGAATTCTTTTGCTGTTTCACAAAGCCTGTAAACTGTAAATGCTGATAAAAGAAATGGAGCTTTTACCTTAGCAACTAATGCAGTTAGAACCAAGGTCACAAAATGAACCACCTCCAAAGTTGTATAATAAAACCTCATGTAGGACTTAGAGCCATCTCTTCATATGGGTCATTGCTGCTACATTAGCTTTACTAATTCTTCTGCTGAAAAGAAATGCACACTGCTGTATTAATAACTGGAATATGTGCATGTTTCTTCATTAGGTTCCTGACAGTGTGTGCAGAGTGAACCCCAAAGTTACAAGGACATTAGTTTTTTTTAAATACTGTATTCATCAACGGAAAAAAAGCTTGTTGATCTCATTGTTTATAGTTTCATTATGCACTTAGCTTTTCTAAGCGTGAAGAACTCTCCTAAGAAAAAAGAAAAAAATCCTATTTTGATTTTCACACATAGCGTTCAATGCTTGTAATTATTATTTTCTACTTTTAAAAGATATGACTATAAAAGAGAAAAATATTGTGATTGTTATTATTACTAATAGTTATTAAGCACCTCATGTGTCTCATACATTTTGGTAAGATTAGCAGTCTCCCAGAATAGTGATGTCTTATTTCATGATGAGAAAATTTGATTTTTCAACAGGTAAAGTAACTTGCACAGGCTTTGTTTTTGTTTTTTAACCAAAAAGAATTTGATTCTGGTCTAGATGATTGCAGTGACTGTTCCTGTATGTCACCCTGTTGCTCTTGTTTGTATTCTCAGTTAAAGTAAGCCAATTAAAAATTAAAAACCCGGGTTGGAGAGGTGGCTCAGTGGTTAAGAGCACTGATTGCTCTTCCAGAAGTCCTGAGTTCAATTCTCGGCAACCACATGGTGACTCACAATCATCTGTAATGGGCATCTGATGCCGTCTTCTGGTGTGTCTAAAGATAGCGATAGTGTACCCACATACATGAAATAAATAAATCTTTAATAAAATAAAATAATAAAAATTAAAAACCCTTGGGGTTGGAAGATGGCTCAGCAGTCAAGAGCATTGACTGCTACTCTGTGGCAGCTCATAACCCCCTGTTAAGTCCAGTTCTGGGGTTCCGATGCCCTCTTCTGGCCTCCCCAGGCTCCTGTACGCACATGGAACTTGGATCCTCACATGGGCTCCACGTGCATACATGCAATTAAAAAAAAAAAAATATATATATATATATATATATATATCTCCTTCCACATGAATATTTGTGTAAATACCTCACCTTGTCTTTGTTCTGGCCTTTGTTTTGCCATCTGCTCTATGAAGCTGGTCCTGATACTTTTGCTATGAGCTGATGGTTATGCACTTGGATGCAGCAGAAACATGCCAGTGACCTCTGGGTACTTGCTAACTCCCTTCTGCTTATGCAGGATTCTTATTGTCATTCTTAGTTCTATTTCCAATTTTTTTACCTGTTTGTTGTAGCCACAGAATATGCAAAAAGGGTGGTAGATTTAGCCACTTGGCTTTTTCTTAGTATCTCTTTTAAAATAAGGAAATAGGGACTGGGGACGTGGCTTAGTTATTAGGTTCTCAATGTCCAGCGTCACACAAGCCAGGTGTGGTGGAACAGGAAATCCCAGCATTAGGAAGGTAGAGACAGGAAGATCAAAAATACAAACTCAGGAACTGGAGAGATGGCTCAGGAATTCAGAGGACTAGCTGCTTTTCCAGAGAACCCACATTCCATTCCCAGCACCCACTTGGCAGCTCACGACTATAATTCTGGTTCCAGGGGAGCTAACGCCCTCTTTTGGCCTCCATGGGCACTGCATGTAGGTGATGCACAGACATACTTGCAGGCAAAATACCTAAAATAAAAACATATAATTCTTTAAAAACAAAAGTACAAGGTCATGGTTTATTGCACAGGGAGTTAGAAACTACCCTAGTGGGTGAGAGACCATGTTTATAACCGAATAATTCAAATTAGGAACTAAAACTTTTCTCTTTTAGTACAAAACTTATTGTATGGTTTAAAACAAACACTAGCTCTGCTTTTTTCTTGACCTTTTTTTTTCCAGCTGAAAGAAGCATCTCTTATTTTTTTGTAATCTTCTTTGTTCTTGAACTTCCCAGGAAGAGGAGTTATACGCATGTCAGAGAGGCTGCAGGCTGTTTTCAATTTGCCAGTTTGTGGATGATGGAATTGATTTAAATCGGACCAAACTGGAATGTGAATCTGGTAAGAGACTATGCTAATGACAGCAGCTGTGCATAACTTTGGGGCTTTCTTTGGGTTGAGTTATGCTTTTTATGTATTTTTCCTAGAAAAGACAGACATCCTGTTTAAACTAGTCACCCACCATATTGTAATTATAAAATTAGAGTTTTAATAGATGCTGCTAAAAATGGCATGGGCTTTAATCCATCTGTGATGAGACAGTGTTTATTTTGTGCTGTGGATAGGATTCTTTATTCAACCAAGCATTCTGTTTAGACAAACGCAAAGATAATTATCCAACTCATAATTACCACTACCTTTTCATGGAGAGTATAATTCCCCTAAAGGTTCCCATCAGTCGGCTAGTTGACATGGCTCCAAGGTTTTTACTGAATCAGGCCTTTGACTCTGAAGTGTTTTAGAGTATTCTTTATCAGTCATACCAGTGAAAATAACCAGAGGCTTTGTCACCACTTACCCGCTCTTCTTACCTTTTGGTGAAAGAGACATGTTTAATAAAAGAAACCTACAATCAGGACACAAGGAACATTTAACTTTGTAAGAACGGTAATGGGATCTTGTCTGTAGTTTTGGTTTTGTTTTTTTTTTCCAGTGTACTCAGTGTGGCGGGACACAGCTATTCCCTGAGGTGGCTCTCACATACTATTCTGTGATACTGTAACCTTATTTTTATGGCTCAAGCTTCTCCTCACTGGCCATCTTTGTATATTCATAGTGCTGTGTTAGTTTATCTAGAGCCTCTGAGAAGTATGTTACTTACCTGAGTTGCTGCAGTGATGAACTGTTACATCACAACAAAGAAGTGAGCCTTGAACTAAAGGATGTGAATGCATCTGACAGGGCCTGTCTCGGCTGCTTCTTGTCTTAGGAGTGCTGAGGATCGAACCCAGGACCTAGTGTATACCAGGCCAGTGTTGTGCCTCTGAGTTATAGTCCCAGCTCTATTTCAGCCTTTAAAATTCCCCATTTCAGAACATTTTCTAGTTCCATTTTCTTAGCATTTAGCATAATAGACTGATTGGTTTATTGCCCCCCCCCCGCCGCCATATTGATACCTTTGTTTCTCAACTGAACACTCCCAAATATTTATATAAATAACTAACATACATTGTTTATTCTTGTATTAGGTAGTAGTCTTTCCATTTCAGACTTCCAGAAATCAGACTAGTGGCACAAATCTGTATTCCCAGTTATTTGGGAGGCAGAGGCAGGAAGGTTCAAGGCTTGTCTGGACTACAGAGTGAGTTCACAGCCAGTCTAGGCGACGTGGGGAGACCTTGTCTCAAAATAAAAGAGCTAGAGATAGCTCAGTGGTTGAATACTTGTCTTGTTCATTACAAGGCCTAGGGGGGAAAATGGAGGCTTAGAAAAATCAGTAGTCAGAGATTTAGTCCCTCAGCCCAGATTGAGGGTTACAGCCAACAAATAATGGGTTTAAACTTTCAGTGGCATTGTAGGGACATCAGACTGTTTCTTCTCTCTCTACAAACTTTTTAGTATGAGGATACCTTACATGAATATCATCATATAACCAGAGCCCAGGCATGAAACTAATAGACTTGTTCATGAGACATTAAACTTGTAGGAGAGAGATGAAAGAATTCTATTAAAGTTTTTTCTGCTTTGGCCGAGTTTGGCAGCTCATGCTGATGAAATACTGAAGTATGTCTTTGTGTCTTTCCAGCCAGGTCTCTCTTTTGCAGCCTTTGTCTTTACCACCCTTTTCCTCTTTCTAAGAATGTGCTGTTTCCTCTTTCAGCATGCACAGAAGCATACTCCCAACCTGATGAGCAGTATGCTTGCCATCTTGGCTGCCAGGACCAGTTGCCATTTGCTGAACTAAGACAAGAACAAGTAAGAGACAATCCCGCCTTTCCAGGCTGCCTGCTTATGTGCTTCCACTTGGGTTACTCGACATGGTCATTGTCAGCGTGGTCTTGTTTTACTGTTGGATTTTATACTTAGTTTCCATCCATCATAATGATGTTTGCAGATGGAAAAGTTACTGGAATACTTTCTAAAAATATTTTTCTGTAAAATATTATATCCATAATCTCATCTTGTTTTTTTCTCACAGTCCAGTAAGATACCTCCATTTTATATGTGCAAAAAAGAAAGAAAAGAAAAGAAAAAGAAAAACGAACATCCCAAAAAACACTAAATTGGCTAAGAGAAGGTGGTATTGGAGTCCCTTTCTCCATCCCCTTTGTCACTGCCTCGAATCATCAGCATCATTTGTCATCTGTATTGCTCAATTAACTTTTAGACTGTTTTTCTATGTTAGACCTTTCTAGTCCTTTCTTTATCCTGGGTCTGGATATCTTTCTAAATAGAAATCTTGTCATCTTCCTACTTTAATTCAGTAGTTCGCAATCATATACAGGGTTGAGTACCAACTTAGGCTGGCCTTGACCTCACAAAGATCTACCTGCCTCTGTCTCCCAGGTGCTGGGATTAAAGGTGTGTACCACCATGCCCTGCTAGACCTTAAGTTTTAGGAAAAAATGTTTTTAATTATTTTTTAGACAATAATTTTTCAATTTTGTGCAAACACAATATAGTCTGTATGAAGCTCTAGACAGAGTGTTTACAACTAGGAGCGTGTGTCTCTGTCCTTTGTACTGACACCTATGCAGATGCTCCCCTGGGAGCATTGCTTTTTCTCCATTAGGCAGCAGGGTTACTCATACTGAAGTGTTTCATGTGTACAAGGGTATACAAATGATTTTTTATTAATAGAAGCATGTAACGCTTATCCTCTTTGACTGTATGATATTCCATATGGATGCATCATGTTATCAGTAGCCCCTTGTTTGAGGGTTGGTTTTTTTGTTTGTTTTTGGGCAAGATCTCACATAGTCCAGGTTGGCTTCGAACTTTGTATATAGGTGAGGGGGCCTTGAAGCTCCTGATTCTCACTCCCCCTTGATTTTAGAATTACAGGGTTGAGCTATCACACCCAACTAAAGCAGTTTCTTGATAGTGAACATAAAGTTCCTTCTAATATTTTTCTTTTAGAAGTGTTACATATTTCATACATTTGTGAGCATATCTAGAAAATAAGAACATAGGATTAGATTTGCTGAAGTTTGTGCAGTTCTAATTTTGAGAAATAGAGAAAAATTGTCCTCCATGGAATTTGTAAAAAATTTTTAATTTGACAAATAATTCACATATAAAATAAAATTCCATACTTCTCCCTTCAGTGAATTTTGGAATAACCTGCGGCTGTACAATCATCATCACTAACTAATTCCACAGATTTCCATCACCCCAAAATAAAATCTCACACCCACTAGCGATCATTTCCTTCTCCTCCTCACCCTGGTTTGCAGTAGGCTTCCCTCCTTTCACACTCACGCTGCCCTGTGCTAATTAAATTAATTATCCCTTTCTTAATTAAAGTATTCTGATTAAACACAGCAGGTCTGCATTGATGATTAAAATAGATATTGTGAGTAGGCATGCTGTAACCTCAGCTTTCAGGATGCTAAGCCTGGAGGATTGCAAGCGGGAGGCTAGCCTGGCCACATAGCAATACGCTATCTCAAAAAATAAGCCAGAGGCACCTGGTGTCTCTCTATACATTTGTAACCTCAATAAATACTTTTGAGTGGACTTATGATAGGTCTCATAGCTATTACATGGGAAAGCTAGACCCTGGTTACAGATTGTCTTATTCTAAAAGCTGTTTTTTGCATTGCAATAGCCCTTGGTCGTGTGTCTCCTGGTGCCAGATGTGCCAAAGCTATCTCTAGAGCTCAGTAATCTACATCCCAAGTTTGTGCTCCAGGTTCAGAACCACTTAGTAAGTTAAGAAGTCAGAACTGGGGTTGAAGGAAATTGTCCAGTTGGTGTTAAAATCCTTGTCAGCAGCACCCATCACTTAAATTAATACCATAGAATACCTGTCAGCATTCAGTGCGACCAAGTCTCATATTTTCTGCACACACTTTTGCCTTTGATGTCCATGATTCCCCTGCCAGGAATGTTAAGGACAGGGATGATTTGATTTCTCCTTTCCCATTCAGATCCGCCTTTTGGTGTCCGTATTTAGTGAGATCTTAAGAGTTTTCACGTTCAGGGGCTTGGCTCAAAACCTGTTGTACTGATAGAAGTCGTAGGTTATGTATAAAAGTATTTGGTGGCCGGGCAGTGGTGGCGCACGCCTTTAATCCCAGCACTTGGGAGGCAGAGGCAGGCGGATTTCTGAGTTCGAGGCCAACCTGGTCTACAGAGTGAGTTCCAGGACAGCCAGGGCTACAGAGAAACCCTGTCTTGAAAAACCAAAAAAAAAAAAAAAAAAGTATTTGGTAAACTTGAGTAGCCTGGGACGTTAGCTGTACCATACTTAATTTGCTGATGATTGTGACTGTTCGTGAAATGATGTGTAATCTCACCCAGGAAGATTTGTTCTCTTGCATTTACACATCATAAATAATATGTTCCTTATTACTTCAAAGTCTGTCTGTCTTTGTTTGTTTAGCTCATGTCCCTGATGCCAAGAATGCATCTCCTCTTCCCTCTGACTCTGGTGAGGTCATTCTGGAGTGACATGATGGACTCTGCACAGAGCTTCATAACCTCTTCATGGACTTTTTATCTTCAAGCCGATGATGGAAAAATAGTTATATTCCAGGTGACAACTGTGTTTCACACACTGACCTAAATACAGCAATAGTCGCTGTCCATGTCTTACATGAGAGCCTTGGTATATAACCATGTAATCAGTCACCTAAATGTCTTTGTCAAATACTGCTGCTTAACTGGCCTTCGTGGAGACCCTGAGCAGCAGGGCACAGTGTGATTACCTGTCCTTCTTCTCTTGAAAGCCTTACCTCAAGCTTAGCGGTTATTTGGTCTTCTTGACTTTATAGTGACTAAAATGACTAAATGAGAAATTGAGATGGGAAGGTAAGAATCGAATATCTCAAACATAAATAGTGGCATATAACACAAACACTAGAAAAGGCATTAATGATATACTAGGAAGTTTATAGTAGTTTTCCTCTGTAACATGGTACAAATGCATTTGCCTCTAGGGAGGTAAGTTTTCTCTTGTCTAATAATTGTGTGATAAGATGTTAACAAGTGCTAATGTAGAAAGTTATATACAGCTGTCTTAGAGAACCTGTGAGGGATTATTCCAGGATTCTGAGGATGCTACATTCCCTAACGTAGAATGACATTGCATTTACATATAGCCTCCATACTCCCTCCCTGTGCAGTTATGGGTCATTCAACAATACAGTATTCTTGAACTGAGATGGCTACAGTACACTAGGTTATTACAGCATTGTTATTACAGCATTGCTGTCGAATATCTTGTTGGCTAGCTGAAAAGTCACGCAGTTTAAATCATCCCTGAGTTGCTTGTGAAATCTGCACAAATAATTGTTATATTGCATTGTTTAATGATGATGGAGATGCCTGTGCACACTCAGTACAGACTTTCCCCTATGATTGATTTAATCATAGATAGGAAATGCAGTGACATAGAACCCATGGGTAGAGAGAACTGGCTGTGTTATCTGAAATCTCTTAACACTTTCATGAGGTTGTATTACCCCTGCTTGTTGATGAGGAAGCTGTGCATCCAGCTTGCTTAAAGTCATGCTGTCGGTTACTAGTAATATTCAGCTCAAACTTAGGGCATTTTAGGCTCCACACCCATAGAGCACCCTAACATCCTATTTCCTTTAATTTAGTAAGTTCCTCATGTATATCAGTCAGCAGACTGTGTTGTGACACTATCTTGCTGTCAAGTAGTAAGCCACAGCTTTTAAGTATTATCGCAAGTTGAGTGGTTTACTATATGGCTGCTTTGTGATTCTTAGCATTATCCTCAGTCTGGGACCTCTGTACTTAATTTGATGGCAAGAAAACACAGTGTCTTCTTTATTTTATATTTATGGATAAGTTCGGTGACCTAAAGCTAGTTACATAAAAGCATCCTCAGAGGATGAGAGATTAACTCTTTCTCTCGAGTCTATGTCAGCTTGAATGTAACTTGGGTTGAGAAAGTCCCTTTCCAGAGGCTCAAAGATCTGAGGTGTAGAATGCATGCCTGTAGTGTGTCGGATACTTAGAGTTAAGGAAAGAACAGAATGTTCCAGATGAGAAAAGAGATCATATGTATAATCGGTATGTGGTTAAAATATATTATTATATTTTAATCAGTATAATATATATTTGGTTAAAAATATAGGCAGGTTGCTGAATTATTTCTGATAACTAAAACTGGAATTCATTTTTACCAGATAAATAATATTGAAGTATTGTGGTTGATGTGTTTTATCTGTTACTGTTTTTTCAATTTAAATGTTGATAGTATAGATGGTGTATTCTAGAACTTATTACTAAAAACAATGTCTGAGGTATAAATAATGTAATGCTTTCATCACCATTTTAGTCTAAGCCAGAAATTCAGTATGCACCGCAGTTGGAGCAGGAGCCTACAAACTTGAGAGAATCATCTTTAAGCAAAATGTCCTGTAAGTTTTCTTCTAAGTAGATGGATCAACTTAGCTGTCAGATCTGTTGTAATTGCCCCTCTGACTTCCAGTGCACTGGGTCTGGTTCCATCTACTTGGGGGTCTGCATTTCTAATGAGTTCTGCATCCTGGTAATGCTGCTAGCATGGGGACCATGCACTGTTCTAAATACCATTTCAAAGCTTTGAATGTGAACTAACAAAGTAGTGGGGGTTTCCCCAGTAAGCCTAATAGTGACACTACCTTGAAAGTATGAGTTCCCTATTCTCTTTGTTTCCATGCTAGATATGAATTTTAGTTCATAGGAACATCGAACATCGGGCTAAAGCAGTTTACCTTTGATAATATCCTACCTACCATATTTTACTTATTGATACAGTTAACTTACTGATTTTACTGCTGAGTGGGAATGAGTAGGTAATGCTAACATAGATTGTTTTAATCAGGATAGAATAAAACAAATTCTGTTACTCAAGTTCACATGTAATTCAACAGGAAACATTAGTGTCAAAAACATTTGATCCAGGCGTGATAACACACACCTTTAACTCCAGCATTTAGGAGGCAGGGGCAGGCAGATGGCTGTGAGTTCGAGGCCACCCTGGGCTACGAAACAAACAACATTTAGAAGTAAGGTTGGAAATTCATAATATGATAGAATACTTATTTGGCTTTGATGTACCAAAGGAATTTTAACACGTAGAATGTGTCCGATTACACTTACAAAACTCCCTGCAGGATGTGCGTATCTAGAAGAGAGTGAGACTGCTATTTAGGATATTCACCCAACTCTCATGCCTTCTTATTTCAGATCTGCAGATGAGGAACTCACAAGCACACAGGAACTACCTGGAAGAGGAAGAAAGTGATGGCTTTTTAAGATGTCTATCTCTGTATGTATTTCTTCTTAGTACATACACAAAAGATAAAGTCTGGTTCCTTCCAGTCATTCTCTTTGTTACTTTTAAATTAGAAGTTTAATAGTTAAAAAAACTGAATGTATTTTCAACTTCCTTTCCAAGCTTATACTTTTGACTGATTAGTCTGGTGAAGGTAATACGGGTACTGTTTTTCAAATAGACACTTACACAAATATTTAGGGTGTGGTATGCTATTTTAATACCTGTATGCCTCATAATGATCAGACAGGGTAATTAGTGTATATATCACCTTAGACATCTACATTTCTTTTAAATCACATTGAAAATCCTCTCTTGTAGCCATTTTCAAACAGTACATTACTGTTAACTGTGGTCATGCTGTCACACAGGACAGAAATTCCTCTTGTCTCACTTACCTGTTGACCAGCCTCTTCTCTTACCTCCTCTTTCTGCTGCTTAGTAAAACCCATAAAGAACAGATTTTTTTTTCCTACAGTACAAGGGCATTCTTGTTAGAATTCCTTGATTTGTCTTACCCACACATTTAAATTAAACTCCATTGGGGCCTTAGTAAGGCTTTAATGTCTTAGTGGATGGATAACACCAAGCCTGATAAGCTAAGTTCAGTCCTGGGAACCACATGATGGAGGGAAAGAACCAACACCCACAAGGTGTCCTCTGACCACCGCACACTAAATTAAAAATTAATTAATTAATTAAGATCGACTTTATTAAATTATGCCTGAATAATTTAAGGATTAGGTTTTTATCTGCATGAACAGATAAGCAGTTGGAAGAGATAGGTAAGGACTATAGATTAAGAAGAGCTAGGGGATGTCAACACTGTGACAGGGATTCTTAGGAGGAACAGGAAAACAGGGAGGCACGAGTGATGGCTACCCTTTGCCCCGCCTCCAAGGAAGGACTGTCAGGCACTCTGATGGATTGAAGAGGATTTTATCAAAGTGCACGTCTACTCATTGTAGGAGGGCCTATTGAGCCCTCCCATTCCGCTCGCCCACAAAAAGAAAGGAACGGAATAAAAGAAAGACAGTCGGGCCATGCTTCTTATTTTCTACTGTATTGTGTCCTAGGCCAAACATTTTGATGAAGCTGCAAGCCATTATGCCTTACAATACATTGTTCTAGGGGGACCATTCTGGTTGAGTATGACACTACAGTGAAATATTTAAATTGTATTTGGGGGGGGAGAGAGAGAGAGAGAGAAAGAGACTGTGTGTGTGTGTGTGTGTATTTGAATAGTGTCAGGAACAATCCTGTATATAACGGGTAGAAAAAAGAATCAGGCTGAGAACTGTGAGCGGGGAATCATGGGGCCAGATTAGGACGATGGCTGGGAAGTCAGGAGGTCATGGAGATGGTTGACATCTACAGGATCTACTTTGCTTTGCTATGGAGGTTGAAGAAAAATATATACTTGAAGATGAGCCCCAGTTTTCTGTCTGTACTAATAAGCCCCAGTTTGCTGCAGTCCAGATATCAGATCTGTCCTCAGCCATGGAAGTGAGTTCCTTAGGTCCAGGAGAGGACTGGACCATGCAAAGGAGAGTGAATGCCTTTTATTAATGACGTTTCTTACTCTGTTACCTTTTAAAAATTGGAACATTTAAAATTTAACATCAAAGTAGAATGGCATGCTTTTTAGAAGTCTACTTTTAAAGTACACATAAAGATATTTTACTTACTTGATTATGGTTGTGAATGTCACAGAACTGTATACAGATCAGAAGACATTCTTTTTTATTTTTAAGATTTTATTTACCTTATGTATGTGAGTACACTGTAGCTGTCTTCAGACACACCAGAAGAAGGCATCAGATCCCATTAAAGACGATTGTGAGCCACCATGTGGTTGCTGGAATTGAACTCAGGACCTCTGGAAGAGCAGTCAATGCTCTTAACCGCTGAGTCATCTTTCCAGCCCCAGAAGACAATTTTTCTTTTTACTATTTAGATTCCTGGAATCGAGCTCAGCTCAGTCTCCGTCAGCCCATGTCCCTCTTTTGTTGGGAGACAAACAATGACTGACATGCCATTTCCTTAGGATGTGGCAAAAAGTGAATGGATCACTGGTGATCTACAGAATAAGTCCTTTGACCATGAACGAACATGTGAGAATTAGGGATTGTCACAGACTTTGAGAGTCTAAATGCCCTCCTATGTAGCCAGACTTTGTAGGTTCTTCATTTTTCCACACTTTATCCCCCCATTTCATCCCCTGTCACTGGATAGGAGAGAAAGGATGGAGAGGAGAGAGAAATAGAAGTCTCTGAATGTAATTTCTTTCCTTTTGTTTCTTCTTTGAGCTACTAACAAACCACAGCCACAACCACCCCCTGAACAACCAACAACCAACAACCCCTCCTCTTAAGACCCTAGCATTTATGTACTCTCTGAAAAGCTTGCAGAATTTCAGACATCACATGATCGCAGAAACTCTCTGCAGCTGGCAAAACTATGCCTTGGCTAGAGCATGAGGCAAAACAAATCATTTCATAATTTACCTTAACTTGTAGGGTGTTTTCTTAAGTGAGTATTATTGCAATAGCCTATAAATTAAGAAACATGATGTTCAATTTATAGAATACTTGCTTGCTTTGTCTAATTTAGTAATTAGAATGTTTTCTCCAGATTTGATGGTCTAAACTTGCAAGCCTAGCGAGGTAGGAAGGCAGGGGCTTCAGGCCAGCCTTATCACATACCAAGTTTCAGGCCTGATCTCCATAAAGCCTGTCTCAAAAGTAAATAATTAAAATGCTCTTGACAGTAATTTGATGGGAGTTGTTTTCGGGTTTGGGAGGTGGTGGTTGTTGTTTTAGAATAGGGTCTTACTGTATAGGCCTGACTCATTATGTAAACCAGGCTGTCCTGGAACTCGGGGATCCGTCTACCTCTGCCTCTGGAGCACTCGGATCAAAGGTGTGTATCACCAAGACCAACAATTTGAGGATATATATATATCTATATCTGTTTGTCTGATTTCATCATTAATTATTATTGTAATAGTTTCTTAGCATTTTAGAGAGGAAGGAACATCAAATCATCCTAATAAATTAGATATAATATATCCTTGCCATAACTATGTTTTGTTAAATAGTTTTAAAGACAATGCCCAGAGTTTTGTACTTTGTGAGGCAGTGTGACTGGTTTTTGTGCTGTTTTGCAGTAACTCTGGGTGGATTTTAACCACGACTCTGGTCCTCTCGGTGATGGTGTTGCTCTGGATCTGCTGTGCAGCCGTTGCTACAGCTGTGGAGCAGTATGTCCCCCCTGAGGTGAGTCTGATTTTAACCCAAGCCGTGAATAACCACTTTAAGTGCCTTGTTTAACTAGAAAAATAAGGCCCTGCTGATAGAATGAGAGATTTGTTGGTTTTACTCAGGTAAGGTTGGCCTGTATGAAAACCACGTTTGTAAGCCCAGCCGTAGTGGCGCCCACTGTGCACTGACACATGTGTGTTGATGGGCTTGAGCACAGCGCCCTCACTGCTTCTCTGAGACTGAAGAGAATTCTGGTACTTCTCTCTAAGCTGGGATGTGAGAGAGGGCTTGTAGAGCCACTTAAAATTGAATTGCCATAAATACTGTTTTAGAAACTAAGAAACCAGTCTTTGATTCTGAGTTCCTCTGTTCTGGTAGCTAACCTCAAAGAGATGAAGACCTTGTTCCTTAGTAATTAAAATTTAACTGGCTCAAGAAACAGTTGTTAAGGTAAAGGATATTTGTTTGGGAAAAGCTGTAATTTGCTGATTCAACTTACTTCCAAGAAAAGAAAGTTACTTATGTAATTCAATGTGGGATAACATCTGCTGACATCAAATCCGACGGAAACAAGCGAGAGATCCCTGTCTGCATATGATCCAGCAATTAAAGGAAACTGGGGCAGGTTGCTAACAAGTGTCTGTGTCGTTCTTTAAGATTTGCAAAGTATTTTCTTGAATGTCAACCCAGAGTCCAGCAATATCCTACTGCATGATTTTCCTCCTTGTTTGCTTTTTGAAACAAGATCCAAGACAGGCATTGCAGCCAAGCACTGCCATCTGTGACTCCTTTTTATTTTAATTTTATGTGTATGGGTGTTTTGCCTTAATGTACATATGCACACCATGTGTGTACAGTACCCACAGAGGCCAGATAAAGACTGGGTCCCCTGGAACTGGAGTTACAAATGGTTGTTAGCCACTAAGTGGATGCTAGGAATCAAACCCAGGTCTTCTAGAAGAGAAGCCTGTGCCCTTAACCACTGCATCATCTCTCCAGCCCCCATGCCTGACTCACAGCAGGTCTTATTTTATATATTATTTTATATATGAATGGATAAGCAGCCTTAGAAAATCTAGGTAGTGTTTCTGTGGTTGCTTAGCCATGAAAGCTGTGAAGCTGGAGTGAAGTCCATGGTAGATATTTGTTTTGATGCAGGCTTTTCAAAGCCTTTGACCTTTTTGTCTGGCCTGGAGTCATGAGCCAGGCCTCAGGAGCTGCTGGTCGCAGCCCCGCATTGACACTGGGAAAGTGGCCACCTCTTGACAGGTGTTTCATGCTTTGCCCTCCCTTCCCCTCACTTGATTGGGAAATACTTTGGGGATGGTCTCACATAACAATTCCTCCCATTTAGATAACCCTTTTAAAGCTGTATTTATGTGTGTCTGTGTGTACCTTGAATTTATATGCTCTGTGTGTCTAGGAGCCCTGGAGGCTGGAAAGAGGGCATTGGAGCCCCTAGAACTAGAGTTGAGGTGGTTGTGGGTGGGCATGTGGCTGCTGGGAACTGAGTCCAGGTCTTGCAGTAGAGTTCTCTCAACTGCTGAGTCATCTCTCTAGCATAACTTGATCTTTCTCTTTTGTTTGGATTGTATGATTCTGTGAGACAAATTTCTCCTTTTTTTTTTTTTTTTAAGTTCTTTGGGGATCACCTCACTTAAAGTGATTTAGTTTTCTGCTTTCCTTCTTTTTTATATCTTAAATTTAAGTTAATTTTATATGCATGTGGGTCTGTACCTGCTCCTCTTTATGTG
Organism: Rhynchomys soricoides; assembly: GCA_019843965.1. NCBI lineage: Eukaryota > Metazoa > Chordata > Mammalia > Rodentia > Muridae > Rhynchomys > Rhynchomys soricoides. The sequence continues at coordinate 488,923 of JADRCH010000114.1, forward strand.
CACCATGTGCATACAGGACCTACAGTGACCAGAAGAGAGGGTGAGATCTCCTGTGTAGTTGAAGGCAGTTCCAAACTGCCCAGCTTGGGTGCTGAGAACTGAACCCAAGTTCTGCAACAGCTGCAAGTGCCCTTAACCACTGAACTGTCTCTCCAGACCCTGCCTCATTAGTGTCTTATTGAAAGTAACAGCATGAGGAATTGTGTATGTATTCATGAAGATCTTTCTACTAGTGTTAGAATGTTTCCCATTAAAACAGTGTGTGCCATTTTCGTTGTATGACAAGTTAGACACCTGCAGCAAATCATTTCCTAACTGAGCAGGAGACTTAAGGTCATAGAGGACTTGGTCACTTGAGACATCCACCCGAACTCCAGAACAAAAGCTCTTGATGTGGCCATCTTAACTTCATTCAAACCGAAGCGAGCTTACCTGGTACTCATTTGTTTGCCTCTAAGGATTAAGTTAGGACTGTGGGAACACTCCCTTGGGCCATGTACAGGGGACGAACCTCATCCATAAACATTCTCCAGTTTCAAAGATACAAATAGAATTTCTCAAACCAAATATCCATAGATCAATTGTGTGTTTCTTTTGTTTGTTTGCTTTGTGTGTGTGTGTGTTCGTGTGTTTTTGTGGGTTTTTTGTTTTTGTTTTTGTTTTGTTTTTTTCTGTGTAGCCCAGAGAAACCCTGTCTCAAAAAACCGGAAAAAAAAAAAAAAGGCCTGTATCCTACTCTGTGGCCCTGGCTGGCCTGCAGCTTGCAGGGGACCTTCTTCCTCTGCCTCCCGAGCACTGGAATTCACCACCATGCAGCTCCAGAGATTGAACTGTTGCCTGGAAACTTAGGTGGAGAGATTCCGAGCGTCCAAGTTAATGGTGTGTGCTGATTTGTTTTACAGAAGCTGAGTATCTACGGTGACTTGGAATTTATGAATGAACAAAAACTGAGCAGATACCCAGTTCCTTCTCTCATAGTCCTTAGATCTCAAAGTGAAGAGCACGAGGAGGCAGGGCCCCTGCCCACCAAGGTGAATCTTGCTCACTCGGAAATCTAATCTTTTTAAAAAGTGTCATCGACACGTAAACTTCCATTCCTCATAGAGCTTTGAAAATGGTTTCATTGGACATAGGCCTTAAGAAATCACTATGAAATGCAAATAAAGTTACCCAACTCTGTGAAGACTTTATTTGCTGTGACTTTGCCTGTATTTTTCTAGTCATTTAAGATGGACATTGGGTTGTATTTTTATTTTACTAATATCTGTAGCTACTTTGTTAGTTGCGTTGGTTTTGTTTTTTTTCCTCTCTTAGCCAAATTCTATGAGCTGATCATTGTCTCCCCACCTCTGCCATGACCCTGTCAGTTATCTCACTTAATAAGCTGAAAACTTAGGATGTGATGCTTCTGCCCAGAAATGGCCTCCAAACTATACTCTGAATTATAGCAGAAAATGTTATTTAATGACACTACATTTTCAGTTGTATTGAATTGAAATCATTAAATTTATTTGAATAATTATGTACTGAAACTTGAGTATTGGGCTTTCTTGTTCTTCCCCCTCCCCCTTGCTGTGTCAGAGTCATGAGTTGCTGTGTATCTGCTGTTCAATGGCAGGTCAATGCTGCGGTTAAAGCAAAAACGACCTTCTCAGAAGTGGCATTTGATGTGTTGGTTTTTAAAAAAATATTTATTCAATGTACACTGTAGTTGTCTTCAGACACACCAGAAGAGGGCATCAGATTCCATTGTAGATGGTAATGAGCCACTATGTGGTTGCTGGGAATTGAACTCAGGACCTTTGTAAGAACAGCTAGTGCTCTTAACCACTGAGCCATCTCTCCAGCCCGGGGTGGGTGGGTGTGTGTGTGTGTGTGTGTGTGTGTGTGTGTGTGTTTGTTTTGGATGTGGGGACATTTGCATGTCACAGCATGTATGTGGAGATCAGAGAACAGGGTTCTTTCCCTTACCAGGTTGAGATTGGTCCTCTCCTGGTATTTTTGCTGCTGCACTGTGTACTCCAGGCAGGCTGGCCCGAGAGCTTCTGGCTTATTCCAGGGTTACTGAGCCATCTCCCCAGAACCCTAGAACAGGTGCCATAGACCTTTATGGAAATCTTATGGGTCTATGGAACCTCTCTCAAAATTATGTTTTCATACGCATAAGACTAAATATGAAGGATTACAAGGAAACTAATTTAAAGCTAATCAAGTGTTTTCAGAACTTTGATGTAGTGATATATATACATCTATTCACCCAAACTAACGTTGACGGGTAGTTGTGATACTTCGGTGATCTCAGAGCATTTTTTATTGCTATTAATCAAGATCTCCTGCAATGTGGGCTCTACTGGTGATGACGTCACAGGCCTGCTATACTTGGATTCAGATCTAGTGAACACCGAATTAGCTTTTTCCCCAACCAAGTTCACCTAACCTGGGCCGAGGGATGGTCTGAGTTTTCTTTGACATGTTAAGAGTAAGTTGTTTTAGTTTGCTTGCTTAGTCTAGGTTATTGGATCGACCTGACTTACTGCTTCTGTGTGTGCTTTCTGCACCTGAACTGTTTGCAGTGTTAGCAGCAATTGAGGACTTGGGTAGAAAGGAGTCAGCAACTGAGTGGAAAAGAAAGATTTCAACCAAAGCTCGTGGTGATGCTTTCTAAAGGGCACCATGTCACTTTCCCTGGGGCACCACGACTCCTAAATTCATAATATTCAGCTTGTATGGACTCTAATAAAATTTGCAACATCTGAATGAAGCAAGTATCTAATTAGATCATTCACAGTAGGGGTTTGTTCACACCCCTTTTAGAAGTCTTGTATCTCACAGGATCTATCTTCAGTCTGCTTTCTCGGCTTAGCTATTTTGGTGGCTGAAGAATCCTTCTAACACCCCTGTAAGGAAAGCAGGTGGACCAGCCCCTCTCCATCTTGACTATGCAGTCTTGGGGGGTGGAGGGGAAGTGCTGTAATTCCAGGGCCGTGGAAAGCACCTGGGGGAGCAATAAATGCTGAGATGGGGATCAGGCCACTGTTCTAGACAGATGCAGCTCCCTCAGGCTCTGGGGCCCCTATAATCGGGGTACTCATTTAGTTTAGATGCTTCTAGTGCTACGACCCAACTCTCAAGAATCTCTGACTGGAGACAGATCAAGATGCTCAGAACCTACAGAAGGCAAACTTACTCCATCCTGCCCACAACTTGTGTGGTTTTTTTTTTTTTTTTTTTTGGTTTTTCAAGACAGGGTTTCAGACCAGGCTGTCCTGGAACTCAGAAATCCACCTGCCTCTGCCTCCCAAGTGCTTGGATTAAAGGCATGCGCAACCACTGCCCGGTTAACTTGTGTGTTCTTACCCCATTCTGATAAGACAACTGAGGTTTAGAGAGATTGCTGCCTTCTCCTTAGATAGTTACTTGTTAGTCAGAAGGAAAACCAGGGCTGTCCAACTCAAGCCAGGTATCCTATGTCCAGTGGGTCTCTCCTGATTTCAGCAAACTAAGAAACTAAGATGTGGCCAGAAGCTAAGGAAAGGCTGGAGAGATGGTTCATTGGTTAAGAGCACTTGCTGCTCTTGCAGAAGACGTTCAGTTCCCAATACTCATGCAACCTATAACTCCAGGGGATCTCACACCCTTTTCTGACCTCTAATGCATTGCACACATCTGGCCAATAGCAACAGTGTGGAGGTCTTCAGCAACTATTTCTACAATGTTTGTGAACTGGGCTTTCATAGTTTCCCTTACCACAGATGAGCTGTTCTTTGGGGCCAGATAACTGAGATTCCTGCTTGCCCTGGCTTTCCATCCCGCTGGCCCTTTTGGACTCAACCTGCTTGAGTCCCATTTCCTGGCTGGGAAGCCCATCACAACAGCCTACAGCTTAACTATAGGAAGAAAGGATCTAGAAAGAAAGAAAGACTTAATATCCATGCCTCTGGACCCCAGCTGTGGGCAAAGCCTGCCTTTTTATATCCTAAGTAATTGTGCCATTGTCAGGCGATGCTGAGATTACGTGTTGTGGAGCCTCAGAAAATATATGTTCCTACAAAACAAGAAGATGAATAATAAGAAAAAAAAAAAGCACTTGTTGAAAACTGAGTAGCCTCTGAGCAGTGAACAAGCAGTCCACTAGAGACGAAAATCCTCAAGATTGTGCATTCTTAAAATGACCAACAGTGGAGGGAGGGGCCATCAGGCTCTGATCTGTGGTCTAAAATGAGGCCTGCCTGTGGGACGGAGGCCTGCCTGTGGGACAGAGGAAGTGTAAGGACGTTTCAGCCAGCTGGGTTGCAACCCTAGCTCTGTCCTTCAGATGAGAGCCTTGAGCAAGTAGCAGAATGCTTCGAGACCTGTTTCCTCATTTGAAAAATGGAGGTAGAATGCCGTCTTCTATGATGGGGAAGACAAGATGGGTTAACTTACAGAAAGCATGCCATACAGCAGATGGGGAAAGTAAGTGCTCAGAAAATGGCACCACTGGAGCAGTGGGAGGAATAACCTGAGATGTAAATTAAACCATCACCTTGTCACATGGGCCAGCCTGGCAGATGATGGATGACCTGGGTGTTTCAAGGGCTGAGGAAAGAGTCTCTTACTGTTTATACAGTGCAGACTGGCACATCACCTAGAAAAGCAGCCTGACAGTACCCAAGACATCACGGCTGCTCCAGTAGAACTCCAGGGGCAAGAGATCCAGCACATACTAAAATGCAGTGTACGTGGTAATAGGTAGGACCCCTGCTGCCCTTCCTTCAAGGGTCCCTGCTCACAGCAGAGCCCTGGAGAGATGTGACGATCCTTCCAGACAGACATGGCTATACCTGCATTGGAGGAGGAGTCCGAAGGAGGAGGCATTGAACAGGATAAGGAGTATTCCTACAAAGGAACACAAAGCTGATGTGATAGTTCATGTCTGTCATCACAGTACTTGGGAGGCAGAGGCAGGAGGATTGCCATGAATTTGAAACCATCCTGGATTATAAAAACAAGAGTAGCAGGGACACACACACATAAAGAATCAAGAGCCCATGGAAGTCAGAGACTAAAGGGTGTGTGTTGGTCCAGGAATGTACTCTACTTTCCACTGTGATATCCATGGTAGGCATTACTAATCAATCATAGACCCTGATTTCAACATTCTTCTGAAATCATGTTCCTCATAGACTTTACTATAGTTGGCACAAAAGAAGAAATCTAGGTAGCATCTTTTGTTTATGTCCATTGGCCTCCCTTTGCCTACCACAGGCCAGTGAAGCTAGGGATAAGAGAACTGCCAACAGTGTCATCCAGTGGCTGGCAGGATGGGATAAGTACTCCAGTTCCCTCAGGTGAGTGCCTTTGAGATGCATCTTCACCAGTGTCCCCACATGCCTCACAGAATTCAGGTGCTGCCCCATATCAGTGAGCGGAGTCTCCTTCACCTCAGCTCCCTTACCCTACACCAGCATGTCCAGGATCCTTCCCGTTGAGACCCACTGTCCCTGTTCTTGTCAGAGGGCCCGACTCTGAGAAACCTACACTCAAGCACCCCTGCATCTTGATGCCTGTGAAGGGAAGGGTCTTTCCCAAGCCGTTGGCAAGGCCCTTGTGAGAACCAATGTTTGGCTTGCCCAGCCCACTGGCTACAACCCCCATAGTTTGGCATTTATTTTCCACTGCAAGAGAAATGGCCCAGCAGGGGAATCCCTGATGGGGATTCCAGGACACCTGGAGGTGGGTACTACCCTTGGGGTGGGCCTCGGAGCATCCCCATCTGCTTCCAGGGCCTCTGTCTCCTGCATAGACTAGATTGCTACGGAATCCGCTCCATGCTGGGATAGAGGATATTCTGGAAGGCAGCTAGCTCCCATCCAGATACCATCTCAAAAAAAGTTTAAAAAAATATAGCTCCATGATTTTAACAATCCAAATGTCTATTTTCTCTTTCATTTATTAATGTATGTGTGTGGTAGGACTGCACGCATGTGTGTATGGAGCCAGGACAATTTTGTGTAATGGGTGTTCTCCTTGCACCTGCGCATTCATCCTAGGACTTGAACGAAGGTCTTCAGGCAAGCATCTTTATTCACTGAGCCATCCCGTTGGCCCTCAGAAGTGCATATTCTTCTGATCTAGATCACCTATCTAATGAACAGTTTATCAGTGAGGAAAGGAACTGGCCACTGAACCAAGACTCATGGCACTTCTGCCTGTGGCTTCCTTCAGCCGGTGTGTGGGTGTGGGTGTGTGTGCGCGCACACACACCATCCTGCTGTCTGTTAATGCAGAGGAGGAAAATGTGCTAAAATCCTGGTTCATCTCTCCCATGTATAGTGTGACTTGAGGCAAAACACCAGCTTGTCATCCGTGGAATGGATATATCGTTGTCTAACTGCAACCTAGGGAAAGACTTGGTAGGAGCAGGTACCCATGTCCTTTCCTCCATGGGGGAGGCAGCCTGGGAGGAGAGTGCCACAGGGGAGGGCACAGCCCTGGCAAAGCCTTTTGCTGTCCTTCCCTCCCCCAGGCTGCCCTTGGTGACAAGGCAGAGAACTCTACACTAAGCTCTCTACTCCACCCCCATTCCTGGAGATGAGTGCTGGAGCCATGAACAAAGTCTTCCCCCAGGTAAAAGCTGTCTGGGTCTGAACTGATCTTGACCTAGGGGGCCATCCTAGAGATGGAAAGAGCTCTAGGGAGGGGGATTCTCGGACCCACGACCACATTCATCTGCCCTGGGGACTCACTCCAAGTGAGAGCCAGGAGTGCTGAATGTCCGTACCGAACACCTAGGCGTGTTAGGGCATTGTCACCTGGAGGACAAAGGAGGAATGGGTACTGGGCAGAAGCTACCCTACTGTCCAGGTGAGAGTGTGGACCTGAGAAGCAGGTAGGATGAGCCTGGGCTGTGAGAGACCAGAAGTTTGTCCAGCCTGGTTCTGTTCTCTGGAGCAGGCAGATGCCGAGAGCAACAAGGCCACTGGGAAGAAAGCCCGCCCTGAAGGTGAAGGTAAGGATAGAGATGGGGGTCAGGCTGTGTGCTGTGGGTCCCTCCCTGGGGACTTCCCTGAAGCTGGGCACAGAGAGTCCAAGGCAGCTCTGTGGTGGTGTCTTTTCCCAGCTTCCCAGCTAGCCATATTGACAGCCACTTGCTGGATAGAACTGTTCATTCTCTCTAGCTACCAGCATTTTCTGAGTGCCTGCTATGTGCCTTTTGCCTGCTGGGCCACCACACTGAACCTGTAACACCAAGGACCTCCAAGTCAACCTCTGGACCCCAGGCCTGATCTGGACACTTCTGTTGATCATAAGATAGAATCAGCCAGAACCACACACCTGTACTTACTGTTTTCCCCAACTCCTGTGCAGCCAGGACCTTTGTGTGTCTCCCTGGGCCCGTCTTGTCCCACAGTCAATCAAGGAAGAAACAGACGCTAAGAGTGGCTATAAAGGATCTGCCTCAGATCCCTGGAGCTGCAGATCTCAGTTTCAGGACAAACCTGGGTGGGTGGGGTATGAGCAGCAGCTGAAGCTAAGAGGTTGGCTAATCGGGTCATAGTAACATGGCATTGGAAAGAGGCCCCTGATTGCTAAGCTTCAGGGTCATGCTCCATGCTGGTGGCTATTTTCTAGTTGTCATTCAGTGTGGCTGGCGGTAGGTGTGGTTTTTCTTCCTTTGCCCTGGGTGTGCAGTTTCTGAAGTTTCTGGCTTTAACGTGGGCATCTCCCACCAGGGCAAGAGCTCTGCCTGATGCTCCAATCTTGCCTACAACCCCACCTTGCACACAACATATACTGCACAAATATTTGAGGAACAACCACTCAGCTGACTCTGCTGCCCAGTATCAACACAATCTCCCTGGTGACCCAAGTTTACTCTGTGTTGCTGACCACAAAGGAACCACCAATCAGAGTTCTAGGATTCTAAAGTTCTGATGTATACTGTGCTTCCTGTAGGCCTGTTATTGTCCCCGCTACCAACCCACGCCCGCACGCCTTCACCCTCACCAGCCTCCCACCAGGCTTCTCCTCTCATACTCTCCCTGGAAGGCCGGTCCTTGAGGCCCCTGCCCTGCCCCATCTGATAAATCAGCAGGTTTTCCCGAGGCCCCTATATCACCCATATCTCCTCAGAGTCCTGACCACACCTCCTCAGCCACCTTTCATTTGACACTGCAGGCACAGGTCTTGCTGACAGGTGACTGGAAACTTGATTGGCGTGAATTAAATGACCCAAATCAGGATCCCCCACCCCCCTTGTCTTCTGTATCTCTAGCTAGCGAACTTGCACATGTGTCTGCTCACACCCACACACACAACACCAGTGAGAGCTATGCCTATCTCAGAACCTAAGAGCCTAAGGGATGAATCAAACCTGCCTCTGCCCTTCTGTGGCCTGACACAGGGGACTTAGTTCCCCACCCTCTTTCCTATCTGACCATGTCTGGCCCTCCAAGTGAGGCTGAGAACTCTGTGAGGTGGAGGAAAGCTACGTTCGTGCCTTCTACAGAGCAAGGTGCCTACAAGACCCCCAATAAAGCTGCTTTGCTTCATTTTGCAAGCAAGCAGGAATTAGGGGAAGTGAGCCAGGCATAGTGGCACACACCCTTAATCCTAGCACTTGGGAGGTGAAGGTAGGCAGATTTCGGTGGGTTCAAGGCCAGGCTAAACATAGTGACTTAGGATATCCAGAGCTATATAGTGAGACTCTTTCTTGAAAAAACAAACAAATAAACAAAAAACAAAACAAAAAGAATTAGGGGAGCCAAGCACAATTCTAGAACATGGGACATCTGCCAGCAACCCATTACTGCTGTCTTCACAATGCCTAGAGAGTGTGGCACTTGGTAGATTCACAGCAAATACTTAGCTCACAATTAGCACTGCTGTTTTAGAATACTCTTTCAACAAACTACTGTAACTCTCATGGTACCGCCTTAGCACTCAAGGAGACTGAGCTACAGAAAAGCAAATGGCTCACTGTGTGGCCTGGCTAGGAATCCATGGAGCTTGGACTCCAGGCCACATTCTGGTGGGCACTAGAACAGATGATAGGCTGGAAGTGAGCAAAGGGTCTGGGTTTTGACGTCAAACCGGTATCATGCCTCAGCCCAGAACAGGGGTGACCAGGAAGTTTGCTTCTTTGAACCTCAGTTTTCATCCACAGAAATAAGGTTCAAGGGAACGCAAGGAGCTGGAAGTGGCTGGTCATATCATACCTGCAATGGGAAACAGAGAGGGATGAAGGCAATCGCTGCTGCTCAGCTCTCTCCACTTACACAGCCCAGCATTCCATTTAGGGAGTGGTATTGCCCACAGTGAATGATCTTCCCACTTGAATGAATACAATCAAGATAATCCTCCCCACCCCACCCAATCATGCCCCAAGGCTGCTCTGGGTACACAGATGTCCACTATCTTATGTCCTTGGTCATGAGGATAGGGTAGGAAGGACAGGAAGGAGAGACAGCCTCTATGGAGCAGAGGCTAGCCCCTGATGGCATTTGGTGATGATGGAGGACAGGCAGAACCTGAAAGTGTCATGGAAAGTTTAGGAATGCTTCCTCTAGCCCTAGTACTTCCTAACTAGGAAGGGCTGCGTGCACGGTGGGGTGGGGTCTTGGGGGAATCCCTGCACCTCTTCATTGTCTTCCCCTCCACAGGCTGTGGCCCCCTCTGCTGCTCACGTCGTGGGGCCTGCCTCTCGGTCTTCCTGCTGCTTCTGCTGGCCATGCTTGCCGCCTTGCTTGTTGTGGCCACTATCCTCGGACATCCACCCCGCACACCAGGTCAGGAGGCAAGAAGGAGGTGTGGAGGCTCAGGGAGATGGGAGCCCCGGCCTGGCATGCGGCATGCTTCTCTCTGAGTGACTTGAGTGGTTCTTTAAGGTTCAAGCAGAGATACCTGTGTGTATGATTACAAGTCTGAGAGGCCATTTGCATATATATTCTTGACATGTGCTACCCTAAATTTTTTCTTTTAATCTTTTTGTTTGATTGTTTGTTTTGTTTTTGTTTTTTGAGACAGGGTTTCTCTGTGTAGCCCTGGCTGTCCTGGAACTCACTCTGTAGACCAGGCTGGCCTCGAACTCAGAAATCTGCCTGCCTCTGCCTCCCGAGTGCTGGGATTAAACACATGCACCACCACTGCCCGACTTTTCTTTTAATCTTTAAATTTTTTTTTTATGTGTATGGGTGTTTTGCCCGCATATATCTGTCTATACCATATGTGTGCTTGGTGCCCAGGGGTGACAGAAGATGATGTCAAAACCCCCTGGAACTGTACTTACAGATGGTTGTGAGCATCCATATGGGTACTGGAAATTGAACCCAGGTCCTCTGGAAGAGCAACAAATGCTCTTGACCACTGACTGAGTCATTTCTCTAGCCCCAACATGATCATTGAGAGGTCCTGGTTTTGATGTTACTTCCTCTAAGAAATTCCCTCTGACTCCCGAGCTGGGCTAGGAGCTTCCTCTCAGCCCCCACAGCCACTGCATTTCTTATTCTCCTTACTGACCACCCTGAATCTACTCTCAACCGCACATCAGGCTGTGTCTAGAATTTCCCTGCAGTCTGGCTTCAGTGCTGAACTGCTCAGTGCAGCCCCCACTCTCAGGGAGCAGTTTAGAGAACTAAATGAGCTTGATCCAATAGACACTAGGGCCTAGTGGGGGATGGGAAGTCTGGAGCCAAGGCTGGCCTGCAATCAGTGTGATGGGAGTCAGGGTGGGAAGCACTGTGGGGGATGGAATAGACATGAAGGGAAAGCAGGGATTGGTTAGCAGAGAGCATAAGGGATAGGGCATAGGGAACAGTGTGTGTGAGAGAAGCATGAGGAGAAGGAGAGAGGGCAAGAAGACAGTGGATGTGAATGAGTGGTCAGGTGCCCAGGGCCTCAAGAGCTGCTGTGGGGAGGGAGGTCATATTCCGGGAGCCTGGGGAGGGGATTGTCCCATCCTTCTTCCTAGCTGTCTGAGAGTTGGCTCTGTGGCCAGGCAGGGCTGCTGTAAGGGATAAAGAAGAGGAAGCATGAAATCATAGCATTCTACCTGATAGTGCACAAAGGGGACCTGCAGCCATGGGCCTGTGTGCACACATGTGTGTGCATGCCCGTGTGCTTGCAGGTGCCTGCCTGTGTATGTGTGTGTGTGAGTGCCTGTGTGCATGCAGGTGTCTGCTTGCTTGTGTTCACTCATGGGGTGTATGTGTGTGAATGCCTGTATGTGTGCAGGTGCCCGCCTACCTGCCTGTGTGTATGTTAGTGTGCATGTCAGTGTGCCTGTGTACATGTGTGTCAGTGCATGTATGGGTGTCTGTGTGTGAATTTCTTGCTGTAAGCATGTGCATGAAGGTGCAGGTGTGTGCATGGGACTGCATGTGAGTGTGTTCATTTTCCTGAGTGCATCTTCGACAACGTGTGTCCTTAAGGGTGCCTCCTGTGACTAGCTGAGGTAGCTCAGGGAACAGAGACATGACTCCTACTGGCTCAAATACACTTGCTCATGTGCCCATATGCACAGACTATGACCTCCATCTCCTTACGTCAGTTTCTCCTTTAAATCTTGGGGTCACCTTTAGGGGTGAGTATGCCGCCTCCTCAGGTAGAGTTTAAGGGCAACACTTCTTATCAGTACTTGGAGGAACAATAAAAAATATGGAAGTTTGCTGACTGTTAAGGTATACTCAGTGGAAGGGATTGTGACATGCTGTCCCCGGACAGCCAAAAATACAGCTTCCAACAAGCTAGCCTGTTCTGGGAGATCCATCATTAAAGCTGTGAGACAGATGGCATGCTGTTCTTAGTGCTTCCTGTGTGACCAAACCACTCAGCACAGCCTGCGAGCCAGTGTCTAGAACAACCATGTTCCCGACATCCCACATACCTCTAGGGCTAGGCTATGACCTCTATTTTGAGGACCCCAGGCTGGAGGAGGCCATGTCACCTGTGCCTGCCATGTTGTGGCATTGGCAGAGTGGCAGCTTCAACTCATGCCTTGGAGTTCAGAGCCTCTCTGCTGCCCTAGGCCCTCCAGGAGCTCAGGGGCTCCCTGAGGGACCTTGTGCATTGCCCACCTTGTCTACCCCAAGGCTGCATTTATGAGCCCCACCTTCACTTTAGGGCCTCTCTTGCCCCCACAGAGACTCACTCCTGTGTGACACTGGCCAACAGGACCGGGTTCTTGTGCCATGACCGAAGGCACTGCATCCCAGCCCATGGCGTGTGTGATGGCATCCGCACCTGTCCTCATGGTGAAGATGAGGCAGAAAGCTTGTGTCGTGAGTACCCCTCAATCCCATGCCCCTTTTCATCCCCACAACCACCTTAACTTCCCTTGCAGCTCCATGGAACATCCTTATGTACCACCTCCATGTCCCCATGCCTATGGTAACATGGTACCTCAGCCCAGACCTTCTGCTGCACGTTGGGGGATCTTTCGATGTCATCTCCACTCAGCACCTGTGGCCACTCTTCATGACAGCCTTCCCTGACTCCTGCTGAAGGTCAACAGCCCTGCTTTGGGCTCTTACAGACCCTTGCTTCTCTCTGTTGTGTCCCTACTCACACTGGTATCACATCTGCCACCCCCATCAGGCTGTGAACGCCTCTGCTGTAGACTGTTCTGGTCTGCTTGATCCTGGGGTCCCAGAACAGGGGTGTCTGGAACAACTTTCTGAATGAATGAGCATGTAAATGAATGAATCAGAAGACCTGGCCTCATGCTTTAGGAGAACAGAGCCTGGCTAAACACAAAAGCATGAATTAGTGGGGAGACCCAAAGCAGGGAGATAGCTATGAGCTGGGGCAGGGGTAGGGGGACCTGCTCCTCAGATCCTGGAGAGCTGGACTCTAAAGAACTATTTAGCCCAAATCAAAGAGTTGCTGTGCACATTGTAATCCCAGCACTTGGAAAGTGGATGCAGATGATCAGGAGTTCAACGTCATCCATTTCAAGTTTCAGGCCACCCTACTTAAATGAGACCCTGTCTCAACAACAACAAAAAGTGTCACAGGGTCCGTACTCCAACTCCTAGGCCATGAGCTACTCCAGCAAGCCAAGCGAGACCGCCCAGCCTCTGCTTAAGTGTTTCTAGGATGGCGAGCTCACTACCTGAATCTGGCCTGGATTTGTGTGACTCTGAGTCACCCTGTCCACAACTCCCTGACATAGATGCTACTTTGGAATTCTGGGGCCCATGTGTAAGAAGTCGGGTTCTACCTGCTATCTTCTGATGAACAGAAATGTCCTAGAGGGAACTTGACCCTAGATTGAAGGTGGCAGGTTAGCAGAGGTGATGAGGGGGACTTCTATAGTAAGTATGTACACAATGCTGGGATGGGGACATACAAGAGGCACTCTCAGGAACCCCTTGTCACCCACAAGGGTTGCACAGAGTAAGAACACTCCACGCTTTGGAACTGACCTCCTTCCTGGAAGATCTCCAAAATGAATGGGGAGACTCTGCAGTAGGACAGGGTGATCTAGCTGCAGGTGGCTGAGGTACTGTGGTCAGGTGAATTTTGTTCTGCCCCACTTGTCCCTCCATAGGAGATGTACCCCGGAGCCTCCCCAGCTTCCTCCTGACCATCTGTGGAGACCCAGACTCCTGGATCTACTCAGACCAGAAATGTGATGGCACCAACAACTGTGGGGACTGTTCAGATGAGCTGAGCCCAGGTGGGGGTATGGGCACAGGTGGGCAGTGGCCAAGGGCATGGGCTGAATAAGAATCTCTAAGGTCCCCTGCATACTGTCCTTGCATCCTGGGAAGAAAATTTCCACTCCCACTTGAACACCTATGGGTAGAGGTGCTTGCTATGACAGGCTCTTCCGTGGAGGCCACTTCTCTTCAGGGCACTGACTGGGCACTAGGACCCAAGGGGTGACTAAGCAAAGAGATTGCACAACCTTTCTGGACCTGAGCCTTCTGTCCTAGGCACCTCCTAGCAAACCTATGAGGAGGGCAGGGCAGGACTCGCTGCTCTGGTTCACATGTGGGCAATCCCAAGAGCCAAGAAGGGAGCAGACAACTACGGGAAGAGACTATTGAGTAAACAATCTCCTTAGACATCCTTACATCCTTTCCCGGCACTGGGGAGATGCTCAGCCAGTGAAGCACTGCTGCACAGCATGAGGCCCCAAACCTATTCCCATTGTAGGAAGAGAGAACCAACCACAGGTTCCTAACTTCCACAGGCCACACATGTACCATGTCAGGTGCACACTCACATACACGATAAATAAATGCAATAAAAAATTTTAATAGTAGGATGCTAAAGATGTAGCTCAGGTGGCAGAGTGCCTGCCTAGTGTGCACGAGCCCTGGGTTGATCCTCAGCATGACATAAATGAGGTATGGTGGTACATTTCTCTAACCCCAACACTCTGAGAGTAGAGGCAGGAAGGTCAAAAGTTCAAGGTCATCTTTGGCTTCATAGTTGAAGACCAGCCTGAGAATCTGTCTCAGAAGACAAAAGGTGAAAGACAATCAAGGAAGACACTGTAGACCTTAAGTCTCCACACAAGTGCTCATACATGTGTCCATGCATTCATATATGTACATGTCTAAATGGGCACACATGCACACACATTCTATGCTGGGTGTTAAATTAACAAAAATGTTCTGAGCACTGCTGAGGAGGCCTGTGCCAGATTATGGAAGGGAGAGGCAGGAGTCAGAACCGTTCCTAGAACTACACCATGCTGGTGCCAAGAGGAAGTACTGGGACCTTGGAGAATCTACCAGACACCTCAGAAAAGGCAACACGGAACAGGCCATAGAGAAGAGGAAACAACAGTCAGAGCTGGTGTGTAGAAAGGAATGGGGAGCCATGGATACAGGGGACAGAAGAGTGAGGCACCACCAGAGCATCCAAGGGATCGCTATGGCAGGAGTGAGAGTGGAGCAGGAAGCTGAGCTGGGTGGTGCAGCTTCTCCACATCCATGAATCCCCAAGCTCGGTCAGGTTTCCTTTACTCATCAATTGAGCAGATGGGAACTGAGGCATAGACAGGCAAGCAGGTCACACAACCTATGTATGAGTCATTGAGTTGTAGTTCTCTCTGCTGCAGGGAAGCCTACACAGTCACCCCACACTAGATGGCCTAAGGCTGCAGGAGCTCTGTGTATTGTAGATCTAGAGAGCACCCTCTTGTTTGGAGAGCCCAGGGTCAACAGCTGCTTCTTCCACTGGCTCTTGTCTCCCCAGTGACTGCGTGCCCGCCCTGTGGCCCCCGGTGGTGGCGCTGCACTCCAACTGTGTTCAAGTACTGCAGCTGTGTCCCAAGGGCTCTGTGCCGGGATGGAGTGCAGCACTGCTCTGACTGGTCAGATGAGTACTCCTGTCCTGGACCCTGACTGAGCCTCCCTCCGCAGCATGGAAGCCGTCACCCAGAACTTTTCGCCAGAGCATCAAACCCTAGACCGCAAGGGCCGGAAGAAACCATTGCCATCCACCAGTGACCCCCAGCCCCCATTGTCTCTGCACAGGAATTGTCTTTTCTCCTTTCAAGTGTCTCAGCCTCCACTTGGGCACTTCCAATGGCACAGAGCTCACCACCATGTTATGCAGATTCTAACGAGATGAGGTGTCTGCCTCCATCACTTTCAACCTGTTAATGGGACCACATAGAGGAGACATGCTCCTTGGCTCCAGAGCAGACCTGAAGTTCTAATCTTGTCATCCCTTGAAGAGACAGATAAATTTATGGTTTAAATGCCAAGTGAGTTTAGCCCCATGGGTAGAAAACAAAGCACACACATTTACCATCATTTGGTGCCTAAGGCAGAAACTGCTGAGCTCAAGGCCACTGTAGCTAGTTACTCAACGCCCTAGCAGCCCAGACTGATCACATGAGGTTGCACATGGCACTTGGGACCTGGTATCTTTCTAGTTTCCCAGTCTCCTGGAGGCTTGTGGCTGCAGAATAGAAGACCCCCAGAGAAAGAGCAGCTTAGATGAACTCCTCAATGCCTTTAGCCTTAACCTTGGCTTTATGGTCTTGAAGCCAAAACAAGCCATTTCCCTGCATACCTTGCATACCTTCTAGCTCCATAACACCCAGCAGCAAGGATGGGCATGCTCAGTAGACAGATGAGGAAACAGAGGCCCAGGGGATGACTCTCCCAGGATGGACCTGGGACTGGGATTCAAAGTCAGTCTGTGGAACTCTGACCTCAGGGCCTCCCCCACTATTAAAGATCAGAGTCACACCTTGGTTGGGGGTGGGGCCTGTGGGGAGGGGGGTGAATATTAAAGAGGCAGCTTGAGGGACCAAAAGTATCTTGTCCTTATCTTGAAAGACACACTTGGGATCTGGCTATGGAGGCCCTTGTTGGAAGAGACAGAGACAGCCCACTAGAAATTAACAGAGCTGGTTTTATGTTAGTATCTTGTGAGGTTTGAACTGAAAATGGCATCCAAGGAGCAGCTGGGCCCTGGCTATTCATTTGTTCTTTCACTACTTTGTGTAACACTTCCTTCAGCCATTTCTGAGCTGAGCTGGGGGCTGGGCCCCCAGAGAAGAGGCCTGGGGCTTGGCAAATGAGCAGTAGGTGGTCTTATACAGAGCCCACCTCAGGCCACGCAGGAATGAGTGGGATAGCAGAAGTGTGGGTCCCAGTGATGCTGCTTGTAGGATGGTCAGCCTCGGCAGAAGGTGGGGCTATCTTCAGGAGGAGGGACATTTCATGCTCGGTCCATACGAGCCATAAGTTCTGATTAAACCATGGATTAGTCAACAGGCTGGAGGGGCCAAAGCATGGGCATATGCAGGAAACAAAGATTCTCACTTCATGGTAAGAGTGCTGGGACTCAGAATAGCCAAAGCAAATCAGTTTATTTTATGACCTTGCAAGGCAGCAGCTTGGAATGGCGGCTCACCTCGTTAGTACTGAGGGTATTTATAAACCCTAACGTCTGACCCTCCCCCTGTTGTGAATAATCAGCAGGGCATAACCTTACAGGTATCAAGGTCTCATCTGTCCGTTACATATGTCTTTTTCTCAACAAAAACTTTGTGTGCATTCATCTGTTTTATATCCTGTGTCTTTCAAGGCTTGCTGGGCTTTGAGTAATTTTCTATTCTCAACTTTTAGTATGGATGGGGTGTGGCTGAGCAGAGTGTGGGTAGGGGTATTCGGAGCAGCAGGCATTAGCAGAGAGCCAGTTCTTTCTGTTCCGTTTTCATTGGGACTAAGTTGACTCAAGGCATCTTCAAAAACCATCAGATTTCTCTTACAAGCTGTGTGTGTGTGGGGGGGGGGGAGAGTAAATCAATGCAGGTGGCAAGAATCAATGCAGGTGGCCAGAGTCTCAGTTCATTTTGCTGGCAGTGGGCAGTGAGAGTACCATCAGGGAAATTAAGCCTGGACTGTTTTAACAGAATCTAAAACCTGCCTCTTGCTGGGCAGTGGTGGTACATGCCTTTAATCCCAGGAGGCAGAGGCAGGTGAATTTGTGAGTTCAAGGCCAGCTTGGTCCAGGATAGCCAGGCCTATACAGAGAAATCTTGTCTCAAAAACAAACAAACAAACAAACAAACAAAATAAAACCTGCCTCAGCCAGGCAGTGGTGGCACACACCTTTAATCTCAGCACTCGGGAGGCAGAGACAGGTAGATTTCTGAGTTCAAGGCCAGCCTGGTCTACAGAGTGAGTTCCAGGACAGCCAGGGCTACACAGAGAAACCCTGTCTCAAAAAACCAAAACCAAAACCAAAAACAAACAACCAAAAAACCAAACCAAACCAAACCAAACCAAAAACCCTGCCTCTTAGTGTTTTGGGAGCTAGTGAGTGAAGAAGCACTTTCTGTGTAAGCATGAGGCCAGAGTTTTCAGCACTTACAGACAAGGCAGATGTGGGGCTGAGCAATCGTGCCTCCAGTGCTGGTGGGACAGGTGTGGGGGTGTGCAACCGTACCTCCAGTGCTGGCAGTACCGATGTACAGTGTGCAGTCAGGGTCCTGGGGGCAGAACAGCCATCAGCACCCAGGAACTGGTTCAGTGAGAGACCCTCTCTCAAGACACCATAGGGTTACAGAGCTAGCTCAGCAGGAGAAGGCCACTGATCACCTGAATTTGATTCCTAGGACCCACAGGAGAGAACAATCTCCTGGGGCTTGTCCTCTGCTGACACATATGTCCACACATGCACACAAAAGTCAATGGAAATATAAATAAATAAGATGGAGAATGGTTGATGGAGATACCCAGTGTCAACTTCTGGTCCCCATATGCACGCTTGAACATGCACCATACACAGTAAATAACTTGATTAATTAAAACCTATCAGGGAGAGGCAAGGCAGCTTGTTGATCACATTGACACCGAGAGCAAAGCATTGTGTGCAGATTGTGAAGCTTGACATTTATGGAGCACCTCACGGTTCCTGAGCATGGTAGTCTCAGTGCCTGCAGTGTGCAGAACGGCCTTAGGGGCTGGCTTCTGAGAGGGGCCGTGCTGCAGGCCAGTTTGTTTTCAGCAGGAGGAACACATTGGATTTGTTCATGTGACTTAGAGGGAGCTGGGGAATAAGGATCTAGTCCAGGCTGTTCTGCAGGCTCACTGATAGGACGTACCTTTATAAAGGTTCATGCAGAAGACTGGGGTCTCGCAAGCATTAGCAGTGGGGGTCTGTGAGCATATCCCTTGTACCACTGCACACTGCCCCTACCAGCCCGTCTCAGCGACCCCGGTTTTTATCTCCAGCCTACCACCATGCAATCTGCTCTTGTTGGACACAACTTCCCAGAGAGATATCACACAGCTTTTTAAGAGCCAGCGGTTCAAGGTTGACAGGCTCAAGTCCGAAGACTACTGTAAGTCTCCTGAAGTCTTGCTCTTTCAGTCAGGTCTCTGCATATGGGATGCTGGAACCTGGCAGGTGCCACAGACAGGATGCAGGAGGTAGCTGGCATGTGTTCCTCCCTTGTTTATTGGTCCTTCATAGGAGCAGGTGCCGTAGCCCCCACCCAAACAATTCTCTATAAGGGATTCCAGGAAGATACAGGGCTGGGGCCTGGGCCAAGCGGACCCACCCCTGGCACCAGGCCGCAGAGCAGCCAGAGAGGCAGCTCAGCAGCCAGTGCCAATATTTGCCCTGGCCCTGCCTCCCTGGCCCCAGCCCCAAGCTCAAGGCTCTAGATACAACAGGTTCTTGCTGTGCAAACAGGAAGGGCTAGATGAATGGAGGAATTTAAAGTGGCTCCAGCTGGGCCCCAGGGTTTGGGTTGAAATCTGCTCTGGGTTAAGTGTCTGCCATGTCTGTTTGCCAGGGCTCTCCTTTCATGCTTAAACTCACAGAACTGAGTGTGCTAGAGCCCCTAGGAGACTCAGGCAGGCTTTTGACAAGAGGATACTACTTCCCGGAGAGAACAGGAGTTGGCCCAAAGCTGCATTGCCCAGTGGCTAACGTAGTGTTTGGGGTCCTCACTAACTCCAGAACCACACAAGTAATGTCTGTGTCTCAGAGTCCTTTGTTTCTCTTTTTTGAAACAGTCTCATGTAGCCCAGGGTGGCTTCAAACTCACTATGTATTCAAGTCTGGCATGAGTCTTTATACCACACACACACACACACACACACACACACACACACACACGGAGGAGGGTGAGGAAGGAGGAGATTATGTCTCAAAAAATTAAACACACAAAATAAAAATAACTAATGACAAATTATAACAACATACTAAAACGAAGCTTCTGGCTTCATTAATTTTATTTGGGAACTAGGTTGCTTTCCTTCTTTCTTTTGAGACAGAATCTTGCTATATGGCTCCGTCTAGCCTTAAACTCACAATCTCCCTGGCACAGCCTCCCAAATACAGGGATTATAAGCATGTGCCACCAAGCCTGGTGGGGCCACTGTTAAGTAGGATAGTTCTTATGTGAACACAAGCAGTACACCACCTCAATGAATCTGAGGCTGGGGTAAAGGTGCTTGTTGCCAAGCCTGAAGATCTGAGTTCGACCTCTAGATCTCACACGGTACAAGGAGAGAACTAATTCAAACTAATTGTCCTTTGATCTCTACAGTTTGGGACTGTGAGACTATGCATGTATATAATAGTGTGTGAGTGTGAGTGCACACGTACACAAACACACAAACACACACACAGAGAGAGAGAGAGAGAGAGAGAGAGAGAGAGAGAGAGAACAAGTAAATGAGACATTAAAAGAATTATCAGCAGGCCTGCCTGGCCCCTGGCCCCTTCAGCTTTGAGTGGCCGGAAGAAAGACACTCTAGCACTCAGCCTGGCCCTGCGGCTGACACCACTATGAGGATCAAATATGTAATGGAGAGATGGGAAGGCTGGAGCATTTGCTAGAGAGACAGGAAAGAAAAACTGAATGGTTCATGTCCTGTGGAAAGAGGTGGAACTGGAGAAGCAGGATCAAATCTAGGACCTTGTGTTTGCCAGGCAAATGTTCTAGCATTAAGCTATATCCCTGGCCCTTCCTTAAGACAAGCAATGCTTTACCTTAAAATTGTTTGTGGTTGTTTACTGCTCATTTTATTTCTTAGTTTGAGCTTTGTATTGTTCTGTATTATGTGTGTGAGGTGTGTGTGAGTGCACATTAAGAAGACTCCCCTCTTATCATTGATTCATTACTTCATGTATATGATTATTTGCCTAAATGTATGTATTTGCCCTGCATGCATGCCTGATGCCTATAGAGGCCAGGAGAGGGTGATGGAGTTACAGGTGGTTGTAAGCCACCTAATAGACATGTTGGCAACAGAACTTGAGTCCTCTGGAAGAACTGGTGATCTTAACCACTCAGCCATCTCCATGATCTCCTTCCGTGATGTATGGCACACAGTGTGGCATGTATATGTGCTCTCAGTGGCAAGCCAAGCAATAGCTTCCCATAAAACCTGGGATACACAGCGTAAGAACAGAGACTGTGGTGATATGCCTAAGGGAATTCAGGGAGGATTATTTTTTAATGTGTTGAGGGTAGAATCCAAGGCCTGTCCATACTAAGCAAGGGCTTTGCCACGAGCCACATGAACCACATCCAAGCCCTGGATGAGCTTATTCCAGATTATTCACAGGATCTCAAGGATCTTTATCAAGAGGCAGAGGGTCAGAGTCAGTAATAAAGCATGTGGTGATGGTGGAAGTGAGGTGTGGCTTCTTGATAAGCCTGGCATAGGTGGCTGGCAGATTGCTTTCTGATCTGAAGCTTCCTCCTCTGTCCTTTTAGGATTAAACCTAACTACTTTTTTGGAATGTTGAAACAATCATACCAAGTCAGGTGAGTAGAACATCTCACCAGAAGCTGTGCTGTGTCTAGTCCTTCCACTGAAGGCTTCGGCAGCCACAGTCTGGCAGAAACATGAAGGCAGAGCCTGATAGCTTTGTATGAGAACGTTCTGGCAACATTCTGTCCTATATGACTCCAAGCAAGTAGAGGGCAGTGGCTCAGATTTTCCAGCTTTAATCTACATGTCTGCCACCTTCACTTTTGATATAGCGAAATGATACTAGACCCCAAGTTAGTTGTTTTTAATCCACCAGGTGTCAAGTCCTGTCTATGCTTGTACTCTCTTCACTAGAAGAGAGAAATTGCATTCAAGAGTTCCTGAGATGGGCTGGCAGGATGGCTCAATGGGCAGGAGTGCCTGTGTGCTGGACTGAAGACCTGAGTTTGAGCCCTGGATCCCACAAGGTGACAGCATAGAACTGTTTCCTATGAGCTGATTTTGACCTCCACATGTTCACCATGGCATAAACATGCCTGCACTCACACAGTTGTAAACACCAAATAGTAAACACGCAAGCTGCAGAGAGAATATCTTAAGTGTTGTATGGATGCATCTTCTTTCAATTAAAAAACCTGTGGCCTACAGGAAAGGGGTTAGGGTTTGCCTGGCAAACACAAGGTCCTAGATTTGATCCATAGCTCTAGGAAGTTAAAAACAAAAGAAAAAACGGCTGAACCTCCCATGTTTGTCAAATATGAAGTAATTCCCCTCGCCATATTATACCAGAGTAGGATGTTGATTCCACGTACTACAGGAGCACTGAGCAGGCAAGAATAAGAATATCACCTGCAGGCTGGCCGTGAATTCTTGACCTGTTCCTCAACCACTAGAATAAAGCATAGATTTTCACTTGAAAGACAAAATGAACTGTTGAAAGAGTTAAAGGACTCATCAGTATAGGAAAGTGAGACCCTGAGAACAAAGGATTTTTAAAAAGGAACTCTTAAGCCAGGGGTGGTAGCCCATGCCTTTAATCTCAGTAGTCAGCAGGCAGAGGCATGAGGGAATGATGGCGTGGCAGTGATGGTGTATATTTTGGGTGGAGTGATCAAATTAGGCTCAGGTTTGATTGACAATATATACTGTATTTGACGAGCAAAGTTATTGGTCTTAGGAATTTGGTAAGGTATGCTGTCTGCCTAAAAATGTTTTAAAAATAACTTTTAAATATTTATTTTAAAATAGGTGTGTGTGTGTGTGTGTAGGTGTTGAGGCCAGAGGCATATTGAGTTCGGGCTAAGTATGGATTACATAGTAA
>JADRCH010000114.1:511444-562656 GCA_019843965.1 Rhynchomys soricoides
CCCCCCAAACAGAGGACTTACTATGACTCACAGCTGACAAGTTTTAGTTCACAGTTGCTTGACCAAGCTCCTTTTAGGCCTGTGTGGGACAGGGCACCAAGGAAAGAGTGTGATGTAAGTGTGTCACACACACAAGAGAATGCACAGCATGGGCCCAGACCTCAATAGGCCCTCAGAACTTAGTGCAGCTGACTCTATGATGGAAGCACCATGCAGGCCATAGAACTCATCACCTGCCAAAACTAAAACAAAGATCTAATCCATCAAAGGCAAAGTCTAAATGTATTAACCTTTCTTTTTAGCTTCTGTAGTACTGCTTCTGGCTAGCTGTTCTTGTTAACTGAAGTATGTCAATCCTGAGAAAGGTTACACTGGGATCCCAAAAACCCAATATAATTGCCGGCTGGCTAAGACTTTCTATTGGCTTAAATCCTTGTCCGAGCAGTGTTCTCTTGGCTCGATTGCTATCAAGTGAGTGAAGAGTGCTTGGCTTTCCTAACAGATTCCAACCCAGACCCATTAAGACACAAACTCACAAATGGTTTAATCCATAAGCAACATTAGTGCCCTCATGATCCAGTCACCTCCCAAAACCTGCGTGTGAGCTTCAGGGAATAAGCCTTCAATATCTGAACCTTGGGCCCATTCAAGATCCGAAGCTTCATGTGATGGTGCCCACCTATAAACCCAGGCTAGACCACAGTGTCTCAAAACATCAAGACAAGAACCTCCAATCCATAACACGCTCTGTATTCGCCTTGTCACAAATTTCACAAGTCTGAGCTTTTGCCATGACCCTGGGTGGTCTGTATAGTGGTAGCACCATGCATAGCTCAGAAGAGCAAATGCAACACAAGACCTACCTTTAATAAAGACTTGGCTAACCTCCAGTGTTTCCAAATGTCAAATCAATGCTTTCAATTTCTTGAGATAGTTTCTCTCTTCTTTAGTTGCCTATTAAGTCTTGCTGTTAACAGTCTTTTAAACATGGATATGTCTAGAACAGTTCTCAATCTGTGGGTTGTGACCCTCCGGGAGTCACAGATCAGATATTTACATTATGATTCATAACTAGCAAAATTAGTTACAGAGTAGCAACAATATAATTGTATGGTTGGGGTCACCACAACACGAGGAATGTATTAAAGAGTTGCAGCATCAGGGAGGTTGAGAACCTCTGGTGTAGAGACAGAAATAAAAGATAATTCACAAACCCAAGTCATGTATGTCATCTAAATCTTCCTAGTAGCCATAATTAGAAAATAAAACCAGGCGTTTGTTTATGCTTTTTGAGACAGCATCATACAGCCCAGGCAGGCCTGGAACTCACTAGTTGAGAAGGCCCTTGAACTCTTTTTCCAGTTCAGTCTGCCAAGTGTAGAGATTAGAGGCATGTGCCACTACCTCTACTCAAGAGTATTTTTCACTGACATTTTAACAGGTCATTAACACTTGCACATGGGAGCAATCTGCACTTAGGCTTCCAGATCAAAGACCTGTCTGTCCAGTGTACTAGTGTTTACACAGCTAGGAGTTAGAACCTCAGTACTCACTGGTATCTTCTGGGTGCTTGCTGAAAATGCTGAATCTTTTAATGTAGCCCAGGCTAGCCTTGAGTTCCTGATCATTTGGCCTCCACCTCCAAATTTTGATAGGCGTATGCTATGCTCATCTAGAAATTCTGAATCCCAAGCCTTACTCTAGACCTGCTGAAGTTAACTCTTGCTAAATTGCTTCAACTACAGAGGCCTCACAAGGGTGCTTGCTTTTAAACAAGAGCCTCCTGGTGCCAGGTGTAATGGCACACACCCAAACTCTGGCTAATTTGCCAGCCACCTGACTTTGTAAACAACAACAACAACAACAAAATGTATTGGCAGGCAGCCAAATTGATTTACCGTGTATAGCTGGGTATTCATAAGAAAGTTTTTGTGGCCTGAAAAACCTACAATATTTATCATTGGGCCTTTTCCAGTAAGTCTTAGGAAAAAGCTTCTGCCCTATTACTTCCAAGACTGCTGTGAGTCACTTGGGTTTTAATGAATACCTTCAATGGCTGGGATCTCAATAAATGCTAATGATTGCTGAGAAGGCAACAAAACAGAATGGGCTTTGCAGCCAACTAGAAAGGAGCGTAAACTCTCACCTCCTATTGTAAGTTCTGTGACACTGAACATGCCACTTAACTTGAGGTTGAACGTTCTTGGCTCTGAATTTTGGCTGGTTTCATGAATACTTGCTACAAGGCCAGGGCATGGCCCAGGGAAGCATATAATCAGCAGCAGCTTCATTCACATCTACGCTCTATCAGCCGTTCCCAAGTGTAGCAAGGAGAGGTCATGCCAAATTTGTTAGTTTACATGGTGCCACCTCCTGTGGCTTCAATCTGCAATCCACAAGCAGAATTCAACGAGAGCAAAAGAGTTTATTTGAAAAAATTACTATGTATTGAAAATATACATTAGAAATTATTACATACGTCCATAGCCTTCCCTTCCCCAACCACAAAAGTAGAAATATCTGCTTGCTATGCTAATGCCATAGGTAAATCCAAACCAAAAGAAAATCACCAGCAGTCTCCCCTCCTCATGTGCTGGGGAGAGGGGAGGGTCAACTGTATGTGTCAGTCAGTAGGAATTGAGCAAATCCCAGTCTTCCACAGCCAGACACACACACTTCTGCTTGGCCGACTGTGGCGAGCTCTGCTCCTGCTCTGACTCCCCGAAAGCTCTCTTCTTGCTCTTCTTTGATTCTTGGCTCAACAGTGGTTCATGGCAGTCCGGAGCCTTCTCCCTATAGAACTGGAGTTTTCCAGAAGAGTTCATGTGGGTCTCTGCTAGGGGACATTTCCTTGAAGCTTCTGTGAGAGCTCGCTTCTGATCTGTAAGAATAACAAGTGGGTGAGCTTTCTGTGCTCATGGGCCAGAGCCTGCCTAAGACTGAGACCACCCAGGACTAAGACAAGGCCCTGGGATGGTTTGCACTGAATGCCCAGCAGCAGGGGTGGCAGAGGTGGGCACTTACTGGGTTCAGTGAGTCTAATACCTCAAGAATCAATTTTCTCTGTTTCCTATGAATAAAAAAAATCTAGCATAACACAGAAATAATAAATAAATAAATAAATAAATAAATAAATAAATAAATAAAACAATGCATATAAAGGGACAGTGTCAGGCACACCACCAAAGCTAATAAGCTGTTGGCTTCCTTTTTCCTTTTAAAACCTGGACCTGACTCTGCCTTCTGCCCCTGTAGTGTCTGGTGTGCCCTCCTAGGGTTCTGACTTTGTTATTGTTTTCTTCAGCTTATCACTTAATTCTCGTTTAAAATGACAAAAGTGAACATTTTAACCTATCTCCAGAATGCTTCTATTTTCAGAGCTGATGGACCCAGAGCCTTGTGCATGCCAGACAAGTATTCTACCACAAGCTGCAGCCCTCATCCTCCAGAACACTTTATTACTGTGTGTTTGTGGGTATGATATGAATGTGCACGCACACGTGGCACAGTGCGTGTACAGAGGTCAGAGGACAACTTTTTGGAGTCAGTGCTCTCCTTCCATCAGGCGATCAAACTCAGGCTGCCAGGTTTGCACGGGTGGCACCTTCTTGCAGTTAGCCATCTTACCGGCCCACAGAACTCCTCAGCTTATAAACTGAGGGTCTGTAACTACTCAATGGGAATCCCTTACCCCTCCCTCTAACTACGTCTCCTTCCAGTGAACCTGATGCCCTGGGGAGCTCACAAGGGAACAATCAACACAGTATTTGTCCTTTCATGACTGCCTCATCTCATGCAGCACGTCTTCAATGCTTCTATGTCAAAACGTCCTATCTTTTTCAAAAAAACAAAAGACTGGGGCTGGAGAGATGCCTTAGAGGTTAAGAGCACTGGCTGCTCTTCCAGATGACCCAGCACCCACATGGCAGCCCACAGCTATCTATAACTCCAGGATCTGACACCCTCACACAGACATGCAAGCACCAATGAATATAAAATAAGTAATAAAAAGTTAAAC
Source organism: Rhynchomys soricoides (assembly GCA_019843965.1). Lineage (NCBI taxonomy): Eukaryota > Metazoa > Chordata > Mammalia > Rodentia > Muridae > Rhynchomys > Rhynchomys soricoides. Next base: position 515,463 of record JADRCH010000114.1, read on the forward strand.
AAAAAAGATTTATATCATCTTAACTGTATTCAAGTGTGTGAATATGTGCACATGAATGAAGGCATGTGGGAGCCAGAGATGCTGGGTCCCCTGAAGGTGGAGTTTCAGGTGTTGTAAGCCACCAGACGTGGTTTCGGTGAACTGAATTCAGGTCCTCTGGAAGAGCATGTGCACTCCTAACCACCGAGAGAGAAAGGGGGGGAGGGGGGGACCGAGCGAGCCAGCCAGTCCACCCTTTCTTTATCCCACAATGTCCTTGCTTTCTAAGATTGGATCATACTCCCTTGTACATAGACACTGCATTCTGTTAACCCACCTGTCTACTGCAGGGCACTTGGCTTACAAGTCTTTTTGTTTTTTCTCTAATGTTTGAGTTGAACACATGGCCTTTCTCACGCAAGAAACCCTTGATCACTGAACAACATTCCTAGTCCTGCTCCCATCTGTTGGCGACACTTAACTGTCTGTGCTCTGTTTTCTTTTGTGCTACTGTAAGTCTTCTTTGGAATGAGACAGATACAAATAAGTAAGAAGCAAGCAGCCTTCCTGATGGTGGTGCTTATACCATGAGCTATGCTGAGGGAATGATTTGTCTTAGTGATCATAATAAGTTAATACAACTACAATTAATTTTCCCAAAGAGAGAAGACACGCTGATTGTTTTAAGAGCATAAAAACCCAAGAGCCAAAACTCCAAAACAGAATTTCTCACAGAAGTACTGAGCTGCCTTTCGAGGCTCCACATCTTTCCGCTGCCGCACGGCTTCCACGCTCACTCGCTCCCACTGCAGAACGATCTAAAAGGAATTTGGAGAGACTTGAACCCAAACAAAACCTTGCCTTTTTAATCTCAAACTTGTCTCATTCCTCCTTGGTCCCTTCCCTTTTTTTTGAACCAGGGAGGCAAGCACTGTTCTTCTTAGCTAGTCTTTGCTCTTTTTCTTGAAATACAAAACTTACTGATAACTTTTATTTGTAAGAATCAAGTCAGACTGGATCCAAAAATATGTATGTGCTGAGCTTACTCCTGCCCAGTTCCACACTGTTCTAAACTAGGAATCAACTGCATGAACTTCACATCTTTAAACTAAATACTAAAAGCCAAAATCATAATTATAGTATGTCTCATACATCCCCAGACCATGATGGCTGGAAACACATCTGTAACAACTCACCTCTATGTGTGTAGGATGCTCTATTTCTATATCTACATGTTACAAATGTAATTTTACTTATTAGGTACTGCTGCTTTCTTTAGAAATATGACTGGATATAATAAACTACACATGACAGAATAAAAAGTAAGTAATCATTTCAACATATTTTGAGTAACAAGGACTTTGCATTTAATACTTCTTACTAATGCAATGCAATGATCACAATGACCATAAATGATGAAAAGTACTCGCAGGATACAGAGTAGTTCAAGTATTACTGACCTAACATGGCAGAACACACCTGTAGTTCCAGAACTGTGATCCTGGGGCCACAGTGAGACTCAAGATATAGACAAACAAAACCACAAACTATAAGAGCGCATTTACTAGCCAGACAGCCAATAGCTAGTGATTTAACTTCTGAGTCTCACATTCTTGACATGTTGAATAGAGCTTAGTAATGATATGGATTCCACAGGGCTGTTACAAGGACTACACGGAGGGCTTATCAGTGTCTGCTATGCAGAAAGCACATGGAACATACTAGTTATGGATCCTTCAATGATATTTCCTGGTGCTGGAAAATGGGTACTGATCTAAGGGAAGCCAAAACTGACTAATTCAATTTGGTGACTTGGTAGAAAATAAAGACACTGCCCTTTCATCAACAGAAACAGAAGCAGGGCTAACTGTGAATACAGAAAAAGAAAGCAAATTTGGACAAACTAACTTTGAGGTACCAGGAAGACACTTGTAGGTAATATTTGGGAATACAAATGGCTTCTGATAGATTAGTCACCCTTTCAGGACCCTGAGAAATAGAGGTATAAAAGGGAAGGAGGAATCAGCTAGGACAGAAAAACCCCACGGCATACATGTCTATATTAAAGGTCACATAAAACCAAGGAAGGTGAACACTTGACCACTTGGCAGCTTCTAGAGACACTTAAAGTAGAACAGTGGAGGCCAAAACCAGACTGCAAGGGAAGACAGCAAGGGGTTGGAGAGCTAAGAACAAAGAGAACACAGATGCCTAGGTGGTGAGGGACTCACTAGAGTAAGAATAACTGACATTTACATAGAGAAAGACAGCACCACCAGAAGGTGACACTGGGGATGTGGGGGTAAGGAAGCAAGGAAAATATGATAAACATGACGAAGCTGAAGGTTTTCAGGAATAAGATTGAAATAAATAAGTAAATAAACAAACAAGGGCTTACCACCGAAGTAAACGTGCATAGTTGTCTCCTTTAAAAAGAAGGGAAGTAGAATACGGCTGGAGAGGTGGAGAAATTTGGAGACAGAAAAGGAAGTGGGTCCCTGTTAGGCAACCTCCCTCTTCAGGGAGTCAGGCTGCAGTTCACGTAAAGGATCAGCCGGAGGCCAGGAAACCAACCCCCCAAAGCCCTGGAGGGTCCCAGGTGATGGCAGGAAGCTACACTGGTCCAACTACTTACTTCAAGGACACGCTGTTAGGTGTTTTACTTGGTTTTCACCAAAATCAAAGAGAAATCATAGCTTTTGTATTTTATAGATGTAAAAAAGACTCAACGTCTCCTCAGTCATACAGCTAGCTACTGAATTTATGAGGCTCAACTCTGACTCCACAACCTACGTTCTATCCACCATGTCACTTGCTGCCAACCTATAGGAGGTCTTGGCAGGAGCCCTGTGTCCACTAGATGCACCTAGGATGGAACGTGGGGTCCATTCTGGCAATTACTGAACCATGCCTATCTGGAGCCAGCTCCAAATGGTTCTGAACCACTTGATACAGGTTCCCTTCTTATCTGCTGGGAGGTGATGCTATCTATGCTCAGGCTGGTGGATAGGTTCTCCACCATGCCTTCTGGCTCAGAGCCAAGGAAGAACTCAGGACAAAGTCTTCCATGCTTCTGCCAAGAATCAACGGTTAAGTGTCTGAAGGGGAAAGCTGCCCTACACAGGTGAGCTGCTATCCACCTGGTACCTTTTGACTTTCTATTCAAGGCTATACTTTACCACTGGGGAAGGCATTATGAAGTCAAGAGAAACTTAAAGGCTAAATCTTTTACTGACAAAAGGCAAGAGGTAGAAAGATCAAAGAGACTCCCCATGAAGGCTCTGGAAAAAGAAAAGGCTCCAAAGGAAAGGTCAGTCAGATCTGAAACCTTCACAGCGTGACACCGTTAATTCTCTCTAGAATACAGCACTCTGTGAAGACAACAGATCAGACTTCCTCCTCCTCTTCTTCCTCTTCCTTTTTGCTTACTGAGCCATAATTTACTTATTTCCTGAGTCATTTGTACAATAAGATGACATTCTAGGCATGAGGCCCAGTCTCTCAACAAAAGCAGGGAAGTATTAAGATCTGACAACCAATAGTACTACCTCCTTAAGTAGATGGGTCAGTAACAGACGATCACCATTGATGACTGAGGTGAAGAGTACAATTGAGACAAAAAAAAAATCAAAGGGATTAATGTTAACTTGATATCTAGGTACCTAGAATTAAAATGAAAAGCTGTATTAACTGTAGCGGAAAGCCTGGCATACCTGGTCAGCCCAGCCCTCAGTTTTGCAGTTACTGTGATCAAATTCCTTCAAAGGCACTTTGGAGTGAACAAGGCCTATGTGTGTCCGGAGCTTGTCCTTAACGGCTTTGATATCCTAGTGAGGGAGAAACACCAGACATGAATACATTTTCCAATTCTTACTTGTTTTTAGTAGCAAAGACCACCATAAATTAGGTATGGTGGTGCACACCTATACTTCCAACAATCTGGAGACTGAAGTATGAGGATCATGAATTCCAAACCAGCCTGGGCTAGCCAACCATATCAAAACACCAAACCAGCTGGGCATGGTGACAAATGTCCATGACCCTAATAGTCAATAAGCTAAGGACAGCCATGAGTTTGAAGCCAGCTTAGGCTACACGGGAAATTCAAGCCCAGGAAGGGCTACATAGTAACACTATATCTCAAAAACAAAACAAAACAAGACCATCATAAATACTAGCTATTTCTAAGCATCAAATTGTAACAGAAGCAAAGTCCCATATCATAAAGCCTGTAAGGCTGAAAGAGCCCAAAAGCCTTACCTTTAGTCCTGTTCCAGAGATATCTAAGCAGTTTAGTTTTCTAAAAGAAAATAGGTATCCAATTCCAGCATCTGTTATCTCAGGGTTACCTAGACATCAAAAACAAGGCAGCATTCTGTCATAACTGTTGGTGAAACCCACACCCTCAAGGAAAAACACCCAGGTATCAGTGTGCAGGGTGCGTGAATATCCCACAGTGAAATTCAATATGAATTCTTATTTTTTCTATTTGAGACATGAAGCAATCACACTAGATCCTTCACAATCCAACTGCTTAGGACTCAGCTGAGCAGAATACATGATTACGGCAGTTATCCCCACACAAGTAGGAGCTGCAGAGCTAGTGAAATGGTTCATACTGTCCTTATCACCAGTTTACCTCTGAAGTAATTACAGGCATGTAATTTTCAGTTTGAAAAGACTTTCAAGGTACTTATAAACAAGGGACTATCACTACTCTTACTATGTTGTTTTTCAGAAACTTTTCTTACATAGTGCCTTTTCACATCAGAGTTTGCTTTAGCGGTTTCCTCTAGGAATACTAAGTATAGTTCCAGTGACATAGCAGATTCTCAACATGTATTTACTGAATAGGTAACTTCCCTGGGAGGTAAGCCAGGGGATTCAGCAACATTACTGTACAGAGGCCAAAACCAAAGCTCAGAAGTCAAGCAATTTGCCCAAGGGTACAAAACCACCCTCTGCCCTCGAGAACCCACCTGCCACAGACAGTATTACTAGACTCTCAAACCGCTGACTTCCTATCACTGGAGTCAATTTAATCTTAAATTACCACAAGAGTGATTTATTCTGCTTCTTATTAGGTAAATACTGATAAAAAAGGACCTAGCTGACAGACACTATGGATCAGAGACTCAAAGTAGGCCAAATGTCCTTATGTATGCTCTTAACACGACAGAAGGGCCCTGCTGGCTATATGCTGAGTAGCATGGGAAATCTGAAGGGCCTTTTCCTCTCTGTAGGAAGTGGTGATAAGCTGCAAAAGGCACTGGGTCAGGAGTCAAGAGCTGCTGGCTTCAGTCCTATCACTGGACTGTTATGGATCCTAGGCCAGCTTGACTTTTATCCCCTCATAAAAGGGGAATGATGACCCTAAAGCCATTCTCCAGACATTAACACCCAGTAACTTACATGACAGGTCTAAGAGCGTTAGATTCTCAAGGCCTCTTTTCATCACCCGTACTGGTGCTGTCATTTTCCGAATGCCTGCATCAGATAAGCAGTTATCCTTCAAGTGGAGCTGAGTTACACTAGAGACAAAGGTCATAAAAGTATCACTTAACGGATGTCTGAGAACACACTTTAAAACATAAAATATCAATATTTCCAAATATTCTAAAAGATCACCCAAATCTCACTACTATTCTGTTTACAACTCTTCTTTCTTGCTGATATTCTTGAAATTTTGTAAGTTTTTAAAGATAAATTTTATGTGTACAGTGTTTTGTCTGCATGCATGTATGTGTACCATATTTGTACTTGTGGAAGCTAAAATAGGGCACAAGATCCCATGGAAGTGGAATTACAGATTGTTGTGAACCACCATGTGGGTGCTGGGAATTGAACCCAGATCCTCTACAAGAGCAAGTGTTCTTAAACACTAAGCCATTTTTCCAGTCCCAGATTTTTGTTGCATGTATTTATTTTGTGTGTGGACAGGGGGAGAGATGTATATGCCTTGGTGACTGTGGGAGTCAGAGGACAACTTGAGGGAGCGGTTCTTCCCGTCTACTATGTGGGTTCTAGGGATTGAACTCAGAGTCATCAGGCTTGATGACAAGTGACTTTACCCAATGAGCCAGGTTTCCAGCCCCAATCTTTTAATCACTTGCTATAATAAACTAGGACAAATAAGATGGACAAACAAGGGACATTTTTCAATCCTGATGGTTTTGACTACTATAGGTTAAATAAAGGTTATTTAGGGGCTCAGCAGTTAAGAGCACTGACTGCTCTTCCAGAGGTCCTGAATTCAATTCCCAGCAACCACATGGTGGCTCACAATCATCTGTAATGGGATCTGATGCCCTCTTCTAGTGTGTCTGAAGACAGCTAAAGTGTACTCATATGCATAAAATAAATAAGTAAATCTTTAAAAAAAAAAAAAAAGGTTATTTAGAAGCTGGGCACGGTGCACACACCTTTAATTCTAGTACTAGGGAGGCAGAGCCAGGCAGATCTCTGTGAATTGGAGGCCAGCCTGATCCACAGAAAAAGTTCCAGGACAGCTAGGCCTGTTACATAAAGAAATATTTTCTCAAACAAACAAACCAAAACCAAAAGGTTATTTATTTAGAAAATAGAACAAATAAATTATCTTTCCTAAGAGCTTTCCAATCTATACTGCTATACCAAGTGAACAGAAGTAGAAAGTGTTTTTAGAAAAAAAAATTAGTAAATAATACAGGCAAGTAAGTGACATTCCTTAAAATGATTCTACTGGACTGTCCTTTTGAAAATAACACAGGGCCTGGAGGATGGTTTAGCAGTTAAGTGTACTGGATGCCCTTCTAGAGGACCTGGGTTGAATTCCCAGCACCCACACGACAGCTCACAATGGTCTGTTCCTGTTCCAGGGGATCTGACACCTTCACACAGACATACATGCATTGTACAAAAGATAAAAAGTAAATAAACAAATCGTTTACAAGTAACAGTGGGCTGGTACCTGGACAGGGCCTCATTGGTGAGATGTTCTAGAAGCTCATGTTCATCTCCAAGCCAGCAACAGGAAAGATCCAGGCGGGTCAGCTCCCGGAAAGACTTGATCTCTTCAAGCTTTTCTGCAACCACCAGACACCTGGGCGGTGCAGAGAGTGGTCAATGGCTTGCCTTCAGTTTTCAAACTTTCAGGCTGTGACTTTGTGCCACAGTCAACATGACATCATTCCAAAGAACCACGAAACACGCGCATAATACTGATGATTCTACCACATGGATTGGACTAATTAGTAAATACCTCAAAAAAACCTTTGTATGACGATAGAATAAACATTTTTTAATAAACCAAAAAATATGAGCAAAGGCAAATCACAAGGAAAAAAATCCAGTTTGTAATTAGCCAGACCTTGGCAGTAGTGCTGGGTTTCACCTGGGAATTTTCAAACTTACCTTTTCTTTTTCTTTTTTTGAGAAAGAGTCTTACTCTGTAGTCTAGGCTGGACTTGATTTAAGTCTCCTGCTTCAATTACAAGCATGAGCCTATGCTTTAATCTGGATATACTAAAAAATATTTTAAAAATTACCTAGCTTATCACATTTTATCTTTCTACTGAAGCTCAAGCACCCGTCTACACCCCTGGATCTGTTAACGATCCTGAAAGTATGCTGCAGCATGACTCTCATTTAGATGCTTATTAGGACAAACTATGAACATAAGTGACTTAATTACATTGGAGCACCTTGCCAAGCTGTTATCAGGAAGCATCAGGGAGGTCTCTGGAGAGGAAGAGATCAAAATGGCATCCCACAGCCTGACTGGGCTCTGCCCTGCCTTCTAGTTGTTCATGGATTTCTAATGAGGTCAACAGAAAAAAATGAAAGGGATTAGGTGTGACAGGAAAAGGAGAGAAGAGGTCCCTAGGATACCAGGGAAACCTGACAGTGGCCAGAGCACCCACTTCTCATCTACTTTCCTGTTGGAGACCTGTGCTTTCTACAGCGAATATGCTAGGATTAGTGAGAGCACAGTGCTCTTACTCAGCAGGATCTTAACTGACCAAAAAAATGATGGATAATCAGAAGGGAAGAATGGGTGGAGCTTTTTCCTTCCTATATCCAAATGAAATTACCAGTGTCAAACTGACAAGTGACCTACTAGGTAAATGGCTTGAGGTGCTGGGACCCTTTTTAAGTTGAAAAGTTTAAGCTGCCTGGAGACAGAGCTCAGCTGAGTACACGTGTAAGCATTACTTACCCAGACTATTGCAGCTGCACTGAAAATAAAGCTGCTTTCTCCCTTCTGATGATCATAGCTCTGAAGTGTTAGTGGGGATTTAGGGAGTTACTGGCAAATAGAGAAAGGAAAACACACATCCTTTGATCAATTACCAAAGGATTTTTAGTAATTCTGAAATTAAGGGGGAAGAACATAATACTGTGTAATGTGATTAAGAAACTTTATGTATCTCAAGGCTGAGGATAGGCACAGACAATACTAGACGCTAATCTAGGACACAAGGCTCTAGACTCTTGTTTGCAGCTTGTCTTCTAAATGACCTTTGAAGGCCCAAACAGTAAAGAAACAAGAGAACACACACACAAACTTTAGTGCAAAACAGACCTGAGTTTGAATTTTTATTTTATTGTGGGGGAAGAAGCAGAGATAGAGACAGAAAGACAGAGACAGGTGGGAGGGAGAATGAGAGAAGACAGTTCTCTCTTTCCATGTTTATGTGAGTTGCAGGGATCAACCTCAGGTTGTCAGGCTTGACTCACTGGGAGGTGTCATTCTTGGCCTGCTGAACCATACTGCTGGGCCCAGTCTGTATTCAAACAGCTCGAATTATTTGCTCCATCATTTAACCATTTTGAGCTTCAAATTTTCAAGCTATGAAACTGCATCTTCCCATTCTTTCTTTCCAGAATTAAGAAAAATAAACATTTATGAAGTATATGGTAGCCTCTGGTCCACCCTTTAAATAGTAGTGATTATTACTACTTCATTAACATAGGGTGACATCTTAAGGAAAATGGACTTGCCCTCTGTGAGCACCATTAGGTTTAACCATGAGGGAGCTCTGTCTACCTGGACCCCAGCAGTACTGGCTCCTCCTCTCAGCAGACAGCTTCTGGGCCTAATGAAGTGCTCTCACCTGCCTCATTCTCTTATTTTCAATTATTTTCTCAAAGTTCTTTCCTCTGGCCTGACCCCTTTTGTGTTGGTACAACCACCTCGGCTGCAGCAGCTCTAGGCTGCAAACATATCCCTACAGCCTTTGCTCTCTAATGTTCATCTCAGTCATCAAAAGAGAGGGTTTTGGTCACAATCGTAAACTCATTTGTACCTGCACAAAAATGCAAAGTTTGGAATTAAGTTGGATTGTAAAAATACAATCTGAAAGATTATACTGAAAATGTTCCTTATATTTTATTATAAATACAAAATACATGATCATAAGGTAAATGGGGGGGAGAATTAAGAAACTACAGAAGCTGGGCAGTGGTGGTACATGCCTTTAAACCTTTAATCCCAGGACTTGGGAGGCAGGGGCAGGAGGATCTACAGAGTGAGTTCCCGGACAGATAGGGCTACACAGAGAAACCCTGTCTCGAAAAACCAAGAAAACAAACTACAGAAAGTACAAAGAAAATAAAACCAATTGCAATCTTCCCTCATAGATATTAGGCTTTTTTCTTTCAACAATATATAAAAATATTTTTTTAAACAAAATTTAGGGTTAAAATGAAAAAAAAAAAAGTCACTATCTTGAATGCAATCACTAGTACCATATGAAAAAATTAATGTTTAAAAAAAATGGGATCTGGCCAGTACAATGGCACAGTGAGTAAAGCACTTGCCATTCAGGTCTCATGACTTGGAGTTCAATCCTTCACATCGACCAAAAGGTGGAGAGAAAGAACTCCACAGAGTTGTTCTCTGGCCTCTATGCATGTCACAGCACACAGCATATGTCACGGCATGCTCGAACCTACTAACGCATACATTAATAAAGTGGTTTTTACAAGCTCACTTGCATCTGGGCATAGTGATACATGGGATTAAGCCCAGAACTCGAGAAGTAGAGACAGGCAGATCTCTGATTTCAAGACCAGTCTGGTGTATTCAGTGAGTTTCAGAACAGTCAGGGCTACACAGACAAACCCTGTCTTGAATGAATGAATGAATGAATAAATAAATAAATAAATAAGTAAAAAAAAAAAAAGAAAGAAAAGCCCATTTGTCTAAAAAATTTTTTTTTAGAAAAAAAATCTTAGAATTGGGGTTTTGCTAATAGCTCTGTGTGGCCTTGTACTGGCTCCATTGCTGACCTTGAACTCACAGCACTCTTCGGCCTCAGCCTCCTGAGTGCTGGGATTACAGAGTTAGTCAGTATGTGTAGGTTCATCTTCTTCATTTTGTCACATTCTGAACATGTAACCATCATTTAAATTATCTTAGAACATTACGTTAACTTCATTATCTGGTTGTCCCATAACTGTTTACCAAATTCTCTAGCTTTCAGCATCTCGCTGCTACAAAAACAACAGTACCAGATTGAATACATCTTTAAAAAAATTATTATTTGGGTTTTTTTGTTTGTTTTGAGACAGAGTTTCACTATGTAGTGCTGGTTGTCCTGAACTCCGTGTAGATTAAACCTCACAGAGATCTGTCTGCCTCCGCCTTCTGAATGTTGGGATTAAAGGTGTGGGCTACCATGTCCAGCTTAAAAGTTATTTTAAGCCAAGTCCTCACTATGTTAGGACACAGTTGTATGCCATCATGACTGGACTCACACGAGAGGCTCTTTCCTCTGTCCAGTTTCACCTCCTGTTTTTCCCTGAAGCCAGGAGTTAAGAAGAGAAACAAGAAGGTTGAATCCGTTCACTGTGTAACTTCATTTACAACCACCACCTTCTTGGAGCCCAAATTTCTCCTGTAAGATAGATGATGCTCTATAGGGAGATCGCCATGCTTGCTGAAATAGTCTTAATATGCAGAATTATAGGCCAAGCATGGTGTTCTGTGCCTGTACACTCAGACAGAGCAGTGGACGGAGGATTAGCCATGAGTTTGAGGCCAACTGGATTCACAGTGAGTTTTGGGTAAGCACAGCTTCATAGACAGATCTGTCTCAAAAAACCTAAGCAAACAAAGTGAACTATATGTTGAACAAATCATGTAGCTGTTTTTAGGTCTTTCAATACACTTTGCCAAACTATTTTCCAGAAATGTTACACTCACATACTATTTTGGTACTGGAGCTGTTCCATAAAGACAATGGGAGAAAGCAGGAAGAATAACCGTTGTAGAGCACACACTCTCTAATGAAGGAAAGCATGCCTTTGAACGTTTCTGCTGTGGCAGGATTGCAAAGTGTTTCATTTTAGTTATATATATTCTCAAATATGGAGTTTTTATACATAATTCTGCTTTTCACCCTTCTAATTTTCTATAATAAACATAAATAACTTGGAATAAAGTACAGGAGCGAGGTTTCCAATGCCTATAATAGCACCAAGGAGGCTGAGGCAGGATTTTGGCAGTATAAGGCCAACCTGAGCTAGTACAAGGAAGAAAGGAACAAGGGAAGTGGAGGGATAAAATGTGAAATAAATTGGCTTTGTCATTCAGCAAGATAAGTGTTTTCCTTTCATTGGCAGCAATCCCGTGTAGGCCACAGCACAGACAGTTTTCAGGAAATGCCTGCCAAGGTTCTGCTCTATGTGTCCTCTGGCCTAATCCTTTTAAAGCAACATAAGCGACCTGAACTGAGGTGAAATCATTAACTCTATGAACCAATTAAATAAAGTCTAGTTACGCTTTTTATCATGTTTTATATTTTCTGTTATTGCTTTCTTTCTTTTATTGTACACTTCTTGTTTAGCCTCTTTTTTGGGGGAGGAGGTTTCTCTGTGTAGCCCTGGATGTCCTGGAATTCACTCTATAGAGCAGGCTGGCCTCACACTCAGTCTCTGCCTCCTGAGTGCTAGGACTAAAGGTGTGCTGTTTGGTTTCATTTTATAGGTCATATTTATTATTCATCTGAACGGTAAACTGGAGGGTTGGGGAATGTGGCTCAGAAAGAACACTATACTACTATGTATTAGGTCCTGGGTTGGATCTTTAGTATCACACACACAAAAAAATGAATTAATAGCAAAGTTCAGATGGTACATTATATAAAACTAAGTCTACAATATTGATTATAAATGATTTTCAAATTATGTGAAGAAAGAAAGGTACATAGGTATATAAAACATGTAGTCATCTACATTTCCAGTTTGACAAACTAGAAAGCCACAAGAGATGTAAATGTTCAAAGTATCTCTGGAATGAGGGGAAAAAAAAGTGGTTGGGCTCTGAGAAAGGAGAGAGGAGATTCGAGAGATGCTATATTCTTCTGTACTCATGTTTGAACTGTTTGCCAGGGTCATTTTTACTCTTTTAAAAGTAGGAGATGTTCTCAAAGTTTTCTTAAATGATAATAAAATAAATATTTTAAATAAATACAAAAAGTACATGAGCAAAGGCAAATCAGTCACAAGAGAAAAGTCTGCTTTGTAAGGAGACAGGCCTGGATGTTGGGAACTTATTTGAGTATTTCTAAACTTGAGGATGTTTGAAATTTTAACCATGCATTTAAAAAATGTTACCTTTTAATCTAGCAGTCAATATCTAGTGTTCTTAAAACTGAAACAGGACCAAGAAATTCTGAGTACTAATCTTCACATTCCCAAGACTATTCTAAGAGATATTTGGCAGGTCATAAATTTCCTGTATTCTCTTATGAGAAAAGTTGACTCCAAGGGAGCAAGATGGTAAATGCCTATACCTAAAAGCTGAGGGGGGAACAGAACAGTTTGTGTACTTTTTTGTTTTGTTTTGGAGACAGCGTTTCTCTGTGTAATAGCCCTGACTATCCTGGAAATTGTTTTGTAGAGCAGGCTGGCCTTCAACTCAGAGATCCACCTGCCTCAGCCTTCCGAGTGCTGAGATTAAAGGCATGGACCACCACCACCTGGTAAGCCTAGTTGTTCTCTACTAGCCTGGGCAACATAGCAAGTCCATATCTCAAAGGAAAAAAAAGGAAAGAGAGAGAAGTTGGTTGCCAAGTATTTTTCTCTATTGGAAAAGATGTGGCAGTCAACCTAGTCCTTACAGAACATTTTCAAAATGAGGCTAAATGTTGTCTAGAAGATGAGGAGAGAAAAACAGTTAGTGATCCCCTCCTGCCTCCCCAACCCCCCTACCCCCCAACTGACCTGTACTTTAAATGTGTAAGTTTGAAATTGAAAGTACTGTCTGATGGTTGAGCTTATGAGCTCACTAAGCCTCCAGGCTTGACAGGATAAACAGCCCCTAAAGTACTCACTAGCTAATGAGAATGAATACCCACCTGTTTCGCAAGCACAGTGAGCAAAGCACCAGACTTCCATAGGCCTCAGTGAATTTCTGTAAAGCCCTCAGCCCCGCACCTGGCTCTGTGAATTTCTGTCTGGCTTCAGCAGCAGAAAATAGCTTCTCAGCAATCTGCTCAGGAAAGCCAATAAGGGAATCGATGTGATCAACATTGTCGGAGATGAAGCCCAGCACCAAGCTGAAGAGGGATTTAGCAGAGTAGCGCAGATTCCCCTCTCGGGTGTACGTGAAGATGAAGTGATCAGTCTTCTCTTTCTGTGCAGTGTCATCCTCCCTGTTCATGCACAGCTCCACGGAAAAGCCTTTGGGAAAGAGTCTGAAAGGCCGTGGCTTCTGCAGGCTGTTCTTAACACCATCCAGAGCCAGATTGACCATGTGTAGCTGCCCATTTTCTCGAACATAGATGGGCCCTGGATCCAGGTGGGCTTCTGAGTTGAGGTAGTAAGCCATTGCCTTGGTTACAACTATAAAAGCAAGGTGCATGGAAGCAAATCCAATTAGAATGTCATCTGCAGTATGAACCTCACCTTGCTGTGCCCAGAGCATTATGATCCTATGACCACCATGAGGAAAGCAAGACTTACCAGCTGCTGAGAACTCTGTCACTGGGAGGCTGCCCCACTGTCTTTACCTGAAGTGCCTCTTTTGCATTTTTCTCACCGATTTAGTTATCTACTTATCTTTCAGAACTTTGAGCTCAAATTTCATTTCTAAAATGCACCCAGAAGTTACAAAAATAACAGAAACAATTCTTTTAGAAGTAGACTCACAGAAGCACAGTATATGTTAGCCGAGCAATGAGGAACATCCTAAATGCCCAACACTGAACAAAGCACAGACTATTTCATCAGATGTTATGAACCCACTAGAATTGTGGACTTAAAAAAATGTTTACACATAGAAAAAAGTAAGTCCCCTCGCTGGTTTGGCACCTTCCACACATCTCTTTGTTGCACTTGGCTCACTGTCTTACTGATTTGCTTCTGGGCCTGTCTTTGCTGCTTTGCACACGGAAAGACCACATTTAATTCATCCAGACTCTGGTAAGATGCAGTCCCTCGGGAGAATGTCATGGAACTAGTTTACTAGTTCCATAAACCTTAGGTAAACTGTAAGCAAAAAGATGTCATGAATTTACAAATAAAGGCCTCCACAACAAAGGCTAAATAAAGTCATTACAGTCCTCCAGCGTCAGACCTGTTCAGATTCTGTTAGAGTACTCTGAGGTAAGTTAAAACCCAAAAAGCAGTTGTGTTTTTCTATAATCCCATTGGTAACATTACACATCAAGAATTAACTGTAATAAATACTGTTTTCTTGAGGAAATGGGATTTCAAATTACACAAGAAACTGCTATGTTAAATAAAGGCATCTGATTATGATTTCTACAATAAGGGGAAAATGTGAATTTTAATACCATGTAGGCTGATCAGTATTTCTAAAAGACTCTGAAATTATCCCTCAAAGACTCTGGTTGACTTTTGGAGTATATCAAATCAGCTACTACATCAATACCTACAATGTGGCCTGAAGCCACTTAACAAGTGTCAGCAAACAATTAAGTCAATGACAAAAATGCTGAGTCTCTGAAGATCAAACAATGATCCTGTTTGTGGGAATCACTACTATTCATTTTTCTCCCGAGAATAATTATGTGTACAAAGCACATCAGAAAGAAGGACCCAGCCTAGCCCTGGAGCCTCACCCTTTCCGGCTCATCTACTATATCCTATTCTGCAGCCCTGCCAATACTACGTGGGTAAACTGTCACTCACTTGACCCACTGGAATTAGCTTAGTTTACTGATTTTGGTTGTTCTGCCTGACCTAGCTATTTCCTGTTCATCATTAACATTCAGCTCAACCATCACTCAGCATTCTCCTGGGAAACTTTTCCAACCCCAGTACCAGTCCATGCCTGTCTGGTTTTCCCAGAGCACCCAGTGTTTCTTTTCACACAACACTTAGCACTGTATACTATGTTCCCTTGTTACTGTACCCAAAGCTGTGAGTTTTTTCTTTCTTAGGCAAAACATGGTGCTTAGTACTGAGTAAGCACTCAACAGATATATGCTGAATTGAATGAGACCTCAAACGGGTAGATTTAGTGCTGAGTGGAAGGGCCTGCTGATATTGTTGCTAGGAGCCAGCGCCTCTTCCAGGCAACAGCTGCAGGCTCCTCCCCCACTTGTCAGACCCTTCTGCAGGTGGTAGAAGCAGAGCAGATGATGGGGCGATATTGCTACTGGTACTACGTGGGGGGTGGGGAGAGGGAAGACAAAACAACTAAAAACCAGTTTAAAAAAAGAAGTCCTGTCATAGTGCCAGCTCTTATACTTCATACTCTTGCCAGCATTCAAGGGCTGCTAAGACAAGATGCCCCCCTACCCCCACTTGTTATAACAGCTTCTTTCAGCAGGGGCAAGCATTTGGCCCCTTCGACCTCACAGACCTTAATCCTAACCAGAAGAAAAAGAAAATATCCTTTGATCTTTAAGACTAGACCTTCAGAGCATACTCTACCTAGATAATCAGAAAATAGATACTAGGTATGGCAGAAAAACAAATTATTTGATACACAGACAAGAAATGATCAAATGGGTGAATGAAGGAAAGAAAACATTTTATCATTATCACCATTTTAGAGTAACCCAAAATCTGGTATGTAGTCCAGGCTGGCTTCAAACTCACAGTGATCCTTCTACTAGTTTTCCAAGTCCTGGGATTATAGTTGTAAGCCACTATGCTTAGCCTAATGATCTAACTGTAACGGCAGAAAGGCAGATTCTCTGAAGATAATGTATCTTAATGGACCAATACACCATAATGCTGACAAGGAGGAAGGAAAGACTAAAACCCAGGTTTTACATGTATGCTTTGCTCTTAATCCTTATCTCTAACCTCCCACAAACTTCAGAGTAAGACGTAATGAATGGATGGCAACTTCTCATGAAAACTGGAAATATGGTTCCATCCAGCAGAGGGCACAAGGAGGGTGGGACCAGAGTTTGTATGCTAATCCCTTACTCTGCCCCTCCTGGCAACTTTACCCTCCAAGGATCATTTTCAAAAAAGGAGGTACAGTTATGACTAGATCATATCTTCAGATTACTCATCAAACAGTATTTTCTTTTTAAATGATGAAAAAAAAATTCAGTATTTACTGCAGAGTAAATCTATATCATCTGTCCAGGCAGCAATCCAAGGCTTTGCTTCAGTTATTTGAAGAACTACTCTTAATTTAGGGAATCATGCATGGTAACCTTTTTTATTTTTATTTTAAACATCCTGCATTCTCTCAATAAAGTAATTCCTGAAGTTTGTGAGGTACTATAAAATGATCTAAGGATTAAATGAATGTCTGAACTTTCAACTTTAAGAACCATAAAGGGTAAAGCTTCTCTACTGGATATTGCTTGCCTCTTACTATATTGTTCATGTTGGCCTACTACAAACTGGCCCCTTAAAAGACAGAGCCTTATTTTTGCCTGGGGATGGGAGTGCTCCTTTAAACTGGAAAATTAAGATAATAGATATCTGCAAGAACAACAATGTTCAGTGTAGATCTCTTGCAACTATGTGTCAGATTAACAGAGTGACGGGCAGTCTGGTGGTGTTGTAGCCCACTACAGAGAAGCAGCTCTGTGACCTTCCTGAGCATTACAAAGTATGGTACAGCAGTGCATTAGCATTACTTAGCAAAATAGAAGCACAAAGCATATCATTTCTTCAAATAAATGAAACATAACCTTAGTACATTAAAAATTCACAACTTCTTTTTTTTTTTTCTTTTTTTGGTTTTTCGAGACAGGGTTTCTCTGTGTAGCCCTGGCTATCCTGGAACTCACTCTGTAGACCTGGCTGGCCTCGAACTCAGAAATCCACCTGTCTCTGCCTCCCAAGTGCTGGGATTAAAGGCGTGTGCCACCACTGCCCAGCTACAACTTCTTTAAATAAGAGATAAAATAACTGATAACTAAACATGAGTTTTTAAAACCTTGATGCCAGTTTCCAAACAAAAGGCATAAATATTATCCAAGTCAGGGAAGAGGAAAGAGGAGAGAAGGCAACAGGATAATAACGCTAAAGCTGTGAGCTGAGCCTACAGTTCAGGAAAAAACAAAAAACAACCAACAATCAAAAAGAGTACCTAACCGTAGTAGATACGTTAGTCTAAGAATGGTAAGCAGACCAAAGTAATGATCAATGTAATGATTCCAGACGTGATTGAAAGCTACCATTTATCACACACCTACAAGCTGGCAAGCACTGTTAGGTACAGTATAAAATGATGTCATGCAATCACTGATCCAGTGAGGTCAGTATTGCCACTTAATGGATGAAGAGCCTCAGAGAAATGAAGGAACTTACTTAAGGCTCACAACTCCTAAAGGACAGAGCCTGAATTCAATCATAGGGCTGTGTAACTCCAAAGCACCAGATCTTCCCACTTGCATGATGCTGTATCTCAAGAATAAAAATACGACACCAGCCTTAAAAATATTTTAAAAACACTCCAAATTAATCTCAACGGCCATCTGATCTCTCTGGGATTCACAATGGCTCAAGCTGGGGCTTAAGAGGGCAGAGAATACATTAAAAAACTAAACAGTGGTCATCTGAGGAAAAGAGTGGGTGGAAACCGAACCAGGGCTCACTTAAGGATGAGCCGCTCCTCCTTCACTCTGCCAGGGCAGAGATCCGCCATATCCACACACCAGGAAAACATGTCAACCCATGACCTTCATCTCAAGACTGCAGACACCTTTGGCTTATTTGAAAATGTAGTGGTTTTTAAAGACTTTTTTCTTAGCATAGAAAGAAATCCAAAGAGAAAGTAGTTCTAAAGTATCTCTAACCAACTAACAATCCCCCTTCATTGTTCTGTGTCACCGCCATTATTCAATGTCCCACTACTTCTTTTTCCCTGTAACTTGCACTTCCCTACCTGCCTTCTCCCCCAAACTGCAGAAACTCATGTCATATCCAGGCCCATACTTTGTCCAAGAGCAAGCTAATCTCTCCCACATCTTGATAGTTTTACCCACTCTTTAGCTTTTCAACAGAAAAAATTCAGTCCCCACTCCCCAAATTCTAACCTTCCCCATTCACTCCAAGATCTTCGACCCATCTTCCTCACACCCCAGACTCTTCCGTGCCCCCCATAATTCGGCCCCGGTCCTCCAGACTCTACCCCACCTCCACCTGCTTCCTAGCGATCCATTTCCAGCCCCCATCCCTTTCTCCCTCACGATTTCTCCCTTCCTCTCACCATCGAGGTTCCTCTTAGCACCCAAGTCTCTCCATCTCTTTCCCGGTTTTGCGTCCTCAACCTTCAGAATCCCCTTTCTTCACGCCTCACTATCTCCAACTTCACAATCCACGGCCTCAACTAGTTTCTTCTCTGCCCCCCCCCAAGTCCCACCCCTCCCCCTATTCCAACCCTAGCTCCTTTTCTCCGTGCACTCCTCAACCCCCTTTCCCCCCCCTTTCCCCGGCACTCTCACCCAAGCCTCTCCCCAAGTCCACCTAAGCTAAATCTGCTCCCTCTCCCGCCCAGAACCCTAATTCTCACACACTCTCAGTCTAAACCCCCACGCCGCCGACCCCACCCTTAAGCCCACCTCAGGCACCCCTACATCTTCATCCTCCCACCTCTCCTACCGCGAGCTCTACCTCGTCCCTAGGGCCCTTCCCCTCCCCCAGCCTCTCACACTCCGCCCCCGCACCCACGCGCTGCCAGAGGCTCGGCGAGCGGCCCGGCCCGCGGCCGCCACCTACCTGTGCCCCTGCCCGGGGCAGCGAGTGGCTGCACCTCACTGGCGGCTCCTTCCTCCACTGAGCGGCTGACCAGGAAGCGGCTCGGCACCTAGGCCACAAAGCCCGTGAGGGTGGGACACACACAGAGGGTGGCAAGAGGGAGGGGCTGGGGGTGACCTGGCGCCGCGGGACCGCGGGACCAGCGGGGAGGGGGCGGCCTCGACTGGATAGGCGCGCGTGCGCGGGGCCAGCATGAGAGGCGTGGTCTGATCTGGGGTGGGCGGGGCATGGGGCGGGGCGGGGCCGGGGGTGGGGTGGGACAGCCGATCTGAGAAAGCCCGGCAGTCGCTGGAAGGGTGAAGGGGGCGGGGCTGGACCGTGCGTGTGCGTGCCCGCGCGAGGGCGTGTCCCCCGAGACCTCTTGGGGGGCCCCCGAGGCAACGCGGAGCTGGATAAGGGTAGTCCTGAGGAAGGACGCGCAAGTGAGGTGGCGTATCTAGGCGGGTCCAGTGCCAGGAGAGAGCGGGGCGGAGCGGCGCAGGGCGCGCGCCTGGGAACTCCGCTGAGGCCGGGGAGGGGGCGGGGCGGGGCGTGCCGGGCGGGGCGTGCCCGGCAGGGATCGCGAGCGGACCCGGTCCTTTCTCGGAGCTACCCGAGGCCCAGGCGAGCGATTCTGTGCAGCACGGTGGGCGGGCACCGAAGAGGTGGGAGCCTGGTGGCGAGGCGGGCGGAGGGATGCGAGCGGGAAGGAACCGGTTGTGAGGAGACGCGCGGCGGGTAACCGCGGGAGGAGCAGCGATGCCGCTGGGAGAGGACAGTCTGACTAGGGCCTGGCCTCTCTCTAGGCCCCCTCCCCAAGAACTTTTAGTGCCCTGAAAAGATGCTTTGACTCTCAAAAGGAAGAACAATTACAAATTTACACAAACGTAAGACATCGTCAGCATCGTCCAACCTCAAACACTTACGAATAATATTTAAAGTCGATGTTGGTGCATTTAGGTTATTTGAATCAAGTCTGGGACTTGCGGAGGAGGTGAGAGGACTACTTTGTCCTGGCTGCCACCCTGGGAGACAGAGAAAGACCAGTTTTAAATTTACGCCAGAGCTGCCAGTGTATGGTATAGGAAAGGATTTGGGACAGGCAGATGTAAAAGCACCCAGACCCAAGGGTACTGGTCAACGAGAAAATCAACGCAGGACAGGACCCAGAGGTTTTCTGAAAGAAGTACCAGAAAGGGCCACACTGTGTTAAGAAGAAAACTGATGGCCTCGGTGAAGGATAGGGCACCCACCGTCCCCGTCTGTAAAACACAGAAAGCATGATGGTATCCTAGAGTCTACTACCACTTTGGTAGAGAGTCCCCGCGGGTATTCATGCTTATTTAGATCAAACATGTCCTCTCAAACCTGCATCTTGGAGCTGTGTGGAAACATGTCTGCTGAGTGGTTTGCCTCTTTCTCATTAATTGCAACAAAAACTTAATGAAAGCCCAATCTCTGCCCCTTGTTTTACAGGATAGATATTGATAGTTCTAGGTATATTCATTTTATATTAAAGTGCTTCTATACTCATTATGTATTAAAGTGCTTGTTTGCTCTTTTCTTAGACATTTAAGAATGAGGTAAAAAAACCTGAAAAATTGAAGAGAACATACTCTATATTATTCATCTACTATGCACATAGATATGAGAACATTTCCCTAGATGATAACTCTTTATTTATTTTGGTTTGTTTGAGAGCAGGTCTATTGTAGCCCAGGAAAGCCTTAAACTCTCTTGTAATTCTCTAGCATTGACCTTCACAGTATATGGGGCATCACCCCTGACTCGGAATTCTGTTGAAAGTGTGTTGATTCTTCCTTATACATTATTATCCACATGAGATAGACATCGTGTATTTACCTGTCTTGAGACATCCACACCAATTCAGATAGTAAAAGCATAATTAGAAATATAAAAACACCACAAATTTGTCTGTCATCCTTTTGCAGGGGGTGTGCATCTTTAGTACATGCATGACTGGAGGGGGCACTGGAAGTGTTTAAAAATGTTTGTTTATTGCATTTATTCATTTGGGGGAGCATGCTCATGTGTGTTTTTGTTTTGGTTTGGTTTTTGGGTTTTTTTTTTTTTGTTGTTGTTGTTTTTAATCTCCCTTAAACACTATGGAACTTAATAATGTCCTTGAAAGGTTCTGAGCTGAACACCATATTCTGGATATGAATCACATTGTTAGCACCCAGCTGCTAGTTGTGTGTCTATTATCTGCCTGCCATATCAGCATTATAAGTGTCTTGGCCCTTAGTACACATGTACCCCTTATTGATGTTTTAAAAATTTGATGGAATGCACTACCTCTTTAACTTCTTAAGTTGTGTTTTGTTTTGTTAGGCTGCTGGCTATCAAACCTGGGGCCCATGCCAGCCCATTGGCACTTTGCCATTAGCTACACCCTCAGCCTAACTTTTAGTAAATCTAAAATAACACTTTTAAATTTTACCTTTGGGACAGTGTTGTCTTATGTTGATTTTGTCATGGATTAAACAAGTTAAATTTTAATACAACTAGATCAAGTGTCATAAAGGGCCAAATAATATTTTAGGATTTATAGTCTGTGACGGCTACTCAGGTCTGTCACACAAAGGCAGCCATAGACAATATGTAAATGGATGAAGATAGCCTTGCATCAATGAAACTGTTCTATCTTGTTCTCTCTCTCCCTTTCTTTCTTTCTCTCTCTCTCTCTCTCCTTCATTGAACCCAGGGTCATGAACATGCTAAGCACATGCTGTACAACTGTACTACACCCCTATCCCTCCAGCATTTCTTTTGAGGGCCAGTTCTATTATTCAGCATATAAGCTGACATCTCAGCTTTGCCATGTCTACAGAGTTGATAGGCACACTTCTTATGCCCGTATTGAACAAAGATAATATTTCAGGTACCTTTACCTAATTCTGCTCCTGCTCCCTTCGGCAGTAGGATCTTACTCTGTAGCTGAGGATGGCCTGGAGTTTGCTATGTAGTCCAGGCTCCCTGCCCACTTGTGATAATCTTGCTTTTAGCCTCCCACATGCTTTGATTACAGACCTGTGCCACTATGCCAAGCCACATAGTTTTGAATAGGATGATAGCTCAACCGTAGATCATGTGCCTAGCATTCTGAAAGCCCTGGGTTTAATTCTTAGCAACTATAAAAATAAATTGAAATTTTAAGAAATGCTGAATAGTACAAGTTCATTTTGCTTTGCTAATAATTATTCTCTGAGTATAGCTATTCAAAGAGCTATAAGTAATTGTTGAAATATCGTCTGTCATTCAGCCCATATTTTCCTGGACCAAAGTGTGTCTTGAAAATATTTGTTAAGAAATTTCTGAAACAAACATGTTCCTAATTGGTAGGAACTCCAAGGGGAAAAAAAGAAAGTTACTTTGGTGTAACTTGGTAGTTAATGTTCTTATTACCTTCAATTTTAACTTGTGTCTACATTTTCAATTTGTAATAAACTAAGAATTTTGTTTGTAATTAGCATCTAGGTCCATATACTCCATTTTCCTCCTTTTTAAGAATTACCAATATTCATCCAATACCAGTTCTCTTGGATCAGTAGTCTAAAGGTTGTGGTTAGATTAGTCAAGAAAAATGCACACAGAAATGTTAGAACATGTCTCCCACAGTATGATTACAGCTTTCAGTACTCCTGATACTGTTTTAAACTTTAATAGAAAGTGAACTTTTTTTCTACTATAAAGACCAAAAAGAAATGAAATAAAAGTTATCAGTAATTAACATAAGGCCTACAAGATGGCTCAGCGGAGAAAACGTTTGGTACATAAGCCTGGGCCATTTGAGTTTGGTACCCAGAACCCACATAAAGGTGGAAGGAGAGAACTGACTCTTCAGAGTTGGCCTCAAAGTTTCACAGGTGCCATGAAGCTCACACCTACATAAACATCAGTAATAATAATAAATACAATTATTAAAAAGTATTTAAACTATAAAAATGATTCAAGAACTATCAATTTTGGAATAAAAATTAGCTCTAAATACAATTATTAAAAAGTATTTAAACTATAAAAATGATTCAAGAATTACCAATTTTGGAATAAAAATTAGCTCTAGAGTTGGCTGGGTGGTACACAGGTACAACCCCTGTGATTCTAGCACTGGGGAGGCTGAGGCAGAAGAATCACAGGTTTGAGGCGGCATTATAAACATAGTGAAAATTTGTCTTAAAAAAAAACAAAGAAACAAACAAAACAGGCCCTATAAACACTTAACCAGATATAGTTCGAATAACCCCTTTATGTCTATGTCTGTGTCTGTGTTTGTCTGTCTGTCTGTCTGTCTCTCTTTCTCCCCCCCCTCTGCGTGTGTGTGTGTGTGTGTGTGTGTGTATACACTTGCACAATTTCAAAGCCAGCTTAGGCTAAATAAAAAGACCTATCTAGGAAGAAAGAAGAAAACAAAGTATGCTGCATTCTATCATTTGCTTTCAGTCTGTCTTTATAAAATTAGAATGTGTCTCAAGAATATTACTTGGTTGATTTTTAAACCCAGTCTAATAAGCTAGTGCTTAGTTTATTCATGGTAAGTGGAAAAACACTGTTTTTATGTTTAAATCTGTGTTCCTGCCCTCTTTCAGTATAGTCAAGTATTTTTCTGTTATTGCATTTTTTCCCTCCTCTGTTGGCTTTTATCTTAGTCTGTTGTGTTTCTATAATAAAATACTTGAAGCTGGGTGATTTGTAAAGAAAGTAGGTTTATTTAACACACTGTTCTGGAGAGCTAAAAACATGCTAACATCTGCTTGCTGTGGGTAAGGATCTCATAGGTGATAGATAGCATGTAGGGGGGAAGAGAATTCACAAGGCCAGAGGTGGAAGCAGGAGAGCAGGGGAATAAATCCACTCCTGTAATCGAAGCCTACTCTCCGGGACCCTTGTTAGCAATCACGTTAAGAGAGCTCTTGTGACCTGCTCACCTCCCGGTAGGTTCCATCTCTTTTAAGGCCTTTAGGTTCCACCACCTTCCCCTATAGTCGTAGTGGAGTCCAAACTCCACCATTTGAACCAAAGAGGCTGCCTTTCTTTCTTTGTTGGTTTTATCTTTTTTGGTTTCTATACAATCCTAAGAGTATGACACGAATCCTTAACATCCTAGTGTTTCTCTGTGTCTGTCTCTGTCTGGTTTTGCAGTACTGGGATCTAACCCAAGACCTTGTGAATGTTAGGCCAGTATTCTACCACTGAACTGTTTTCCTAGCCCCCAATCTAATTTGAGTTAATAGTATTTGGCTTCAAAGTTCAGTGTTAAGAACTTTGCTAACATGATCTATGAGTGTAATTTCATTACCTTCTTGTTTCATATTATTTATTGTCTTTGTTTTGTTTTTTATTTTTTGAGAAAGGTCTTATATAGACAGGTTGGTGTCCAGCTTGCTTATACACTGAGGATAGACCTGAGCTTCTGACAATCCTGCTTCCACCTTCTGAGTACTTGAATTACAGGTGTGTGTCACTAAATCCAGCTCGTATTTGCTACTTCTGCATCTCTTAAGTCCCTACTTTTCATTGCTATTAGTTTTTAGGTCATTCAGTAGAATTTGGGAGTCTTTTCTGTTCTTGTTTTGCTGCTGGGGATACAACCCAGGACTTCTTGCATATAAGACAAGTACTCTTTTACTAAGTCACACTTGCAGCCCAAATCCAGAGTCCTTTAAAGAGAGTTTTAAGCTAGTTTCTCTATAACATATTCTTTGTTAACAGAGTATTTAACATCACTAGTGCTTTCATTCTTACAGTGCTAGATCTAATCTAGAAACATTTATTGCAATGGTTAATCTTGATTGGACTAAACCCCACCTATATTAGTAAAGTACATCTCTGGAGGGATCAGTGTTTCCAGAGACAAGCTGTTGTGGCTTTTGCTCTGACTGTTTTTCTCTTCTTTTTCTTTCAGCAATAGACTAATCATGCCTAAGCAGAATCTTCTATGTGTTTGTTCAATTTAAATTTCAGAGTTATTTGCAGTTGTGAATTTATATTTTAGATTTTGGGAAAATGTTAATCATCCTTCTTCATATTTTTCTTCTGCACTATTCAGCTTCCCTCTCCTAAGTTATCAGTTCCGATTGTGCACATTCCAGACTGGTTAATATTATTTTATAGGTCTGATGCTCTGTTCACTTATTTATTTTTTAAGTTAATTTATTTTTATTTTATGTGAATGGGTAATTTGCTTGCATGTCTATATACCACATACATGTATGTGTTCTAGGGATTGACCTCACATTAGGTGTGGCTGGTTTTTCAGTTTTTTGAGACAGGGTTTGTCTGTGTAGCCCTGGCTGTCCTGGAACTCAGGATGTAGACCAGGCTGGCCTCGAACTCAGAAATCTGCCTGTCTGTGCCTCCCAAGTGCTGGGATTAAAGGCGTGTGCCACCACTGCCTGGCTAGTCCACTGATCTTTGATTAATGCTAAATCCTATCTGATGTTAAGCCTAGCTAACATTTTTTTTTTAATTTTACATAACTATATTTTTCAATTCCTGAATTTCTGTGTTGTTCCTGTTGAGTTTTTGTTTCTCTTGTGAAACTCACTTTTTGTTCACCCATTTTGTCTGTGTTCTTTCTAAATTATTTAATAGATTTCTATATAGGTATCTTTGTATCTTCTGGTATAAATTAGCACATGGGTACCACCAGCACCTGAGTCATCTGTTGAGCTGCTTCTAACCTTGTTTGATTCAGTGTCTCAACAGAAGGTAGAGTAAACAGGTTATTTTTTCCCCTAAAGAGTTCACATCTTTCACATCTTTTCCTTTGTCTGGGAGATGGCATAAGGAAAAAATTAATTCTTCTGCTTTTTAGACCATGTTACAATTTTAAATACTTTTAATTTACTTCTTATTTCAAATAATTAAGTAGTAAGCTTAGTTTCTCCTTCCTTGGGTCTGTCTCTTATGTACACAAGACCAAAGAAACCTTTCTTTGCTTTTCAGCTAGTAGCAGCTTCCCGTGGAGCTTCACAGGGGCTTGTTTCTTTGATCTCTGTCTCAGGTGACATGCAAGGGGGCTGTGCTGCAGCTGCACCTAACTGTACTTAACGTGCACACGGCATTGATAAATCTCACAGACACAATGAGGGAAAGATGCCAGATACAGATAAGCCTGAACTGATTCCACGTATGTGAAACTTTGACAGACTTCATTCACAGTGTTAGAACCACGACCACTGTTGCTGTGGGGAGGGAGGAGAGGTAGTAATTGGGTAGGGATGAGGGAGGCTTCACAAACTCCAGTATTTCTTTACCTTAATGGATTTGATTTGTAAAGCCTTCTTGAATACATTGCTTGTGATTTGGTCCTGTGTGTGTGTGTGTGTGAGATAGTTCAGTAGCAACTCTTGCATCAAAACCAAACAAAGCTCAAGCCATAAACCAAGTGTGGTGGAACACACCTATAATCCTAGCAGGCAGGAGGTTGAGACAGAAGGATTAGAGTTTGAACTAATAGCAGGAACCTGTTTCAAAAACAAAGTTAAAAAAGAAAGATCAAGCATGGATTGGGGGAAGACATTTATAAAGACACATAAAATAGAATTTGTTGTCTCAAAAAACCAAAAAAAAAAAAAAAAAAAAAAAAAGAATTTGTATGTAGACTATTTCTAAGATTTTTTTCGTGTGTGTGTGTGTGTGTGTGTGTGTGTGTGTGTGTGTATGTAGGTGCTAGGAACCGAACTCTGGTCCCTGGAACCCATGTTAAAAAAAAAAAAAAGCCAAATGGTATGTGCTAGTCAGCTCAGTGCAGGAGAGGTACCAATGAGCAACCCTGTCTCAAAAGAGGTAAACACACACACACACACACACACACACACACACACACGTCTGGTTACTATGCAGCTATCTGCATTAAATATCCTCCGTAGTGGAGCTCAACAAGATTCCTTCAGCAGAGATGAATTTAAGTCCCTGAACAGGTGGGTGACTAGTTCAAAACTTCTTTTTTAAGAATTATTTATTTTATGTATGTGAGTATACTGTAGCTGTCTCAGACACACCAGAAGAAGGCATCCGCTCCCACTACTGTTGGTTTCGAGCCACTGTGTGGTTGCTGGGAATTGAACTCAGGACCTCTCGAAGAACAGTCAGTGCTCTTAACCGCTGAGCCATCTCTCCAGCCCATAGTTCAGAATTTTTAAATAAAGTTATCATTTTCCTTACTTCATGTTTCTATTCAGAAACTGATCACTGCTGTTGTTACAGATCCCTGCAGTTTTAGCTATTGGAGAGACTAAAGGAGGGGGAGCACATGAGCCTGGGAGTTCTGAGGACAGCACGGCTAATAGAGCAAAACTATCATCTCAAAAAAAGCAACCAAGAACAAAGTGTCAGATGTAAATCCGCCTGGTGTGGTGGGCAGGCCTGAAACCCCAGCTCACCGGGAGTAGACTAAGGAAGATCCTCAGTAGGAGAGACCTTGTGTTCGCTACCACCCACAAAATGCAGCAAGGTGTGGTGGCTCATGCCTGTAATCCTAGCATGTGGGAGCCAGGGCAGGAAGATTACTGTTAAGTTCTAGGCCAGCCTAGGCTACTGGTGATTTTTAGACCATCTTGGGCTACAGAGTGACCAAAACCCTAAAAGTAAATATTGTTGATATTTGGATTGATAAGGGTATAGATAATCACTAAATGCCTGTTTTTAGCCACCAAACTTAAAAAAAAAAACAAACCATAAATACAGCTATAAACAGTAAAAGTCACCCATAATTTATGTCACCATAGCTTGTTAACTATCTTTATATAATTACTGAGGGTTTTAATTTTAGAAGTAGAATAATGATGTCAGTTCAAGTAGACAAAGACATTTTGTGGAGCATAGAAATGGAAATGATCATATTTTATAGGTCATCCCAGGGAGAGGGCAGAAGTTTACAGAAATAAATGTGCAAGTCCCTCCCACATTTTGAATAGCTTGGTTGTTAAACTGTGTGCTAGGCAACAGCCTTGCTTTCTCTTCTGTTGAGAATCAAGAGTTTGCGTTTTTATTACTGTATGTTTATAAAAATTGCAGGCTAAACATTTTGAAATGAGGAAGGTGGATCTCTGCTCAGGCACTGAAGGGACTGAAGTGATTCTGGCCACGTCGAGTGATGAAAAGCACCCTCCTGAAAACATCATTGACGGGTAAGAGGGCCTCTTCCTTCTGTCCTAATTCCAGGGTTCTGTTAGATCAGGGAGCCCCTCGAGTACTGGGACACTATTAAGCACTTTAATAAATATTTAGTGAGCTAGATGACTTCATAGCATCTATTTGTGGAGTCATTATTGAACTAATTGAATTTTTATCCTTAATAATTCTTAGACTGACCCCTTTGTACAAATAGGTTCAATAATTTTATTCTTGTTTTTTTTTCAGTGCTGGGAATTAAGCCCAGGGCCCTCCCATGGTAGACAAGTACTCTACCATCATGCTGTTCCCCCAGCTATTTTTATATTTATTGTGATCTGAGTTTTCTAAGTCAGGGTCTTACTGTGTAATCAAATTTTCCTGTCTTAAGAGTCCAGGATTGTAGTTGTGTTCCGCCATTCCTACTTTGCAAATAGATGTACATGAGTGTTCTAAGATTTATTTATTTTCATTTTACGTATACTGGTGCTTTGCTCATATGTATGTATATGTACCATATGTGTACAATGCCCAGGATAGAGAGGATGCCAGATCCCCTAGAACTGGAGTTACAGATGGTTGTGAACTACCATGTGAGTGTTAGGAACCAAAGCTAGGTCCTCTACAAGAGCAACCAGTGCTCTTAACTGTTGAGCCATCTCTCCAGCCCGTAAATAGATTTTAAAAGGTGTTTTATGAGAAAAAAAAAAAAAAAGTACAGCAACTTCATTTTATGGAAGACAAAAATTTAATATCTTGTTTTGGTTTAATTCTATACTTTTCTTAGAAATAGAAATATCTAAACATTGTCATTAGTATGTACTGTTTGCTTGCTTGCTTGCTAGTCTAAGCAGCGTCTTTGCTGAGCTGAATGCCTCATTTCTTGCCCTTCCTGCATTGTGTGCTTCATTCCAATCCCACTTGGCCAGGGCTAGAATGCATTCTAGGTAGAGGGGAGTCGTATTCTCAGCCCTTTCGTTCCAAGAAAAGTGACCAAATGGAGAACATACCATTTTTGTTTATTTCTAAATTTTATTATTTTATGTGGATTTTGCCTACACATATGGCTGTGTAGATGTGTTCAGTACCTGGAAAGGCCAGAAGAGGACCTCAGATCCCCTTGACTGGAGTTACAGACCATTGTGAGCCGCTGTGTGGCTTCTGGGTCTTCTGGGAAGAGTAGCCAGCACTCTCTCTAGACTGAGAACACCTTATTATCCTTAAACCCTTTCAGTGTGCACATAACTGCACCTGGCTGGTGGAATCATACCATTTTAGAGCTGAAAGAATTTATTAGATTATTTTAGACTTGAAGGAAGACAGGTGTACACATTAAACACTAGTTTTAATTATTGAGGCAGAACCAGTTGTAAGATGGAGCTGCAGTCTCCATGTTCTGTTGTGCTTGGACAAGATCTCAACAGTCAAGGTCAGTCGCTGCTCCTTTCTTACACCTTTCCCTCAGGTGGGGTTACTTCATGGCTTTGCTGGACTCCGGAAGCTTTTGATTTTAGTCCCTATTATGAAATTGTGTGATTTGATTTTTTTGTTTAATCTGTTATATTATGTCCTCTCTCTGTTATGAATTCTTAGAAATCAGGCTGTGTTTTGCTTATCTTTGACTCTACAGAATCTTGAACTGTTTGTTGACTAGGTTATTGATTTAGAATACCAAATATTTGTTAAACTTGGCTGATGTTAAAAAGCATGTGAGTGTAATTTATACACATGCACACACATACAAATAGATGTGCACACACATATATATGTGACTGCAAATTTGTTTAGGGTTTTTACAATTTAGGAAGTAGTAAGCATATGCAAAATTGTTTACAACTGGGCATAATGTTTCGTACCGATAATCTTATTGTATTGAGACTCTGAGGCTGGAGGAGAATTGCCTTGAGTTCAAGGCTAGTCTGGACTGCAGAATGAGACCCTATCTTAGAAAAAGCAAGGAGGTCTTAGAAGTTTAGAGTGCTTGCTGTTCTTGGAATGGACTGGAGTTTTGTCCTCAGCATCCACATTAGATGGCTTATAACCTGTAACTCCAGCTGCAGGGGATCTAAGAACCTCTTCTGACTTCTGTGGGCATCTGCATACGTGTAGTATAAACACACACATGTACATGGACTCATACACATACGCATAAATACAATAAATAAACTTTTTTAAAAAGTGTTTTTGGCTGGGCAATGGTGGTGCATGCCCTTAATCCCAGTACTTGAGAGTCAGAGGCAGGTGGATCTCTATGAGTTCATTGTCAGCCTGGTCTATAGAGCGAGTTTCAGGACAGCTAAAGCTACACAGAGAAACCCTGTCTTGAAAAACAAAACAAACAAACAAGTATTTCAAGCTGTTTTAAAGATTAGCAAAAATAGTACCAAAGGTAAAATAGTTTGTTAAAAAAAGATCACACAGATAAACAAATGATAGAATCACCTAACATGCATGTTTTCTAACTCTCAACTAAGGGTTCTATATGATAACACAAATATAAGACTTGAATCAAGAACTTAATACCTGCCTCTGCCTGTGTCGTAGTTCCTGTGAATGTCAAGTAATAGTTATTTATCCCACTGACTTGATATAGAAAAATTAGTATGCATGTATACACAGAATTGCAGAAATTTGTCTTTAAGTTTTTTGTTTAGAACAGAGATCTTTCTAGAAATACCCTTCCCTTTAATTGGAGACAGATCATTTTTCTAAGGCAAGATCAGTTTACCTTGCAACCCTCCTCCCTTTTAAGTCTTTTTAAAAAGTTACTTGTGTGTATTTTCTGCATATATGAATGTGTAGCTTGTGCGTGCCTGGTGCCCATGGAGGCTGGGAGAACTTTGAAACTTGAGTTATAGGAAATTGTGAGCTGCGGTGTGGGTGCTGGGAATAGGTCCTCTAAATGAGAAATCAGTTCTCTTAAGTGCTGAGCCGTCCATTCAGCCTCAGAGATTTTTAAATCTCTGTAGTTCTAGCAAACACAAACAAGCTTTATATAGATGTTAAATTATTTTCTGCTCAGAGATTGTTTTATATAAATTGTAATAGCTGCAGAGTTACTTGGAGAGCATGGTGCTGTAAACTTATTCCCATAGCAAGGATTATCTTATGCCCCTGCTGCATTCTTTAAATTCCCTTACAAGTTAGTTGTACTGTTTTTTTTTGTTTTGTTATTGTTTGTTTGTCTGTGTTGTTATTTTGAGATAGTCTCATGTAGTCAGGCTGGCATGGAACCACTATGTAGCCAAAGATGACCTGGAGCTCCTGGTCTTTCTGCCTCTATTTCCCAAGCCTGGAGATTACACTTGGCTAGAAAGAAGGTTAAAGAGAATGTATTTATTTCCCCGACTCTGCCTTTGTCCTCTGTACCTAATATGTCAGTGAAAAGGGAGGAAAGAAACTCCATAGAGAAAACAACGAAGCTAGGTGTGAGATATCTCACACCTGTAACCCCAACGTTTGAAAGGCTGAGACAGGAGTGATTCTTTGAAAAAGTGGTTCATTGCCAGCCTAGACAATTTAGCAAGATATTGTTTCAAATTAAAAAAAAAAAAAAAAAGCTAGGACTGTAATAGTAGATGATTGCACATGTGTGATCTAGGTTCAGTGCCCAGAACCTAGTCACCCATCCCACGCTTTGAAAAAGAAGTGGTCCCTTTTGCAAGTACAGTTGCATACTATAGTTGAATCATATAAATAGAATCATATATATTGTGGTTTGAACTTTTTTAAAAATAGGATGTCTGTAGCTGAAGCAATTTACTGTGTAGCCCAGGCCAGCCTCAAACCCACAGCAATGCTCCTGCCTTAGCCTTCCAAATGCCAGAGTTATAGATGTGTATCGCCACGCCTGTCTCACAGGAGCTCTATTGTTTATTGGTTTTGATGGTTTTAACTATAGGTATGGGTGCCTTTTCCGTATATCCTATCCCATATGTGCCTGGTACCCACAGAGGCCAGAAGATGGTGTCAGACTTCCTGGCACTGGAGTTATAGATGGTCGTTATGAGCCATCATGTAGGAACTGGGAATCACCCTCCGGTCCTTTGCAAGAATAGCCAGTACTCTTAACCTCTGAGCTGTCTCTCCAGCTCCCTTTGTTTGTGTTTTGTGACAAAGTCTAAATGTGGAGCTGACTGGCCTGCAACTTTTGGTGGAAATCTGACTGGCCTTGGACTTGTCAGGCTCCTCCCATCTTACCATGAGCCACCACACCACACAGAGCTTGTTCACTGTTTGAGGCTCCTTCCTATTACATGATTTAAGGTTCCTCTGCCTTGTAATGCATAGTACTATTTTGTCTTTTTAGATTTATTTATTTTATTTATATGAGCACACTGAAGCTGTCTTCAGACACACCAGAAGAGAGCATCAGGTCCCATTACAGATGGTTGTGAGCCACCATGTGGTTGCTGGGAATTGAACTCATGACGTCTGGAAGAGCAGTCAGTGCTCTTAACCGCTGAGCCATCTCTCTAGCCCCACATTACTACTATTTTTCTCCTCTTCAGATCTTCAAATACATTAATAGAGCACATAGTATTTGTGCATTTTTAAGTTGAGAAACATTATTTCTACTTTTCCAGTTTTCCTTAAAAACACCAGCTTAAGGCTAGTGAGGTGACTCTGCAGGTAAAGCCACCTGCTGCTCAGGCCTGAGGAGCTGAGACTGAATGCCAGGATCCACGTGCAAGGCGAGGACCAAGTCCTGAAAAGTTGCCCTCTGACTGCCAGTTAAGGGCCACAGTTTGCAATAATACATTTCTCTCTCTCTTTCTCTCCCTCTCTCGCTCTCTCTCTCACACACACACACACAGATGCAAACACACACTAATTAATAATAAGCAATTACAATAATAATAATATAGACAATAAGGAAATTCAATATAAAGAGAAATAAAGCGTCCGCTTACAGATCTGAAAACTCAGGAGATCCCAAGCTGGATAAATATAAAGACTGTGTCCCAGGAAACCCTGAAAAAGAAAGAAAAAGAAAGAAATGTGTAAACAGCTGGAGGAAAAGAATTGCGGTTTGCTGAGGCGCAGCAGTGCTGATGACAGCAGGCCTGCTGACTAGACAGAGCTCCTCAGCAGTGTGGTTTCTGACAGATGCTGAACAGGAGATGAAAATAGACACAAAATGTCAACCCGGAATTCTTTCTCTTGCTAAAACATACTTCCAAAGTAAAGTTATTTCATTTGTTACAGGTAAACCTGCATAGCAGAAAATACTAAATGAACTTTGCAATTTGAAGAGATATAATACCAGAAGAAAACTCAAACTTATATGAAATGTAATAGAAATAGTAAATATTTGGGTAACTGTAAATGACTATATTTTTCTGAGTTTCTTTGAGAGATAGCTAATCATTTTATGATTTAAAAACATATTGTGAGATTAATTATATATGTAAAATATATTACAGTAGCATAAACATGAAGTTCTGAGTGATTTGACCATCACAAAGCTCTCTGTTTTCCCCCTTTTCTACTTTTTCATGTGTTTGTGTGTTTTGCGTTAGTGGTGGTTTGAATAAGAATGGTCCTCATAAACTCATAGATTTGAATGCTTGGTCCCCAGTTGGTGGAACTGTTTGAGAAGGATTAGGGGGTGTGGCCTTGTTAGAGGAGGTATGTTGCTGAGAGTAGGCTTTGAGAGTTCAAAAGACTACATCATTGCTAGATAGTTCTTTGCCACCAAGGATATAAGCTCTCATCTGCTTCAATGCCATGCATGACTGTTTGCTGCCATGCTCCCTAACATGATGGTAATAGCTAAATCTCTAGAATTGAGTCCCCAAGTTTTATTTTTTATATATTGCCTTGTTCATGGTGTTTTATCACAGCAATTAAAAAGTAACTAAGATAGTTTATATGAATGTGTGTGTGTGTGTGTGTGTGTGTGTGTGTGTGTATGCGTGTGTTTCTTTGTGTGGGGGTGGGGGTGGAGGCCTGAAGTTGATATCTGGAATCTTTATTAATTGTTCTTCCACCTATTCATTGAGGCAGGATTTCTCAGTAAAATACCGAGCTCACCAGTGATTCAGCTGGTGTTGCTAGCCAACTTGGTCTGGGCATCCTTTGGTTCTGCCTTCCTAGGCTGGAATTATAGGAAAGCTACTGTGTCTAAGCCAAACTTTGTCTCCCTTGCTGCCATGGTAAGAACTTTAGCTGTTGACCCATCTCCCCAGTCCCACAAGGTTCTTATATAGTAACTTTCAGAATAACCATGGTAACACTTTTTTTTTTATTATTTAATGAATATCGTACTTTATTTGGATTTTTTTTTTTACTTTCTACCATCCCCCCATTCACAGGGTTTTTCTAGGATGCTGTATTAAGTTCTGTTATTGTATCTCCTTAGGCTCCTCCTGGCTGTGACAGTCTCTCAGACTCTCCCTCTTTACTGACCTTGTTAATTTTATAGAATACTGATGCTTTTCTAGAAAGTTTCTCAATCTGAGTTTGTCTAATATTTTCCTTATAATTAAACCAGTACTTTCTAGTTTCATTTTCATTTTGTTTGTTTTAGAATATTTCTAAGAACCAAAACAAAACCAAAACCAACCAAACACACACACCCCAAATCTAACAAACAAACAAAGATATGGATTGTCTTGGAGGCAGGCCAGAGTAAGGAGCCTTTCTTGTCATATAGTCTCCAGGGAATGTGCTGGATATGATGTAATTTGTGATTGGTGGTTAGCATTGGTGGCAATATTAGACTTCATTGGATTCCTGGCCCAGAGTTTGTCATTTTTCTTTTTAATAATAAAATTTAATTGTTAGATAATTTTAGAGAAATGTTCCATATAACAGTACAAATCAGTACAGTACTTCTAATGAACAGTTTACCAACAAGTACCAAAGTATAAATTATGCATAAAATTTTATCTAGTAAACTAATTTCTAGGAATTTATATTGACAAAAATATGTATGTCTTGTGGAACATCTATCACAGTATTATATACAATGGTGAATTATGAGAAACATGTCAAAATTAAAAGCAGAATTAATAAATTATGAAATTACTTGTAGACATTTAAAAATTAAAATGCTATTTTTTGGCTAAAACTTTAGAAGCCAATATTATCATCATCTTATACTTTCATGTTATAAATATGATTAGAATAAATTAATTCACTTTGTAAAAACATTATGCAATTGGAAATTATTTCTGATAGATCAACTCTTACAGTTTTATAGGCCATTCATTTTTTCTCCTTTGAAATGACGAAGGAAAGTTGACTTGACTCAAAATAGCACACAACCTAATCACATAAATCACATGTTTAATGTTACTTGTTTTCAGTAGGCTTTGAAAACGTTACTCCTGTCACACTCAACTAGAAATAGGTTGACAACTCCTGACTAAATTCAGAGAAAATAAATACTAGTCTTTTAAAATATACAGGACTCACCTCCCTAATGTGACCATAAAATTCAAATACCTCCAATGTTCTCCCTTGAAGATATGTTAGCTTCACTCTGAGCAAAGAGCACCATTCCTTTGCGTTTCCCAAGGCCATTACACTGAGATTCATCAGATACCTATAACACTTGCTGAAGTTACCCCTTAAATATTTCTATTTGACCAGCATGAAGTGTCCTTCCTTATCTTTTTTGATAACTTTTGGATGAAAGTTGAATTTATTCGATATTAGAATGGCTACTCCAGCTTGTTTCTTGGGACCATTTGCTTGGAAAATTGTTTTCCAACCTTTTACTCTGAGGTAGTGTCTGTCTTTGTCACTAAGGTGCGTTTCCTGTCTGCAGCAAAATGCTGGGTCCTGTTTACATATCCAGTCTGTTAATCTATGGCTTTTTATTGAGGAATTGAGTCCATTGATGTTAAGAGATATTAAGGAACAGCGATTGATACATCCTGTTATTTTTGTTGTTAGAGGTGGTATTATGATTGTGTGGCTATCTTCTTTGGGGTTTTTTGGTTTTTTTCTTGGGTGTAGTTTCCCTCCTTGTGTTGGTGTTTTCCATCTATTATCCTTTGTAGGGCTGGATTTGTGGAAAGATATTGTGTAAATTTGGTTTTGTCATGGAACATCTTGGTTTCTCCGTCTATGGTAATTGAGAGTTTTGCTGGGTATAGTAGCCAGGATTGGCATTTGTGTTCTCTTAGGGTCTGTCTGACATCTGCCCAGGATCTTCTAGCTTTCATAGTCTCTGGTGAGAAGTCTGGTGTAATTCTGATAGGTCTGCCTTTATATGTTACTTGACCTTTTTCCCTTACTGCTTTTAATATTCTTTCCTTATTTTGTGTATTTGGTGTTTTGACTATAATGTGACAGGAGGAATTTCTTTTCTGGTCCAGTCTATTTGGAGTTCTGTAGACTTCCTGTATGTTCATGGGCATCTCTTTCTTTAGGTTAGGGAAGTTTTCTTCTATAATTTTGTTGAAGATATTTACTGTCCCTTTAAGTTGGGAATCTTCACTCTCTTCTATACCTATCATCCTTAGGTTTGGTCTTCTTATTGTGTCCTGATTTCCTGGATGTTTTGGGTTAGGAGCTTTTTGCTTTTTGTATTTTCTTTGACTGTTGTGTCAATGTTTTCTATGGTATCTTCCGCACCTGATATTCTCTCTTCTATCTCTTATATTCTGTTGGTGATGCTTGCATCTCTGACTCCTGATCTCCTTCCTAGGTTTTCTAACTCCTGGCTTATCTCCCTTTGTGATTTCTTTATTGTTTCTGTTTCTATTTTTAGATCCTGGATGGTTTTGTTCAATTTTTTTTACCTGTTTGGTTGTGTTTTCCTGTAATTCTTTAAGGGATTTTTGTGTTTCCTCTTTAAGGGCTTCTAGCTGTTTACCTGTGTTCTCTTGTATTCCTTTAAGGAGGTTATTTATGACCTTCTTAAAGTCCTCTATCGTCACCATGAGAAGTGATTTTAGATCCGAATCTTGCTTTTCCGGTGTGATGGTGTATTCAGGATTTGCTATGGTAGAAGAATTGGGTTCTGATGATGCCAGGTAACCTTGGTTTCTGTTGCTTATGTTCTTGCGCCTGCCTCCTGCCATCTGGTTATCTCTAGTGCTACCTGCCCTCCCTTTAGTTGACTGGAGCCTGTCCTTCCTGTGATCCTGGTTGTGTCAGAACTCCTCAGAGATCAGCTGTCTCTGGGATCCTGTGATTCTGGGGTCCTGTGATCCTGAGATCCTGGGTGTGATAGAGCTCCTGGGAGTTAAGTTGCCTTTGGCACCCTGAGATCCTGGTGTGACCTAGCTCCTGGGATCCTGGGATCCTGGGCGTGTTAGAGCACCTAGGAGTGGAGCTTCCTCTAGGTGTTGTAGGACTGGCTGAGGAGTTTGTGCCCGGGGTCTGTCTGCTCAGACCAGAAGGAGCCTGTGCCACTGGTTCAGCAGGGTTCCTGGGTTCCTGGATCCTGCTGGTCCCAGTTACTCCCAGTGTTAGGATAGATGTTGAGTCCTCCTCACCTCTGATCTTGGGCTTGTTAAGAGTGCCTCGGAGTGGAGCTTCCTCTGGGTGTTGTGGGACTGGCTGGGGAGTTTGAGCCCAAGGTCTATTCAGGATCTATAACACTTTTAAACATAAACAAAAGAGCCACCCTGATGTCAGGGTGTTTGCCTATAATCCTACTACTTGAGAGCCTGAGTCAAGAGGACCAAAAATTTGAGGCTAGCTTGAGCTATGTAACAAGACCCCCCTTTTAAGAAGGGTTAAGTGGTGGTGCATGGTAGCTCTGCAAACTTTTAATCCCAGCATTTGGGAGGTAGAGGCAGGTTGATCTCTGTGAGTTTGAGACCAGCCTAGTCTACATAGTGAGTTCTAGGCCAGCAGAGATACACAGTGAAAACATGTCTTCAAAAAACAAAACAAAACAAAACCCCAACTCTTTCTTTTTGGGTGTTGCTATGTCACCCAGACTGAAGAAGATTCAGAAATTTCATGGTTATGACTATATGTATCAGTCAGCATTAGAAGCAGCCAGGAGGCCAAGGTAATACTGATAACATGCATCACCACAGGATCAGCTTTGACAAATACCATCCAGGTGACTTTGGGAGAGCTAGTATGAGGCATTACCACTTAAAGAAGAACCAGAGCTCTGCCTAATGATCAACCTGGATAAACCGTGGACATTGGTCACTGAGCATTGGTCAGTAAGTTGGTAACCACTGCCACAGTAAGACAGGAGCTATCCCAATCACTGATGTAATATGATCCTGATACCACAAAGCTCTGGGGAAGGGAAAGTTCCCCAAGGAGCCTCATCATGAAAGCCAAATGCGTCAGAAAAGGAGCTAGGGAGATTAAGGGTGTTGGGGATTTCTGTGTTCTGATGGCTTGAAGCCACATACATTAATTAAATGCTAACTATCTTTAAAACAAAAACCTCTGCACGGGGGCCAGTGAGACGGCTCAGTACATAAAGGTACTTGCCACCAAGTATAATGACTTGGGTTCAGTCCTTGAGACCCACACAGTGAAGGGACGGTGAGCCCTGAAAGTTGTTCCTTGCCCCTTTTCTTCCCACGTGTGCCCTGGCTTGCACATGTAAGTATATATACACACACAAAAGAAATGATCATCAAAAATTTATGTCAGTAGGTGGGAAGTGAGTGAGTAAGAAATGATCTTCCCCACAAACTAAATATTTGAAAGAGGCTTAATTACATTCATAATAAAGTAGAAGATAAGACAGAAGATTACTAGAAATAAAGGGATATTTTGTACTATTAGAGGGTCAGTTACTTAGGAAGTTACATTTCTACACGTATGAGACCTAATTGCCAATAAAATATATAACAGCAAAACTGAAAGATGAAAGAAATCTATAATTGGATCTTTTAACACTCTCCTCTCAATAAAGGTAGAGCAACATGAGCCGGGTAAAGATTCAGATGATCTGTACAGTGCTATCCATTATCTTGATTAATTGACCTGAAACACTAGTGTCAGTGGTGGCATATCAAACAAGTGCACATTGAATTTCCCTGACTGGGTCCCATCAATCTCAGAAAATGGAAATCATGAAGAGAGTGTTCTTAGCTGGGAATGGTAGCTCACGCCTGCAGTCTCAGTACTCAGAAAGCCCCTGAGCCACACAGGAAGGCCCTGTCTCAAAAAGTGAAAAAAAGTAAAAGCAACATGTAGTTTCAACTTGGGAATCTAGAAAAAGGAACAAATTAAATCCAAAGAAAGTGGGAACTATAACAGAGCTGGGGATCAGGTGGCGAACTGCGTGCTTAGCATGTACAAAGCCCTGAGTATGATCTCCAGCTCCAGTCTATAATCCTAGTTCTCAGAGGTGAGGCAGGAGAGTCCTAAGCTCAGGGCCAGCATAGCAACACATAGACACTGTTTCAACAAGCAAGCAGAAGTACAGAATGTATAACTGTTCTGTACTAAAATGAGAGAAACTATATTAATAGAGAGTCTAAACAAGTAGCTGTACTGGCTAGTTTTGTGTGTCAACTTGACACAAGCTGGAGTTATCACATAGAAAGGAGCTTCAGTTGAGAAAATGCCTCCATGAGATCCAGCTGTAAGGCATTTTCTCAATTAGTGATCAAGGTGGGAGGGCCCCTTGTGGGTGGTACCATCTGTGGGCTGGTAGTCTTGGGCTCTGTAAGAAAGCCAGCTGAGCAAGCCAGGAGAAGCAAGCCAGTAAGGAATGTCTCTCCATGGCCTCTGCATCAGCTCCTGCTTCCTGACCTGCTTGAGTTCCAGTCTTGACTTCCTTTCATGATGAACAGCAATTGGAAGTGTAAGCTCAATAAACCCTTTCCTCCTCAACTTGCTTCTTGGTCATGATGTTTGTGCAGGAATAGAAACCCTGACTAAGACAGTAGCCATTACATTATAAATAACAAAACTAAGCTAATAAATCTAGCAATTTAGGAGGAAAGGGACAAATCCTCAAATCACTTAAACTGTAGAAATGGCACAAGGTTGGGTTGGAGAGATGATGACTCAGCAGTCAAGTGTACTGGCTGTTCTTCCAGAGGGCACTGGTTCAGTTCCCAGCATTCACGTGGCAACTCTAATCGGTTTGTAACTCCAATTCCAGGAGATGTGATGCCCTTTTCTGGCCTCCAGATATACATGTAGGAAAACACTTATACACATAACATTTTTAAAAAGTAGAAAACCTGAACAGACTCCTACCCACTCCTGAAACTATCAAATACTCAAAGAAGAAATATCAATATCTTACAAACGCTTATAAAAATAAACAAAGCTGGAGTATAGCTCAGTGGTAGGGTGCTTGCCTACCATGCTTGTGGCTGCCTGAAATGAATCCTCTACAGATGGGAGGGGAATTCTTCCCACCAAGTATTACACTAGCATTCCATTATCAAAACCAGACAGCATTGTAAGAAAGAATATTAAAGACCAGTGTTTTTTCTGAAAGTAAATTTAAAAACTTTAACAAAATATTTTAAATTAAGTTGGGCATAGTGGCACATTCTTGTAATTCCCACACTGGAGAGACTGAGGTAGGAGTAAGATGAGCTTCAGGCTGAGGCCAGCCTGATCTCTGTAGCAAGAACCTCTTAACCAAACAAAAACAAAAGCATGAAAGCCCCCCAAAAATGAGTCTAAAAAAATGTAGTTTACCCTGTGAATACAAGACTTATACATTCCTAATATCAGAGGAGCACAAGGATGAACCTCTAGTAATTCACCATTTTAGAACAAGCACAAATCTGTAATTCTAGCATCAGGGAGGTAAAGGCAAGATCAGAAGTTCAAGGCCAATCTTGGCTACATAATGAGTATGGGGGTAGCCTGGGCTGTATGCATGAAAATTCGTTGGTCATCTTGGTATTTGCTCTCAACAACCTAAGAGAAGAGGGTCCCCCAGTCTAATAAAAACACATAAAACCTTTTCAGCTCAGTGGTAAAACTGGAAATACTTTCCCCTAAGATTGGAAGGGTCTCTCTGGTTCTGTCTGAAGATCTTACAGAGTATGGTAAGATAAGCAGAGGTATAAAAGACAGAGAAGTCAAACTCTGTTCACAGATTCTGTTTCATAGAAAACCTCAAAGAATCTACAAAAACAAAAGCAAAAATGGTCATAATGGCAAAAGCCTATAATCCAAGCACGTGAAAAGCTGAGGTAAGAGGATAAAGGCCAAGCAGGGCAACATAGTGAGCACTGTCTCAACCCCCTGATTCAAAAGAAAAGAAGGAGATGGAGAAATTAATAAAGCTGGA
This sequence comes from Rhynchomys soricoides, assembly GCA_019843965.1. Taxonomy (NCBI): domain Eukaryota; kingdom Metazoa; phylum Chordata; class Mammalia; order Rodentia; family Muridae; genus Rhynchomys; species Rhynchomys soricoides. The sequence goes on from JADRCH010000114.1 coordinate 556,945, forward strand.
AGTAAACTCAGTAATTTTACTGTTTTAGTTGGAAGTAAGAAAAATTAAATTTCACTTACTGAGGCTGGAGATGTTGCTTAGGTGATAGAATATTTGCCTGTATGTATTAGGCCCAGGTTTAGTTCCCAGAATGGTATAAAATTGAGTGTGGTGGTGCATAAATGTGACCCCAGCATCTGGGAGTTGGAGAGATGTAGAAGCAGGAGGGAGAAAAGTTCAAGGTCATCCTCAGATACATAGCAAGTTCGAAGCCTGCCTGAGCAACCTAGTGAGACCCTGCTGGAAAAAAACCAAAACAGACTTAGGGTGTAGCTCAGCAGCATAACCCTTGCCTACCACATACAAGGCCCTAGGTCCGCTCCTCAGGACTTAAAAAAAAACTGCAAAGGAATGCATGGCTCATGGTGATGGAAATCAAAGCAGTTGTTGGCTAAGGGATATAGAAATTGTCTGGAAGAAAGATAAGAGAATTTCTGGAATCGTGGGAATGTTCTGTATCCTCATTGGGGTATTGGTCACCGTAGTGAATCATGAGATACTTGAAATTTCAGTTTCTTCAGCAAACGTTGTTTATATACTTTGAGTCCCCTACTATAATAGTTATTAGGGACATAAAAATATAGAAGGGCAAGTGTCTGGGCTTGTAGGGGACATCAAAGCTCTGAAGCAAGAAGAGTGCACAAGAATGTGATTCTCATCTGCTGGAGTTAAAGGGACCATAAACCTTTACAAAAGGCAGAAGGACTTTGGGGTCAGGAGAACTCATTGATGTAGGTATAGAAGCATGTGTCTGATATGTGTGAGAGTTGCAAGCAGCTGGCTGTGGCAGCAGTGATGGGTGATGTAGTAATGGGAGCAATGTATTTTAACAGTGGAAGGGAAGATGTTGGGCTGATCATCACTAGGGACTGCTGAAGCCTTTTAAATGGGAGGGACATCAGTTCTCTTTCAGCATTTTAGAAGAGAATACCAGTTATAAAAGGTACTAATGTTGAGATTACAGGCAGGACTAAATTACAAAGGGATTATAAAATAAAATAGTAGCTGTTTTTAATATTTATTCATTATAACATTATGATTATGTTTTTTATATCTGTCTATTCCCTTTCTTCCTTAAAATTAACACTAGGAATCCAGAAACCTTTTGGACCACCACAGGCATGTTTCCCCAGGAGTTCATTATTTGTTTTCACAAACACGTAAAGATTGAAAAGCTTGTGATTCAAAGTTACTTGGGTAAGCAAATCACACGTTAATCTTTTATTAACCTTTTAATGTTTTCGTAGGCAGAGGGCACATGTAAACTTTTGGCAGAAGAGTAGTTTTTCCTTACAGCGTGGGACCCAGTTTTATTACTGAAATGGGAAGGTGGAGAGTCTGAGTTAACTGCCTTCAGCACAATTAGCCTCTTAAGTTGCAAACCCTTCCAGAGCACATCATAATTTCCATGCAGCTTGCTGTGTGAATGTCTTTGGCAGAAGACTATTAGGAATGTAAGAAGCTGGCTTGCCCAAGTACTGGGTTCTATGACATCCTCATCCTAGGTTCATTTAGTCTGTAGTTCTCAGAGTCTTGCTGTAAATCTGATAACCCCAATTATTCTCATTAGATAGTTTTGATTCTTCCATTGCTAATGACATTTTCTGAGGATTAGCAGTGGAACTTCTCCTTGGAACATAAAGTCCTGTCTGTGATAAAGAATATCAGAATCATGGCAGGAAACAGAATAGATCCCAGATGTTTCAAATGAAGAGATTTTATTAATAGATCTACTTATAAAATTCTGGCCTGGGCTGCAGGAATGAATAAGGGATAATGGGGCTCTCAGAAACCAGCTACAGCAGGGAGCCACTACTGTCCTAAGGCAAGGAGAAGAAAGTGTTACCAGGGCCCAGGGGGATTTGGGGAAGTACAGGAAGGCCTGGCCAGCAGGAGCTACAGTCTTGAACGGAAAGGACCATCAAAGACATGACATGAAGCAGGACAGAGTATAGATAAAAGATTCTGGTCTTACTTCTCCCTCCCCTAAACCCCCCCCCCCCCGATCTTCTGGTGCCTGCCACTGGCCATCCCCAAAGAAAAAGGGAGTTGGTAAATTAGTCTAGGAGATGTAATTTGTAGGAGTCAACTCCTCCAGAGAAGGGCAGAGAAGGGAAGGATAGTTCTGGAGGTCATGTGGGGACAATGGAGAAAACCCCGTGCAGCAATAAGATGCATGTGTGGTATGTTTCTGTCATTTATTATGGAGGCCCTAGATAGGCCTCATGTCTAAACTCTTGTTCTGGCATTTACTAGCTCTAGTTTACTGGACACCTTTCCTGACTTTTGTAAAGCCTGTGTCCTCATCAGGAAAGTGGTTAATAGTACCTTTTTCATAAAGACTTCAGCCAAGAGAATGAACAAATAAATATGCTTGACTCAAAGCATGTTCTCCATAAAGGCTCATGACAGTGGGTACTAGTAGTATCACAGCAAGTATATAAATACTTCAGATAATAACCAGATTCAGAGAAGCACTACTAGATTTGTGCTCTGTAGTGATAAATACTAACAAGGCTACCATTATACAGGGTTATGCTTTACTATAGGATTTATGGGAAAGCAGTCAGAGCTTCCAGGATTCCTGGGGCCAGTACTTAATGTTGTTCCCAACAGTCTATGGCAGTGAAGGGCAGCAGAGAAAAGAAGTACAGACACAACAACATAGAATTAAGTAGCTAATTAACATTTTTATTTATTCCGTTTATTTATAATGCTAGTGCGGACTTTGAGGATTGAAAAGACCACATCTAAAGAGCCATTGGATTTTGAGCAGTGGGTTGAAAAAGGTGTGTATTCATGTCTCCAGTGCTGTCCTGAGCATGAGGGCTGGGTGAGGCCTGGCCTCTGCCTTTGTGCTAGCAGTCTGACTGTGTTGTGCTAAACAAAAGGTAACTTTAATGATTCTTTAACACACACAAGACCTAGAAAAACACATTCTTTGCAGTCATTGTCATGCACTATTTATGTAACAATATTTTCAAAATTTTAGGATCCTTATCAAAAACAGAGATGGCACATTTAAGGCTTTTGTGAGCTAGTGGCTTATATATGACAAGCAAACAAATATTAGCTTCATGCCTTTTCTCCAGATTAATGATAGAATTTAAGAATTAGCTGATCTGGGTATGGTGGCACATGTCTTCAGTCTCGGGATTCAGAAGACAGAGGCAGGGGAATCTCAGAGTTTGAGGCCAGCCTGATCTACATAGATCATTCTAGGCCAGCCATCACTACATAGCGAGTCCGTTTTAAAAAAATCAATCTTTTTATAAATAACCACTGTCCTCCAGTTAAGCAAAAACACACATAATTACTTTATGCATCTATCTCCTTTTCTTAACAAATCCTGTGAAAACAGGAGAAAAAGAAAAGGCATAAAGCTATAAGGAGAAAAAAGTATATAAACCTAGTGAACTAGGCAAATGTAGGTCAATAAATTTTTTGCCAGAGGGACAGCCTGAGCTTCCAGAACACAGCAGATTAGGTTGAAACCTAGTGCCTTCTAAGGAGAAGAGCAAGAAGTAAGCTGACTTATTCTGTGCAACCCCAGAAAGACCTAGAATCTGAGAACATCAGGTAACATGGAATATGAATGAGGTGTGGATGACTGGTTTATAATATCCTATTTTAGCATACTGTTCATGAAGTTAGATCAGGAAGTGGGTATTGATCTTGGAAACTTAGACTTCTACTTACCATGACATAAACTTAGATGACAAATATATAAGAAAGAGAGTATAGCCATATTATAATTCCAGGAGAAAACAACCTAAATTAAGTTTTAATGTGCATAGATGTTTTGTCTACATTCATGTATGTATATCTACGCATCACATTCATACCTGGGGCCCACAGAGGCCAGAAGGTAGGCATCAGATCCCCTGGGACTAGAGTTTCAGAAACTTGTGAACTGCTATGTGAGATCTGGGAACTGAACCCAGGTCTTCTAGTGTTGGGAACAATCCGGCGCAGTGGAACGAAGCCCCACGTGCCTGTCCTGGGGCGCTGCGGCTCTGGGTGGGACAGTACAGATGGGAAGTGGCCACGCATCTTCCCCCACATTCCGACAGGTAGGTTCGGGGGCTGTGGGAAGCCTCTGTGGGCCCTGCCTGTGGGTGGGGGAGGGGGCCATTCCCGGGGAACTCTCAGCAGCGGTTTCTGTGGATTCTCTAGCCCGGGGCACTACAGTCGCTGTAGGGTGCCGCACAGCTGGGGTTCCCGCCAGGACCAGGTTTCTGCTGCTTTGGGTGCTGGGCTAGCTGCTTAGGCTTGGGTGAATGGGTACAGTGTAGGAGCGCTGGGGTTCCCACACCGAGAGATTAGCCGAGGCTCATTAATCTAGGGCCGGATCCCTCGCTTCCCACAGCAGATCCAGATGAAGAGACAGTCCATAATTCTAAGGCCTTTATTTTCATCATGTGGAAAGTGGCATGGATGGAACTGTACTTCCCCCTCTCTCAGAGAGGTGGGGCAGATATAGTAACTGGGAAGGGGCGTGGCTTAGCCTCTAGGTGTCTCACTAACATAGGTACGGCTTGGGGCTGCGTGGCCACGCCTCTACCGGGGCATGATACATGACTGAGGCTGGAGCCAAAAAGCTTCCCAGGAGCTTTGGCATAACATTTCCGGTCCCTCGCGAATTATTTCGAGGGGTCTCCCAGAGTTTGCCTGTGCTCAACTGGTATGCCAGACTGCCTTCCAGATCACTTCCCCACACTCTAGCAAAACAGTCAGTGCTCTTAACTACTGAGCCGTCTCTGCAGTCCCTTACCCCCAACCTCCATTACTCCTTTTTATGCAGGTTTTTATTCTGTATGTAGCCTAGGCTGGCCTGGAACTTACAATCAATCCTTCTGCCTCAGTCTCCTGAGTGTTGGGATTTCGGGTGTGTACACTACACCAGCCCAGAAGTGGAAAACATGGCTAGAGAAGGCATGGGAAAGCAGGGGTAATAGTTTTGTATTGTCTAAGAAAAGCATTAGGAAACAGGAAAATGGCTCCAGAATCTTATTTCCCAAAGACTTTCCCTTTGGTTCTGGGTAGCTTTTGAAATTCTGTGCATTATTTGATACAAATTAATATCAAAGGGTATTATTATATTAACTAGTTCATGTTTCTGAAAGAATACTCAAAGTAATTCATGGCTAAATAAACTAATCCAGCCTACCATCATGCAGATAGTACATTATTAAACTTGGGTATAAGAAGAGATCATTTCACAGGCCATTCTATATCATGGTGAAATTTTCATGTAGGAAAAAATGGCTTCTTACATAAAAGTCTGTTAGAAGCTTGATCAATAAAAGGGAGGAGCTTGGGAGCTGGAGAGATAGCTCAATGGTTAAGAGCACCATCTGCTCTTTAAAAAGTCCAGAGTTCAATTCCCAGCAACCACATGGTATCTTACAACCATGTATAATAAGATCTGATGCCCTCTTCTGGCATTCAAGTGTACATGCAGGTAGAGCACTCATATGCATAAAATAAAGAAATCATATTTTTAAATGGAGGACTTTCTGAATTTTATCAATTTCTTATTTTATTTCTTTAGTATAATTTACATTTGCATTGTCTTATTTATAATAACTAGAGGTGTTTTATAGCTCATTTTTTTAACCTTTAAGCCAAATGTCTTATCAAATTTCAACACCCAGGCCGGGCAGTGGTGGC